>OZ001352.1:32164021-32452140 GCA_963924055.1 Drosophila limbata | reverse complement strand
ACTTTATGGATGTCTTCCGGCAAAAGTACAATTGCAACCTTGTGGAGCCGTATCCGGCCAATGCAACTGCATTTGCTCCTTCCACGGACGTCATGGCGGCTGTCAGCAATGGCAGTGTGGACATATCGATGGCCATCACGTTTCCCTTTCGCCTGAACCTGAGAGGCTTCTCCTATCCCATCGAACAGATGCATTGGTGTCTCATGCTGCCCGTCGAACCGGATATTCCCCCTGCCGAGTATTACATCAAAGTCTTTGAGCTGGCGGCTTTTCTCTTAACCCTGGTGACCATGGTCACAACTTCTTTGACTCTGGCCACAGCTCTGCAGCAACATGGCTATCAGGTCCAACCGTTGGATTTCCTAATGCACGAGAATTGCTTGAGAGGAGCTCTGGGACAATCCTTCTATGAGGTTCTAAGGGCCCCAGTTGTGGTGCGCGCCATCTACGTACAGATTTGTGTGCTGGGATTCCTTCTCACCGCCTGGTACAACTCTTACTTCTCCGCCTATGTGACAAGCTCTCCCAAGGAGGCGCCGTATCGCAGCTACGACGATGTCTTGGCTTCCAACATCAAGGTTGTCGCCTGGGAGGAGGAATACAATGAGCTCATTGGACGCCTGACGTCGTTAAAGAAATATGAGCCCATGTTCTATATTGAGCCAAGTTTCAGCAAATATCTGAGCATGCGAGATTCATTCAACACAGACTTTGGCTACATGATGACCACCACCAAGTGGGTTGTGATCCACGCACAGCAGAATGTCTTCACCCGACCCTTGTTCCGCATGCGTGAGGATTTCTGCTTCTTCAACAATGTTCCCTTTGGATTTCCCATGCACGAGAGCTCGATTTATATGCAACCCATTCACGATCTGATTTTTGATGTCACAGCTACGGGTTTGTTGTCGCACTGGAGCAAGAGTGGCTTCATGGAACTGGTCGAGGCTGGCGAGCTGCATTTAATTGACCTAAGTCCACCGAGGGAGTTTCGAGCCATGCAGCTGCAGGATCTGCAATATGTTTGGTACGGATTCGCATTTATGGCGGTGTTATCCTCCTCCGTTTGGCTTCTCGAACTGTTTTGGCACTGGCTGAATCGGGGAAGGGAGCGGATATCCACAAATCAATAGTTTTACTCGATAAAAGGCAAACATAGCTTTAGAATAACTTCTTTGAGAAGGGCAATAGCCTAAAGAAAACTAGTAATTAGTCGACGGTACTACAATCGAGCATACTCGACTGTCGGAGACCCCGTACTTTCTATCGAAAAGCAAACCTTAAAAAAAACAAGAATATTTCCAATCTGTGAGTTCTGTTGAGAAACATACATATCTCCAAAAAATTTCATACTAAATCTATATTTTCGATCAGTCGTTCTTATGCCAGCTATATGATATAGCGGTCCGCTTTCTACCAAATTTGGTCAGGATGTTTAGGTCTATCCCGTATGCATATTCTGTCATTTTGGTTCAGATATCTCAAACAGATATCTTAACCCTCTAACACCCAAGCGTGCCTCAAGACACTTATCCGTCAAATCACAATAACTAAAAAAGTCACCCGTTTTCTTACATGAAAATATTTTTTAATTGTTGCTAATAAACACAGCTTGACATTTGCAACCAGCTTTAAAGCACTCGGAAGCTTTTAAATGTGCTTTTATTTTAATTTGAACATGCCATGTGCTTTTTCTATTTTTCTTACTAGAAAAATATCGGGAGGGTCAATTTCAATCTGCTCTTATGCTGCACACACAACAAAATCTATTTGGTTGGTGTTACATAACAATAGACAAATGACAAATCTAAAATGTAAACATATTTTCAACCGACTTTTTTCACTGATAGCCCCAAAAAAGCCTTGAGTCACTTTTTACATTTTGTCACCTTACAGGTAAACGAAGCCATGTACACCTTTTCTGAGCTCATTTTTGAATTTAGAGGCCCAAGTTCACTTTGGAAAAAATAATTTGACTGTTGTTTCTTCATTATTTTCAAAGATAGCCTTAGAGGGTTAAGATTGTCCTTATAATTAAGATTTTCTAATTTGTGGGCGCTTAAGGGGGCGTGGCCAAAATATAAAACAAACTCGATCTGCGTGCAATATAGACGAACTTACATACCAAGTTTGGAGTTTCTTTTAGTCTCTGAGATCTAGGCGCTCTTACAGACGGACAGACGGACATGGCTATATCGACTCGGCTGTTGATGCTGATCAAGAATATATATACTTTATGGGGTCTGCCACGCCTCCTTCTGCCTGTTACGCTCGTTTTTTTTGCGACAAAGTTAATAGACCCCTGTACTTTTTTTAAGTGCGGGGTCTAAAAAGATTCAAGATCAAATTATCATAAATGCAATGATAAATGAAGTTCCGCAATTGAATCTTTGACAAAGTTATGAATGTTTAAAGCTTATTATTTCGATTGACTGTTGACGGTAAATATATAAATATATTAATTTGTCAAGTTAAATCCGTTGAGAGTCCACCACATGCATGTTTCTGTGTGTTTTCCTTGAGCAAATATTAATTTGGCAAAAAGGGGGCTTTGGCTCAAAGTTCATCAAATGCAATTAAGATGCTTGTTCGTGGCGTCTTTTGGTTGTAGCTCCCCCAAGGTGCCACGACAACGACCACGAACACGATGATGATGATGACAGCAGTGATGATGATGACGGCGATGGCGATGGCGATGTCGATGTCGATGATGCGGATGATGTGAGACACCTGCGCTGCAAACTGGCGCCTCTTGAAATTCCCTAATCGACATGTTTCGATCTCAAATGACTTTGACGCTCACTGAGCCAGGCGGTGTACAGTGGGACAAGTGTATGGATTGGGTTGCATATATTTATTTATATCATAGAAAGTAGAAAAGAGTCTGTGTATATTTTGAATTAATTTTTAAATAATTGCTTTAAAATGGGGATGCTTATAAATCGTATATTCAATTCATTCATTCATTATATTCATTATATATATACAAATTAAAAAATTGTATTAATTATTAAATATTTTGTTCTATATTTATGGAGGGGCTTTTGGTGACCTTTCTAATTTGATTGAAGTTGAGTTTTGGTTGTCTTGAGGTCTGGATATTAACTAATATTTTTATATTTATATTACTCACCTTAAACTTGAAAAAAAAGAAAATCAATTTACTTGATGCCAGAAAATATTAATTTGTATTGTTGGAAATCTTAATATCGATATTAAGATGTAAGAAAAATAATGAAAAAAAAAGTGTTTGGAGTATTGAAAAAAATACATATTCGAGATTCGAAAATTGAATAAATTACAGGTTAATCTATGAGTTTTTCCCACTGTGCAGTTGTGGTTACTGTTGTGGCTGTGGTTGATCTGGCTACAGCGAGTAAAACATTTTCTCTAATCTGCACTGATGGCTGCTGGCGCATGCGTGCCGCATTTGGTTGCACCCCCCTTTCCCACTCCTCTTTCCCTGTCCCTCCTCTGCCGCTCTTTCTCTCTCTTTTCTACTGTAACCCGCTGATGATGCTGTTAATGCTGCAGTAGCTGCGCTGCACTTTGATTTTGACTGACAAGTGCCGCCTGTGTAATGTTGCAGCCTTGTTGTTGCAGCCTTGTTGTTGCTGCCTGTTGTTGTTGTTGTTGTTGACATGCACAGCTGCATGCGCTTTCATGCGCTTCCTTTATTGGAGAAAATTATTTATATGCCCCTGATGATCTTAGCCATCTCCATCTCCATCTCCATCTCTAGACTAGCCGTCTAATTAGCACAATAGGCCTGGTTTGAGTTTGGCTTTGATGTCGTCGCTATTTTCTTATTTTAATTATTTTTTGGCCTGGCCAACTGAAATAGATATTGGTGAATGCACATGTGAACTGGTAATTTAATTGTCAATAAAACTTTTTATTCGTCATTATATTGAATGCTTGCAAATACTTAGATAATTAGTGTACAATTAAGTTTACAGGTAAGATCTTATTGCTGTTTAGCTTTCTTTTGTTTGCATAAATAATAACTAACAAACATTTAACTAAAATATGTAATTTCATTGCTTAAGTATGTATGTGTATGATTATATATGTGTGTGTGTGTGGGCTTGTATGTATGTATATATAAACAAGGACTTATTCATAGGAATTAGAGTATCTTCAATAACTTCATCTTCATATTCTTCCGCTTCAACTTCTAGTTTGTTTATTATGTACATAAACTAAATTCAATAAATTAGAGAATATTGCAGAGTTCACAGTAAGTACATACATAAATGTATAACAATTTCAAATTAAAACATCATTTGTAACATAACCCAAACACCAGAAGATATATGTATGTATTTGTATTAAAACTATCACATAATAATTGGCAGTTTAATTAACATTATTATAAACATTAATATTATGCTATCTGTAGTTAGATTTAATTTGTTTTACTTAAGCTAACACTTAAGAACTAAGCATTTATTTAAATATAGTACATACAATTCGCGTTGAGCGTAAGAAGAGACACTGTCAATTGTTTAGTTTAACTTTAAACGATTTCTTTAACAAATACAAAAAATAATGGCAAGTGCAATGCAATAATAAAATAAACAATCGCATTTGGATGGATCTTAAGTAGTTGCGCCTTGGAAAATCCTGAACACTTCGCAGAAAAGTGAAAACATGAGAAAACTTAATTGACTTAATTAATTAAGAAATCATTCCAGAGAAATCATTAAATCAAATTGTCTATTAATCGATTACTAATTATACCCTTGTAGTTAATAAAACAAATTTGAACAGAAAATATTTAGAAATATGTTGTCAAAATAATATTTTGCTAAAATATGCCTGAAAATCAACGAAAAAAAAATTTTAATTTATTTTGTATACTTTTAAGTATTTGGTTTACAACCGGACAATAACAAGTATCTGATGAACGTTTCTATTTTTAAATTTCTTAAAAAATTTATTTTTTTGTTATCAAATTCAGTAGTTAATCTCCAAGGGTATTTAACTTCGGCAGACTAATTTTTCTAGCTTTATTTAAATTTAGTTTAGGAAGTACTCAAATTCGTAAAAGTATTTGAAATCTATTTCTATTTACACAGACAAAGCATATAAAACATTCAAATACTTTGAGTATACAGGAAACGCGGCTCAAGAAGCAATGTAATTCATTTATAAATATTTAGTTAATTAGTTTAACAATTAAAATGTGGGTGAGTTAATAGATTAGTTGTTTGTTTGCAAGGAAGCGTTTGGCCTCATTTTGATATCACCACTCGTAAATTTGCTTATTAGCTTCGTTTCAACTTTTGTTTTAGCTCATAATTAATTAATATTTAAAATTGCATTTAAATTTATGTTTTGTTGCTATTAATTTGGCACATTTAAAATTAATTTGTGAGTGTGTTTTAATTAGATAAAAAATTGAGTATTTTATTTGGAAGTGCTTTTAGTGAGTTGTTGTTGTTGTTGTGTGTGTGTGTGTGTGTGTGTGTGTGTGTGTGTGGTTGTTTGTGATTTTAGGAATTGCACAGAAAGCTGAGATAGGAATATTCAACAATGACATACGTTAATTCGTTGAGGAAATACTTTAACCAAAGTGAAGTCGAGTATTTGTTTTTAATTTCTATTTTTTTTTAAGGAACAAGAAATAGTTTGTTGTTGTTTTGTGTTGTTACCGGTTGGCAAGTAGACCATTAGCTGGTGGCAAGACTCCTGGCGGCGTATTGGGACCACTGAGCACAACGCCTGCGCCTAATAAACTGGGCGTGGCAACTGCCGCACTCAGTTGTCGCTGCTGCTGCTGCTGCTGCTGGCCAAGACTCGCAGCTGCACTTGAGCCAGATCCCCGCTGATGCTTGGCCGAGCTGCCCTTGATCAAATTGCCGTTGTTCTTTTGGGTCATGTGCGTTTGATAGTGCTTGGCCAAGTGCGCTTTCTGGCGGAAGCTCTTGCCACAAAGGGAGCAGGCAAAGGGCTTCTCGCCCGTGTGAGTGCGTATGTGCACATTCACTGAGTATTTGTCCTTGAAGCCCTTGGAGCAGATGGAGCAGTAGTGCAGGGATCGCTCCTTGCGCTGTCCACCGCCCCCGGAGCCGGAATTGGCGCTGCAATTGGCGGGCGGACTGTTGCTGCTGCTGCTGGCGCTGCCACTCGATGAGGAGCTGCCTCCGATGACCACGCCCAGCACAGTGTTGTTGTTGTTGCTAGTATTATTATTGTTGTTGTTGTTGTTGTTGTTGGCCACATTTGGATTGTTGTTGTTGACGGAGCTGGTGCTGCGCTTGTATTGCTTTTTGGGCTTGCTAACGTTGCCAATGCGACCAACAGTTGTTGACGTGGTCACTTCCGGTTTCAAGGGTTGCGGTGGCGTCTGCAGCGGTTGCTGTTGTTGTTGTTGCTGCTGTGGCTGCTGCTGCTGCTGCTGTGCATTGGCTAAGGGCTGTAGTTGGCTGGTTGTTGTTGCTGTTGCTGTCGCCGCGCTGGGCGAGATTTGCATGAGCACATCACTTCCGTTTCCGTTTCCGTTTCCGGCGTAATCAGTTGGCGTTGGCGTGCTGCAAAACTGTTGCACCTCATTCGCAATGCGCTTGATCTTCTCAAAGTCATCGCTGAACGCATTCTCCAGCGACAGAAACATGTCATCGACAATGACGCCATGCTGGCCATGATTCGAGTTGCTCAAATGAGCTCCCCCCACACCCACACCCACACTCACTCCAACTCCCACAGCATCGCCAAAGATTTGCGCCGAACTTAATGTGGAATCGGCAAATCCCAAAGCATCCGCAGCGTCGTCGGCAGTGAAAAGCAATCGCCGCATCTCGTCGTCCTTCACTACGGGCAAACTCAGACCATTCTGCATGTGGATGCCCTTGGAATAACCTTTGCCCTGGAGTGCACTGCGCAGCAGAGACTCCGCCGTATTCTGTTCCGCCTCCGCATTGTGGTCGGCCATGTGCCAGTCGTTGTTGTTGTTCTGAAACTGCGCCAACTGTTGCCCCAGATCATTGACACCGCCCCCGCCTCCGCCTCCGCCTCCGCCGCCCGCTATGGAAATCGCGGTGACCAGCGAGGGCAACGTCTGTCCATGTGAGGACTGGGATATGCTGCTGCTGAGACCATTGGCATCCGCTCCACTCACTCCAATCACATCCTTGCCATCGGTGCTGAAGCCGCTGTCATCATAGGGATACTCCGACTTGATGTAGCCCGGAAAGCTGCCCAGTAAACTGTCCAGATCCAGGGAGCTGGGCAGCTGTTCCGCCTCCGCTCGTTTCAGCCAAGGCTCGCCGCCATTTAATACTGTCAGTGTGTAGATCTGTCCGTCGGTCGTGTCCAGGCTACTTATCGTGTCGCTGCTGCTGCCCGCCGCACTCGACGAGCTGCTCGCATTCGGTTGTTGCTGCTGCTGCTGCTGTTGGTGTTGCTGTTGGTTGTGTTGCTGATGGGAAAGGGAATGGGAATGGGAATGTGTCTGGGGGGACGTGGGACTCGGCTGATTGCTACATCGCACACTGCTCGCATTTACACTCCCCGTGGCACTCGCGGTCACCGGCTGCTGTTGCCAACAGTAGCGATCGAGGTCCTCGAATATCGAGCTGGAGTCCAGGCGACTGTTGTCCTTGTCCTGGTGCCAGAACTGCAAGAAGATATTCGAAATATTAAATGATTAGACTTGAATATTTTAAATATTTTCATATTTCAATTCAAACTCAAATTTGGTCAGTATGGTTAAATTTGGCTCCGCGATTATTCCTATGACAGCTGTATGATATAGTAACCCGACTTTGACCAAATTTGGTCAGAATGTAAGAGACAGTCCCAAACATACAATCTGTGAGTTTGGTTGAGATATCTTAAGAAACAAAAAAGTTTTTCATACTAAATGTGGATTTGCATCCGATTGATCCTATGACAGCTATATGATATAGTTATCCGACTTTAACCAAATTTGGTTAGAATGTAAGAGACAGTCCCAAACATACAATCTGTGAGTTTTGTTGAGATATTTTAAGAAACAAAAAAGTTTTTCATACTAAAGGTTAATTTGCATCCGATTGATCCTATGGCAGCTATATGATATAGTTATCCGAAGAAACATTAAGATACAAAAAAGATGTTTCATACTAAGCAATGCCGTGACCTTTGACGCTGATTTTGACCCACTTATAGCTGTGTTGTGTGAAAATTTCAGCTTTCTATCTTTAACCGTTTGGGCTACACGTTGTCACACACTTCAGTCTTTAAAATTGTTACTCACCTCGTAGCCCTGTAACGTGGGATCTCCTCCGTTGCTGTTGCTGCCATTTCGATTGCTCACGGCAACAATGCCCCCTCCGCCCCCGCTGTCCCCGCCGTCATGTGTCAGGCTGTTGTTGTTGTTGTTGGTTCTCGCCCCTCCCCCGCAGACTGCCTGCTGTGGTGTGTGTGACGTTGTTGGCTGATGTCCCTGGCTGTGATTGTGATTGTGATTGTGACTGTGCTGTTGCTGTTGTGTGTGTTGTTGCTGTGTGTGCTGCTGATGGTGTTGTTGCTGCTGCAGACTAACGCCCACATCGACGCCCACGCCCACGCCCACGTCGACGCCGATGCCAATGCCAATGCCCATATCGGGCGCTGTGACAAAATCGAAGAAGTCCGTCTTCGAGAGATCCTCGGCACGAAAGGATTCACTTATGTCCATGCCAGTTGATGTGGACATGTCCTCGGTGCCAATCATCGGTTGTCCGTGAATTTCCAGTGCGACTCAAATGCTTTCACTTATGCTTGATGTGTGAGTTTCTTTTTAATAATTTATTTATCTGCAATGAGTCAGATGATGGAAAATACTGGGAGTTTAGTATAGTTCAGAGAAATTTGTTTTAGTTTAAGAGATGTGTATGATTAATTCTTTATAATTTTTATTAAATTATTATGAAATCTTCTTATTATGATATTTATAATGGTGATTTCATTCAACTTATATTTTAATGAATACTAAACGAATAATTGTAATAGAATTAATATAGATGTATTTATTTTGTTAAGTAATCACATTACTTATGCGATAATTCAACTAAACTGGATCTGAGTGCCAAGTTTTTAGCAACATCCACGCCTCTGATTGGACTCTGAGTACATTTCCATTCACATTCAGATTCAGATTCGGATTCAGATTCGGATTCGGATTCGGACTCAGATTCACATTAATTTATTTAAGCCACTTGTCAGCTGGCTGCATAAGTCAATCACTCATTCATTCGCCCATTTCTTGCACTTGGCCTGTCTCTGTCTCTGTCCCACTCTGTCTCTTTCTGTCTCACTTTACCCCACTTTGCCTTGTCTTGCCAGAGTTTGCCTTAGTTTGGCTTCGGCTTGGAGTTGTGCATTCCAGCAATACTTGCATTTTAATTTGGCCAGCTACTTTTAGCCTTCTCAGCGACTTTTTGCTGGCCGGCTATCTGCAAATAAATAAATCAAACTGACAGAAGGGTGACAAAGTGTAAACACATTTGGCGTGCTCGGCTCGTAAATCTCTCGAAGCCGCACTTGGACTTTGGCTAAAACCAAACCTGACGCTGTTTCTCGATTTGATTTTCGACTTTTTTGATTTGGCTTATTTTGATTTTTTTGTTTAATTTGCATTGATTTCGCGAGTGAGTCGCAGAACACGCCGGGCATTTAGAACAGGCCAACAGTTACTGCCAAAGTAAATATTGTCGATCATCGAGTGGGGATATCTGTAGTAATCGATGCAGCCAGCAATCGAAATCGAAATCGACAATGCAGTTGCAGTTGCAAGTTCTGATTTTGGTCTGCTTTTGACTGCTCCAAGAGTCGTAATCGTGTGGCAAGTAGAATTACGAGTAACTGTTCAAATTGTCAATTGATTTTATTGCTGGCACTCTAGCGAACTCGACTGTAAAAGAACCTGTACTCTGTACTTGAACAAGGACGAGTTTCTAACAGCGACCGTAACGATTTTAATTTTTAAAATATAAAATTATTAAACAAAAGTTATTTGTTGATTTTTATCCAAAAAATTAAAAGAAAACTCCTATTTTTCGATCTGAATAAAAAATTATAAAATAATAATTGGATTTCAATTTCTCTTATTTTCTTACTCCCATTTTAAATTTTTACTTTATCAATTAAAAATAAAAGTTTTTTTTCCAATTTTAATTATAAAAAGTGACATCTATATAGAAAGGCATAGGCAAGGAAAGTCGGAGCGACGTTACCCTCTCACCCCTCACCATCCCCTTGTGAATGAAATACACCTTCCAGTTTAAAAGACATTTAAAGTCAATTTATATTATTCAACTTTTTTAATAAAAATTGAAGAATAATTCTTATTATCAATTTTTATAATAAAAATTGAAAATTAAATTTTATTTTTAATTCGTATAATAAAAATTAAAAAATAAATTGTATTCTCTAATTTTTAAATAAAAATTTAAAATAAAGGTTTATCCCGTTTCTCATGACTCTTATTTGCGGTCCCTGGTTTCTTAAATCAAAAATATTCAACTTTAATATTTAATTGTATTATATTGTAAATTAAATCGACTAAAAAAACAAATAATGCCTGTTTTCTTGACAAACTCTTTTAAACCCCTGAGCCTTTTAATTACATGGCGGTTGTGGCAGCGTGAGAACCACAAATACAGATGACTTAACAAATTTGCATACAACAGGGAAAGAGGGAGTGAGAAAGAGGGAGAGAGAGGAGAAGAGGTCTAGCATAGCTTAGATAAGGGCAAATGCAAAAAGGAAAATGCCACGGCATAAATATTTCAGATGCTGTTGCCAGGAACATTTAAGCCGCATTTAATCTACGCAGAAATCAACAGCAATGTGGAGTCTTTGGTCCTCTTCTTTGTGATACTCGCACATAGTTGAGAGCGCAGCATCAACACCTGATCTCCAAATGCATTAAAATGCAGCCAGGCAACAACAATTGCAGTTGCACTTTGCTGGCCATTAGAGCCTGAATTAAACCACAACAACAACAGCGAAAATTGCAACTGCAACTGCAATTGAAACTACAACAAGTGCAGGCCATTTGGCCAAGACGATAAACAGTCTAAGCCGTCTTGGAAGTGAGCTCGTTTTCAGTATTTTAGCCACGGCTTATCGCTCATTCATCTGCCCCGACGCGACGTTGGCCAAAGAAGTCAAAGGAAGCCAAGGAGGCAGCAACTGAAGTTTCACCAAAAACTTTTGCCGCTTTTTTGCACAAATGCGTAATCATTTGTAGTCATTTGCCTGTTGACTGTGGTCTTGGCCTGCCCCAAACTGTCTGCCACAAAATGGTAGTTTAGTTAATCATGATGTTTAAATTCAAAAAATTACTTTATACATATTTTTTATAGTCACAAAAAATAAAATAAAAGACAGACAGATATTAAAAATATTAAATAAAATAATAATCAGCTTTGGTTCGAAGCGTTTTGGTGCGCAAATATTGTCTAATTTGGCCACGATTATTGTGATTTGTTTGCGGCCCACAACCAAATGAAAGAAAGTTTTGCCAGGCACATAAAGATGCAGATACAAATACAAACATAACTGGCTGATCGGCTGCCTGGCGGCCAATCATGTACGTGCATGTGCCCAGCACATGCATCATGTGGCAAGATGAAGATGCATGTGGCAGCAACTGAGACAGAGACAGCGACTGCGACTGCGACTGTGACTTCAACTTCAGCTGCAACTGAATTTTGAGACTGCAGCATTGCAATTGCAATCCTAATCGCTGAAATTGTTAGCGCATTTTGGCCAATGCAAACAGCCTGCAGCGGCGTCATTTAAAAAACATGATAGCATGCTAGCTGCTTACCCTGCTCTAGCAAGGGTATATAAACAGTGTCAGTCGGTTTGCCTTTGAGAAGGATAATGCATATTAAAGTAATAAAAAGGCAGCACAAACCTTTTAAAGCTGCTGACAATTTTGTTATTTTGCAATAATACAAATTAATATTGATGATTCTATATAATTTATCATAATATTTCAGAGATATGTCTTATAGCCTGATATTAGAAATTTAAGTATCTTCTTTCAGCCATTTCATATTTATTTTGTTTTCCAATTATGGATCATGAAAATTATGTAAGTTATCCTAAAACTATTTTACTTATTATATATAATAAAATTCAATTTACTTTATATTTTTTTTCATTTTCTTAAGACAGTTTAATTTTGTAGCAGCATATGCTCAACTTAAACTGAAAGAACTTTAAAACTATTCAATTTAAATTTATATTAAACAAATTCTGATGAGCAAAAGAGTATAAAATATTCAATTTCAATTGATTTTCCCAACTTGTTTCTTGTGCTTTCAATTTTGCTGGCTTCCCTGAGAGAGAGAGAGAGAGTGGAGGAGGAGGAGTTAGCGGTTTTCGATTATGGGCCATAAATAAAAATGCGCCAATAATTTTTTTAATTAAACGAAATTTTGGCATATTTATTTACACATACTCGTACAAGCTGCAGATCGTGTGCTATTTGGCCAGCAGGTCTCTCATTGGAAAATATATTGTATGCTCTTTGTTTGGCATGCAAATGGCGGTGGAAAATTGCCATGAAAATTTATTGAGGTACGAGTATGCAAAGAGAAATAATATTATGAAATTTTCGGCACAATTTCTTTGGTGTGCATCGGGTCGGGCATGATTAGCATGACCCCCCCCCCCTGCCCCTCGTTTGCCCTCCCTCAGCTTGTGACCCGTCGCAGAGCGGGGCGTCAAATACAAAGGAGAAACAAATCAAATGCGGTAGTCAAAAGCCAAAGCCAAAGCCAAACCACCGACACCGCCACCGAGATTAGTTTATGTGCAGGAATTTCTTTATGTTGTGGTTACACAATTTCCTCCCCTCCCCTTGCCCCATTTTCCTGACACTTTTCCGCCCCGCAGTTTGCTTTGAAAATCACACGCTTTAGCTCTTCTGCTTCTGTTTGAATTCGAGTTGAAGTCTCTGTTTCAGTTTGTATTTCAGTTGCTTTGGCCGCATTTTCTTGTCAAATGTTGTGTTGGCAATCGTTCGATTTTTTCACGATTTTCCACGCATTTTTAACCTAAATTCCGTGCTAAACGATTTTTTAATGTCTTCACTAACAAGTTTCAATTATCAATAGTCAAGAGCCATAACAAAATGCGTGCATTTTTCGATGCCATTTGCAGACATGATCAAATGAAAACCTGTCCTCCATACCCCCTGCTTACTCATCCCCTCCCCCCCAATCCAAGCTCAATCAATTAAAATAATTCAGCAATTGTAGCGAAATTGCCAAAGAAATGAAGAAAGAAGTCGAGATAAAGAAGACAAAGAAACCTGTAGATCCAGACGTGGAAAAGGAATTGGCAACAAGTAACAAGTTAACTCACGTAGCCCAATCAAATTGCACTTCGAGTGACTAAAATGGAGCTATCTATTTGTCGATAATACAATATTTATTAATACATTTGATGCAGCTAAGCTCGCAGCACTTAATCTTAATTTTCAACGTTTTATTTTTAAAATGATTCAAGGGCTGAATTAACAAAAGTTTAATGCAGTCAAATTTCAATAGCTCGAATCACCATTATCCCAAGAAAAAGTTTAACTTATGGAGACTTCGATTTATAGAATTATTTTATTCGTTCATAAATACAATTCAAATTGCAAACTTTTCTTGTTATTTTCAACAAAAATTGGTTTTTCGTTCTTTTGCTCTATCCAGAAGAAGTTTCCGATTCAAATGACATCATAATTAATTTTCTATTTTTTTCACATCATGGAATCCGTTTTCGATGAGACACAATATTTTTCAGCCACTTCCTTTTTTTGATCTAATATTGGATTCTTTAATAAGTTTGAATATTTCTTTAAACGATAATAATCTTAATATAAGTTTTGGTGCCATGGTAAATAATCTTGCGCTGATGCGCTGACAAGGAATTACATTAGGAACATCTTTCCTATAGCAATTTTATAAGCCTAAGTATTTGTTGATGCAATATTCTACCATATTGCATCACCATATGTTTATGTACATCAACATTACATATCTAAACGACCGGCATAAAACAGATACGAAAAAAAAATCAAACTTTATTAAGGATTTATCGAAAAATTCGACTTACAGAAGCACGGGTCAATATTTTTGTTCGAGTCATGGAGAAATTCGACTTATGAAAGTTCGAGTTACGAGAATTGTATGTAATTTGACGACTAAACGCTTTTATCACTCAATTTAATTCGAGTTATAGAAGTTCGAATTACAGAAGTTCGACTGCATTTTGACTAAATCTTTAAAAATTATTTTCCTTGATAATTGTGTGCTTTTTTACTCATATTTACCAGTAGAGTGAAGTTGCCGATTTTAAATAAGAGTTAAATATATAAATATTATAATTTTATTATATAAAGATAATACTGATTTATAAGCTTACACCTCGTTAGGCTGGCAAATTTATTGATGTGACATTTTTCCTTTTTTTTTTCATACAACGCATGAAAAACACATGAAAACGCATCATACATGGATGGCTCATAAAATTGTGGGATATCAGGACGTGTATCGTTTGCAGCTGCGAGCTTTGCCCATTTTTATTGATTTATTTTGTCGAGGCACATGTGTTCAATGCAAATGTCCATCGTTAGCGAAGTGAGGCCGCTCTAAGCCAGTCGATCATTTTTCAAGCAGATAATTATCGCCCACCAGGCAGCGAAAAGCTGGCCGAAAGGCTACTGGCCAAAACCGGCTAAAAGCGCGTAACGGCAACAGTTGTGTGTCGGTTGCCGCTGCTGCTGTTGACCAATTGACCAATAGGTGGAGAGGATTGCTTGATAAGCGGATGGCATTCGGATTGGGAGTTGGATTCGGACTCGGACTCGGATTCGGCTTCAAATTGCAGCTGTTTGCGTTTCAATTGCATGCAAATGCATAATTGAATCAAATGGTCTTCTTTTCCCCCCTGCGGCTGCAACAAACACACAACTTTCCAAGAGTTGTTTCGGGCCAGGCCTAATGAAGTAATCAACGGACATCATCTCAAAACTTATACTCAAACAGCAAACGGAAAAGTGAAGACTGAAGACTGAAAACTGAAAACTCTGCCTGGCATTGTCAATCAAAAGCAACGTTTTTATTGGCCTGCGTTACAAACCAAATCGCATCAAGATGTATTAATCATTTCGACCACTGTTCAACTCGAGGCTCGCATTGGCATTGGCGTTGGCGTTAACAGCTACGCACAGTGGCACGTTTTGACAGATCAAGCGGCAAAAAAAAACATTAGTTTTTATAAATGGCATTTAAAGAGTTAAACTTTTAGTCTATATTGAACAAAAATATTTATAAAAACAGACAGAAATAAATTGCAAATGAAATTTTAATTTTTTGACAATTCAACTAGAACGTGAATATTTATTCGAATATTTGAGATTTTAGCAGTCTTTTTAATTAATAGGCTTTATAAATTTCGATGTGAATTTAACATTTATTTTAGAATTTTTTAATGTAGGGCTATTTATTGACTAATGGAATTAAATAAATTAATAACAATAAATAATAATAATAAATTATTATTATTAAATTAAATTCAAAGCTAATAATTATATTTAAAGATATTTGATTCAAGTCAAAAATGTAATTGAAAAACAAAAGTTTAACAAAGCGTGCCACTGTGCGACGTCGAGTGCGAGGCAGGCAGCGCAGACATTGGTTTATCAGTGCTCGGAGATCTTTTTTGGCATAAGCAAACGTAAGAAACGTAAAAAGCCAAATAACTTCAGGCGAGACAAGCATGATTAAAATGCGCAAAAATGGCAAACTCCAAATGGGCGCTACATGTTGGTAGCGCCAAACAGACACAGCCAGCAACATCAACTAAAACATTAACAACAACAACAACAACAACCGCAACAGCAACAGTGTCGTGTGATGTACACGCGGCGCATTTCAATTCGATTTGATTAATGACAAAGCCTTAAAAGCAACTCCAACTTCAAAGAAGATGTTGCTGATTGGCTCGTTGTCGTTGTCAACCCGCCAATTGCAGTTGCTGCTGTTGCCGTTGCTGTTGCGATTGTAGGTGCAACATCTTAGTTAGTTAGCCGCTTCATTTTATGACAGACTATAAAAATAATTTGTTCATGAAGCATTCAGAAGTGTTTGCGAAAGCATCAAATACTATTTAACAGTTTCCCATTTTTCTTCACTTGATTAGATGCAAATGCCGTTTTCCCTTTGCCAATTGGCCAAGTAGAAAGTGTCGCTTTGTGGCCACCCACACAAACTCACACACACGGACACATGTGTGTAGAAAAATCTGCATAAAGACTTGCTAGCCAAATAAGGTCAGCCAGACTTTGGCAGTGCTTTGTGGGTGCTGCTGCTGATGCAGAGAGCGATGTTGCTGGCGTGCAGCATGCAGCAACAGCAACACGGCATAATAAATTTCGAATTTGCTAGGAAACTTGTATCAGAACATGTCCATCTCATGCTGCCCCCACACTCGAATCTCACAGCTATCCTACAATCCAGGTGAAAATTATTGCTGCTGTGAAAGCAACAGCAACAACAGCAACAACCGCAGTTCAAGCAGCAACACTCGCAGTAGAGCATTTGTGATTAATGTGTTAATTAAAGCCCGTTAGCTGGAACTTTTCAATACCCAGCCCCAAATTCGTGGCTTTGGAAATCGGCAGACATTAATCAAAATCAATACAAGACTCAATGCCAACCGGCAATATGTTCGCAAAAGGCGAAAAGGCGAGCAAAGCCTCAAGTCAAAAATTTGCATTTTAACAAGTTAATTTTTGGTCTGTTGTTGTTGTTGTTGTCGTTGTTGTCCTTCTTGTTCTTGGCCCATTGCAAAACAGTAGCGCACGAATTTGGCTAAATCTTTGCGGCTGTTGTTGTTCTTTTTGTTGTCTTTGTTGCTAATGTTGTTAATGTTGTTTTTACTTTCAATTGCTTTTGACTGGCGACATAATAATGAGAAACCAAACGAAAAACTGCATTCATTGCCCAAACGTGACATGTTAATTGGGTTTGTTTTTTTTTTTTTTTTTGCTAATCTTTTATATTTTGTTTTTCTTTTTATCTGTTAGGTTGGGTGGGCGTTAACCCCCGAGTCGAGTCACAATTTTGACAGCTGTCTATGTCTATCTATTCGGGCAGTAACTTAATTTGCTGCTTTCAAAATATGTGTATGCACAGTTTGGATAAAATAACATATATTTATAATAATTTAAACGATTTAGACGCGAGACGAGCTTATGATAACTCTATTGATTATTCGGCAAACGAGTTGAAAGACATTGAAACCAAATCGTGAGTTTGGCCAACAATCAAAAGCAAATAGTAACAATCAAGTCAATTCTTTTATGCTGCTGTTGTTGTTGGTGTTGCTGGTGTTGCTGGTGTGTCTGTGACGTGATCGCTGCCGGCGCCACTTGGCAGCCAAACAAAAGAGCAGGTCAGAGCACAGCACGCCAGGAATTCTGGCTAATCACAAGCAACGACTCAGACTCCAATTCCAACTCCGACTCCAACTCCGACTTCAACTGGAGACGATATTCACAAGGTGAATTAATATGTAAGTAAACGACTTTATGATACGTGATACGTGCGATGAATAGATTTATAAAGCCTTATATCGATAAACAAATTTGTCATCTATACTTTTTTTTAGAACCATTTTTATTTATCTCTCAAATTAGGTAGGTAAGTATAAATCATACCTGTTAAATTTCGATAAGAATTACTAATCAATTAGATTATTTTTTTGGAAATAATCGTAGTGATTATATAATTCACTGTTGAAAAATTTGTGATTATTAAATGATTACGATTACAAAAAATGAAAATAATCTAAAATTATTACAATTATTCAAAAATAATTTGATTTTATTTTGACTGGTTTGATTGTGAAAATTTAAAATAATTTGATTTTTACTAAAAAGTCATAAATAATCAGAAAAAATCAAAAATAATCCGAAATACTCCAAAATTTTTTTGGTTATTTTTTGATTTTTTCTGATTATTTTTGAATAATTGTAATAACTTTAAATTTTTCTTTGATTTTTTGTAATCGAAATCATTAAATTATTGGGCAAAACCGAAAATAATAGAAATTTAATAATTAGTTCGACTTTTAAACAAAGTAAATCTAATTACTAATGATTATGATTACTAATCATTATTTAATAGGAATGGTATAAATTGGCTTTTCCTTATTTGATATCGTTATAGCTTGTTCCTGATTATTATTATTATTTTCTTTTGTCAATATCGATACTTTTTTGAGAGTACCCATCCCTAGCTCAGACTTCGAGTTTAGACAAAAGGGAAGGCGCCTAACGACGACGATCCCATGTATTCCGTTTTTTGAAGGCTGCCATTCATTAAATCTATTCAACTGTTTAGTTTAGTTTGTAGGTGTGTGCTATTCGCTCTATGTACTTGCGCTATTAACAGTACATCAAATAATTGTTTTGACAAGAAAAAGATGCACATGTTTTATTTTGTAAAAAAAGGTAAAATTCTTTTCTTAGTTTATAAGCTCTTTTATTTTGTTTTGAATTTTTTATGCTCATGTTTTAAAAGCCTTTCAAAATAAACTATATTAAAGTTTCAAATGGATAAAACTCTTAACGAAAAAAAAAAAACAAATAAGTACATATTTCTTTGTCTAAAGAATTACTTGTCATACTGTATGTGATTGTGATTGTGTCTAGCAATTTGTTTGCTGTCATGTCAAAGTGCAATGAAAATATTTTCACTTGCCCATCAAATAGCACAAAAGCACACACAACACACACACACAACACAACACTTGACATGAGGCAGACAAACGTCAAACATTCCGCAATGCCACCCAAACGGCATCTTCATAGATTTGTTGCTGTTGCCGTTGCTGTTGTCGTTGCTGTTGTCGTTGCAGCCGACGGCAACAACAGCAACAACTGCAGTAGAAGCAACAACAACACTCCCACATACCCAAAACCGAGTCTATGGCAAATATCGTGTGTTGTCTTGGTGGCTCCTTGAGGCCGACTTCATCTTCATCTTCATCTTCGTCTTCGTCTTGTGGGTCGATCAAAATTTTTGTGGCGTCGTTTTCATCATCATCATTAAATTCGTCAAGATGCAAATTTCCTGCCGTCTTCATTTTATTTTTTTTTTTTTTATGTTGTTTGCATTGTTGCTGTTGCAGCTGCCGTTGTGGTTGTTTGACAGTCGTGCGCATCTTCCAGGAAGGGGCACAGATTGATTTCGAGCAGGGGAAGAAAGCGACGGAGAAGGGAGGCAGGTTTGTCTCATAGGGCCAGGCCAGTTTGTGGGCGTTTGCTGGCTAGTATATCGCACTCAAGTACCATACATGTATATATAACTCATGCTTAGACAAACTACATAAATTGCTCGTGACTGCAATTAGACAATTGTCGCTGTCGTCAAAGCCCATAGTCAGAGTCAGAGTCATACTCGTAGTCATGGCTCAGCAGCTAATGAATTTTTATTTGTACTCGCACATGTCTAACAAGACAACAGCAGAGCGACAGCAACAACAACAATAGCAACAACAACAAAGTCTTCATTGTGTTGGTGTTGTTGTGGGCATTGGTTGCTGCTGCTTGTATAAATTACCATAATAACAAATTACGGATCATTAAGATTGTCAGCTACTTCGTTTCAATTAATTAACCATTAATTACAAAGCGCCTGAATGGCAGAATGTGGCAACAGTGCCTGCCAACGACAAATGCTGTACATGAGCCTACACAGACTGAAAGCCCAAAAAAAAACAAAAGCCCAGGCCAGCAACAACAACAACAACAGGCTATAGTCAACGGCATCCGTATAAGCCACGACGACAACAAGAAGCCAAAATTAATGCAATAGAAGACAACAACAACAACAACAGCTACAACAATTGCTGCAGCAAGTGAAGAAAAGCACAAAAAAGCAGCTGTGCACAAAAATGCAAATTTTAACGGAGTAAAACAACAACAACAACAAATATGCTAAGAGACTTCACTTTCAATATATAGCAAAGGATGCTATTTGTTGTTGTCATTGTTGTTGTTGCTGTTTGTCGCGTTTGGAAGTTGCACAAATTGCATTTTGCCATATAAAACACAATTTCCACTGAAAACAAAAGAGTCAAAAACAACAACAACAATGAAGATAAAAAACAAACAGCAAAGAGACAAAAGCATCGCTAGAAGACTACGAGTAAATGTGACAAAAGCCCAAAAACGCAAATTGAAAGTGAAACTTGAAGAGAGAGAACCGAAATGGAAAACTAGAAATTTGCATAGAAATGAATTTGCAAGAGCTATGACCATGTGCCAAAGTAGTAAATCTACTACTAGTAGTAAATCTACTACCAACTGTAGGTTCATCGCCTGTTGTTTTACTCGCAATCATGGGAACTACTCAAAGGAAATAAACTGAAAGTGAACATTAGTCTGCATAAATAATACTTAAGTTATAAATAGTTTGTCTGCTCGTAAATACTTAACTCATAACCGCAAAGGTTATTAAAAATCGATAATAGTTGTGTGTCTATCGTTTAAAGTATGAAAATGAAATGAAATGTTTACTTATCAACAGATACTTAAAGTTATAAAAAACCAATAAGAATATTAATTAAGCCCTATGGAGTAAGTGCACTTCTTTGATAGTATTTCTGCATAAAATCGCACATAATCTTATTGGTGTATTTCTGCTGGAAAGATTTAATTTGATTAAATGATTATTCATTTAATTATTTATATTTTAAGTAGTATATATTTTAATCTAATAAATATCAAAGTAGCTTACATTCCTTTTAATTCAGTCGAATTGTTTCTAAAAGTTGAAATTAAATTATTCATGGGAGCATTAATCGCTATCCAAATTGCATACTTGATTGAAAGGTATTCAAATAAATTATAAATAGAATATTATAGTACTATTTTATCTACTATATGCATGATCTATAGACTATAATTTCAAAACAACTTTTAGCTAATACAAATTGAATATTTGATTCAATAATATTGCAAAGTGATCTAATAAATAATAAATTCTGCAAGCAGCAATCTAAGAGCTGATTACATTTTATTTCGTGTTTATGTTTTGAAAACATAGAAATCTACAAAAATAAATCTATAAACGTATGAGGTTGGGTTTGGTTTTGTTTTTAAGCACGATAATTATGGAAGTTCAGGTGGTTCTTATTACGTGAACATGTTAGCGGTAATTGCATGCGAGCGGTCTATTGCATTGGCCCTATTACTACCACAATGGTGCTGTCTTGTTGCCTTGTTGCCCTGCGGCTTGGCTTTATGACAGGCCGATGACTGAGCGAGTTCGTTGCCTAAGTCTTTTGTATTGCGGGCGGGGAAATTTGCATGCATGCAAATATTTGCATATATTTAGTGGCGGGTTTACAGCTTACAGCTTACACACCCACTGGGACTGGGCTTAGCAACACAAAGGCCTCTTTTAGATACGAGTACGATACTCCACGACGAAGCTCTAAATATATTACACTCTAATGTCTTTTAAACCGAAACTATAAATTTCTTATCGCCCATCGAAAATCAAGCTTGCCCCTACAAGTCAAAAGTGAACTGAAACGAACGTGGCCAGCGGCAGTTGCAGTTGCAGTCGAAGTCAAAGTCGCAGTTGCAGTCGCAGTCGCAGTCTTGGACACACACCCTAGTTGGCCATGTTGTGGCATGTTATGGCCATGCTATGGCACACTCGTGCGTCATATTCAAATGTGGAGTTGATGTCGGGAGAGTCTGGCCAAGAGTCTGCAGATTGCGTTCGGTAGATAAGACAGCGCCACTGTTTTCTATTTTTCGTTTTCTTTTTTTCATTTTTGGCAGTGGCCAGCTACGAGTCTATGGCATTCTTTCAAAGGCCGTTTCTTTCGGCCAACTTGCATACGTTAACGGATACAACCAGGAACCAAAAGCAATGCATATGTGTTGGCCATAAATGGATGCCAGGCTTATATACGATACAAGTACGTGGCTCGTTTCAGGCCTTAAAAAGTCAAATGTGTGGATAATAATTTTGATTTATTGCCAAAACGAAGCGCGGCCAACACAACGAGTCTCAATGCTCAGTTACAATCTGTGCTAGATAACTCAATTCCAGCATACTCTGCCTTCTCTCTCTCTCTCTCTCTCGCTCTCTCTCTCTCACGCTCTCCGTCTACGTTCATTATCAGCCGCAAGACTCGGCCTACTGGGAGGGGCGTGTGCTGCGGAGGGGCGTGTGCCTAACATGCTAATGAGCCAACATTCAATGGACCAATCGCTGCGCAGCTTGACTAATTTTCAAAACAACATCAGCAACAATGCCCACATTCAGTTTTCGGCTTTTTTCTTTGTTGCTTTCTGCATTTTTATCCAAGTTGCTTGCATAATCCTTGTGGTAGCAACATTTACTGCTTTGCGTGCATATTAATAATGAAAAAAAATATCGATGAGCTGATTTCGCATGAAGCATTAGCATGGAAAGTGAAGTTCTTACATACAGTATGTCAGGTAATTAATTCGACAATGAAATAGGTTCACAGACGGACATTTTGAGAATTCTTGAGCTCAAAATATTTAAACTTATATTTTTGTGAAACTTTTTTCTAGAAACATGTAAGCATATGTAATTCTTTCAACATGACAGTGATAAAAAAGCTAAATTTTTATAATTTTTAATCTAAAATTAATCGCTTAGTAATATTAAGTTACTTATCAATGAGTATTGCATTGTTGTAGAGGAATGTTGGAAGCTCTGAAAATATCTCTAGAGTTTTCACTATAACTGATTATTAGAAAATACTATCGACTTTACCCAAATATAAATTTATTTTAAAAAATATTTAAACCCAATGAATAATTACTTAGAGCCATACCTGTTAAATTTTTAAATGATTAGTAATCATTATCATAAGTTATTAAATTATTTTTGTTTAAAAGTCGAACTAATGATGAAATTACGATTATTTTCGGTTTTGCCCAATTATTTAATGATTACGATTACAAAAAATCAAAAATAATCTAAAATTATTACAATTATTCGAAAATAATCAGAAAAAATCAAAAATAATTAAAAATAATTTTTTTTGAGTATTTCGGATTATTTTTGATTATTTATGACTATTTAGTAAAAATCAAATTATTTTAAATTTTCACAATCAAAGTAGCCAAAATATTCAGAAAAAATCTGAAATAATCAGATCGATTATATTTGATTTTTTTTTCTGATTTTTTTTGAATAATTGTAATAATTTTAGATTTTTTGTAATCGTAATCATTAAATAATCACAAATTTTTCAACAATGAATTATATAATAAATAATTTAATTGTTTCTAATCGAAATCTAACATGGTTAGAGCCAACCGAATTAAATAAAGAAACAGGTAAATTATTTTGCAATTTAATATTAATTACTGGAGCTTATTGATTTTGTCAAGGCAATTCGCCGAAGCACTTTAACTGTCGAGAACACGCAAACTAGGCTGAGGACACTTCCAGTCATCTATCAGCGGAACAATTGGATTGATTTATAAGCCTGTTAAGCAATGTTATTATCTCGGAGAAGCTGTTGACATGCGCCGAAAGAAAAGAAAGTCACTCGCATTACTTTCTACCTCAGTATTTTATTTGATCAGCCATAAAAAAGCAGCTCGCCTATCGCTGCAGGCAACTTGCAACAAGTCGAGAGTCATTCATCTTGGAGTTGGAGGCAGTAAAGCAGATTAAGCTGTAAATAAAGCAGCTGCTCTGTCCATCTGTCAGGCCATGTCCTCCATCCTCATCCTCATACCCATTCTCAAGCTCAGCCTCCACCTCATGCACTTGGATGCACTTTTAATTGCAACACACAATTCAAACGCCAGATCGCAGCTGACATTTATGCGCACGCTCCATTTTGCAGATTTGTAAGATTTGTTGGATTCCGCTGAAGATGTTGGCCTGCCAATTGAATTGGCCTGCTCCAAGCTAATTGCTTGGGAATGCGAAAATGTGAATCTGAATACTGAATACTGAATAGCTCTCTAACGGTGCTTCTGCTTTGCTGGCCATGCAAATTGAGATGTTGCCGAGTTGTACGCACAATTAATGCCCGACAGCAGCAGTTGGTGTTCGGGACAACACTCAAAGGCAATTAGGGTCGTCATCGTGTCGCCTGTCGGTTTAAGCCATTGCCAAAAACCATTGCGAAATGTGCGACAGACAAGTCTGCACGTTGTTGAACAGCCAGACAAATGCAAATTGTAATTTATGTGACAAATTTTTATGTACCACGACGTGGAAATTTATTGAACGCTCAATCCATTGGTTCACTGCGGTTCAAGCACTAACAGGTGTTTTTCGAGCTTCTTGTTTTTCTAGTGAGTGTTGTGTTGTGTTGTTGTATGCTCAGCGATTAGTTATGTAGCTACGTTAATTCCATAGTTTCGTATTCATTCATCGACATTGTCAAATTTTGTTCATTGAGTTTTTGTCATGACGGAAGCAACGCGATTTGAAGTGTTGACTCTTAACTGATGTACGCACAGCGTAATCCGAGTCATATTCAAAAGCCATTTATCATTTAAGAGGCTTAAGCCGTATCATTTCCAAATTCCTTTTGTCAGTGATGCACAGTTTTGATTCTACCAAGCAAAAAATGTTAAGACTCGTCCATTAATATCAGTCGAGCTGGAAACTAGTTTCTCTATTTTATGTATTTATTTTATTTTTTTTGGCACAGCGATGCACCACGTCATCAAAATAGAAGTCAATAAAAATGAAAAGATTTTAAAGCCACACGCATTAGACTAATTAAAATATACGAGCTTGTAGCGTGAGCTAATTCGATTTGCATTTAAAATCGATTCGAAAATGTCTAACTAGGCGGCCAAATGCAAATAGCCGAGACACCCCCACACGCAGGTCAACCAGTTTAAGGAGCAGGCTCATCCATCATTTTGATAGCGTGAACTGTAAGCCGGAATCGAAGTCGGATTTGGATTGGAAAACATATCGTTGGCGATCTGTATATGTCTAATTGTTGTCACTAAAGATGAACTTACATTTTTTGTGCTCTGTTGTTGCTAATCCAGCTTAAGGTGCTGACTGTGACATACTGCATGGAATTCTCACTGAAACTAGACAGAGAAACATTTAAGATTATACACAAAAAAAAACATCACAAACTTAAAATAAATAATTAAAAATATTAAGAGCTACAAACCAAAGGGTAGAAACAAAATAAATAAACAAAAGGTCAAATCACAAATAAAATAACCGGTTTGACAATTTAGCAACATTTAAAATTAACTCTTCTATTTTATGTTTTGTTCTCTTCTCTGTGGACGTCATTAAAGACGAATAAATATTTTAATAAAATTCGTTTTATTTACGTTATACATTTCCTCTGCGACCCGAACTGAACGCAATAATATACATTAAGTTCTGACCCAATTTTCCATTACAAATTGTAAAAAAAAGGGGGCACAACAAAAGCGAATTTCTCTGTAATTTATTGCATGTTTTGCTCATTAAATTGATTTTTCTTCCTCTGATTTTGAGTGCGAGTGTCATTGCCGGGATAACCAGACACCAGACAGGCAGACAAACAGACAGACAGACGGTCAAACTGTCAGACAAACAAGGAACACAGAAGCACACGAATGTCCCTCAGTGTTGTTGTTATGTTTGTTGTTTTCAGCACGCTCGAGTTTCATAAAAAATGCCAATTAAGCGTGAATATAAGTGCCAGATAATTTTTCAGACAGCAGCCAATGTAACCCAAATTGCCAAAAAACCAAGACAAAACCAAAAAAAAAATAAGAAAAAAGACCCCAAAATGAGAGTTACAGCATTAAAAGCAGCCCCAACTGCACATCAAAATCAACTAAAGAAGTTAAAAAAAAAAACTGAAGGAACAACATAAGTCTATGCTCTGCAAAAGAAAGAAATTATCATTTTCTGGCAGAAGATGTAACACAATGGAAAATGAAATCTGTAATAATTATGATTATTGAAAGCAATATAGCACTTAAATGGAATGCTACTCAAGTGATTAAATGAGGTTCAGAGACCACCCTGAGATGCTCTTGAGCATCAAGTGAAATCTTCAAAGCTGCCGTCGCTTCAGCGAATAAGCCTCATTGAATAAGCCTTGCTTATCATTCAAATGTGGCCATAACTCTGATACACACAGAGAAAAAATATCACAGTAAATAATGAGATAAATTATAAAGCTTAAATATATTTTATATTTGTATTCTATTCAATTCAAGTGTGATATTAAATAATTTAAAGTATTTTTGGGTTGATTGAAAAATTACACATTTTTCCTTTTTTTATATTTTTTTTTGTCAGTGTAGAGGGCATTTGATATTCGTTTCAACTTTAGCGCCTGACACAATAAGGCAGCTTTAAAAAATATTTACAGCACTCAAGTGCAGTTCAAGTGCTGGGCCAAGTCAGCGATATGCCCGACAATGTCCAAAAGTCCGACTCCAATTCAGACTCCGATTCGGACTGCAGGCAAAAACGAAGGCCCCCACATAACGAAGAACGATACAGAGTGTTTCTTCTTTATTTTTTTTTTTGTTTTGAGTATTTTTCATTTAACTGATGTCGATGTCCACTTCCATTGCCAGGCGAAGACACCAGCCAGTCAACTCTTTGGATGACCGAGATCTGTATAGTTGGCATGTGAATTGGTTGCTTTTTATTTTTGTCGAACTTCATGCGGGATTCGTCTCAATTTCAATTTCAACTTCAACTTCAATTTCAACTTCAGTTTCAATTTCAATGCGCTGCACACACACTCTAACTAGCCAAGTTAATAAGGTAATAAAAACAAGGCAATGCCAAAAGCAATAAAGCGCAGTTAGTACGAACTGAATACAATGACTGAACGATCATAACAACTAAGTACAAGTACATTTCAATGCTCTGTTGAAATGTCAACATTCCGGGGTCGCATCACATTTTTTTTGTTGAGTTTTTGAATTTTTGGTTTTCGGATTTTGAGTTTTTGGGGAGACGCTCGTTTATTGCCTTTGCGAGGCGGCTTTGATTTTGATAAATGTTTAATTAATTTTGTGCCTCAGTCAAACATTAAACTTGGCCATTTTCAGACTTAATGAACAAAAATTAACAACACACTGAGAGCGAGAGAAACCAAGCGGAAGATCTTCAAAGTGAGTCTTTGAATTATTTTTTCTTTTTTTTTGTTTTGTTTTTTTTTTTTTGGTTTTCTTAGTTTCTTGGCGTTTACATTATGCTGGCTTGTGTGTGGTTTAATATTATGAATGAATGTTTACATATGTGAAAAATGTTGTAATTAGTTTCTTCTTCTTCTTCTTCATCATCATCTCTTCTCTTCTGGTCGCCCTCTCAGTGATTTTCAACAACGGGGGCTTTGAAACAACTGCAAATTACAAGTTATTATTAATGTTAACAAGCGAAATCGCCGTGTACTTATGTGAAAACTCATTTGGCAGGGGGTCTTCATGATTTATTTATCTATATAGATGGACAGATAGACAGATGGACAGACGGGCAATCAAACACAAATACATATGCTATACATTAATATCTGTTCTTGATTTATGTGCCCATTGGTTGCAGTGTTATGTTATATGAAGCAAGTGGGTCACCTGTCCCCTGGGTCAGGTATAAAGTGTATTGACGAAAACTGGCAACTTAACGCGCACATAAAACAATCATTGAGGCATCGCCAGTAGCTGGCTGTGGTATGAGTTTTAGTCTGAGTATGAGTTTGAGTACTCGTACTCGTACATAGAATTCAAATCAAAACGTTCCACAGTAATTATGCAAAAGATTTTCGAGTAAAGCTCATTGCACAAGCCATGGCCCAGAGAGACATGGCTATGACTTCGGCAAAACGGCTACAGTTTAGGCCCATCAACAAAAACGACAACGGCAACAACACGAGCTCGTAAAATATGCAAAATGTGTGCCAGGCCGTGCAGTCGACAGTCAACTGTCAGACAGTCAGGCAGTCAGGCAGTCGGCAGTCCGTTAACGACTTGTGTCAATAAAAATCAAGCAATGCACTGAAATGCATTGCATTCATGAATGTACTCGGCTCGTAAGTACGAGTATCTGTACATATTCTTCAGCTTGAAGCTGCCTCCGTTGCACTTGTTCTACTCATCGTTGTTTTTTGTGGTGTTGTGTTGTGTTGTCTTGTGTTGATGTTGTTGCAGCTGGCAGGAAAAATCGAAGAATGTGGATGTCGATGTCGATGTGGATATGGATGTGGATGTGGATGTGGTTTTTTGTTGTGGATGTGGTTGCTGTTGTGGATGTAACTGACGTTGCAGAGCTGCTAGTCGGTGCAATAAGTATTGCAAAATGTGAAAATAGTATTATATGCGGCATATAAATAGTATTGGCAGATCAAGTGCCAAGGATTGAGAATGAGGTGTATCTACCAACAAAAACAATATAAAACTTTCAATATGTAGTACATATCTTATGTGAATAGGATTTAAGTTTTAATATTATTATAATAGGCATTTAATTTGATATCTGAAGTTGTACTATGTGAATAACAATCTTTTTAAATGTTTCAGCTAAAAATATATGCTTAGAGCTATTTTAATTTATATTTTTTTTACCAAATAAAGATTTAAATTTATGAATTTATTGCCAACTTTTAATATTTATTATATATCTATTATAAAATTTAAAATAAAATTTAAATATATACACGTAATACTTCTCATCTGAAATTTAAACAGTCAAGCAGATAATTTTCAAAGATTTTATTTATTTTTTAACACATAACTCTTACTTGCAATCCTTGGTATAAAGTTATTTATTCATGTTCATAAAGAAAAACAAAAGACTTAGGCAACGAACTTGTCAATCAACATCTTTTTATGGCATGCAAAGAGAAGAAGATGCTCAATGGGCGACATTGCATGAAATGTATCATACAGCAAACATTGCACTTAAGTTATTAACAATATAAAACAAAGTAAATAAATAAATGAAACGAAAATCATAAAGCGGCAAAAGCAGCGCCGGCAAAAGTTCTCAGAGTCAGAGATGGAGACAGAGCAAGAGTCGGAGTAACAATTTATGACACATGGTGTTGATACTGTTGTTGTAGTTGTAGTGTAGCAGCAGCAACAACAAATTCAACAGCTACTCCACAACGTCGCCGACGACGACGACGACGACTGAAGTGTAACTTCCCACTGACCCAATTTACAAGCACTTAATGCCAAAAAGGAGAAGTTGTAGAAGAAATAAACAAAGACGAAAGTCAAGCTGGTAATGCATATCAAATAAAATTAAAGTAACAACAGCGAGTACAACAACAACAAGTACAACGAGCGCAATGGAGCAGCAACAATGCGTGCCAACAAGACGACAAAAATTATGACCAAAATAGACAAATAAAAAAAATTTAAATTAAAATCCAAAAACTCCCACACATAAAAGTCGAGAAAGAAACTTGAACAAAAAGTAAAAAAAAATGGTCTGTCAAAATTAAATCATTTCGGTGGCACACAACATAAACCGATGGTTAAAAGTTGATAATGATGATGCTTGGATAACGCTCGTTATTACTTTGCTCCAAGTTGTTGTTGTTGTTGTTGTTGTTGTTTGGGTTGTTGTTGCTGTTGTCCAGTGCGTTGGTGTCTGGCACTGGCAGCGTAACAAATGCTTTTTTGACAAAGTGTCTGACATGAGGAGCGTGGAAAAAAAGGCAACACACACACACACACAGACGAGGCAGCGATTAACATGCGAAAGTGAGAAAAGCCGAGTGCAAAATGTGTTTTGTGTTCCGTGCGTTGTAAGTATATAAATATTAAAATTTCTATTGCTATTGTGGCTGCTTCTGCACGTTGTTCAGATCAACTCTGAACATATACTCCGACTTCTTTGTTACTCTTAGTTTACACTTTTAGTCCATTCCACTTGACGACCGTGCTTCCGGTTTCATTTTAGTGAAATTTTGCGCCTGCGGCAAATTTATGTGAGAAAACAACAACAACATCAACAGCAGCAGCAACATTTTCATAGAAAATTATGAACAAAAACGAACAAATATACAACTCACATGTGTGTTTATAAATTTGCATATTTGCCGCCTTTGGCGCATTAAGACCTATACTTATTAATAGCGTATTTGTTGTTAGACATCGGGCATCGGGCAACAGGCCTTAATTATTGATATTAAATATTAGAAAAATCCATAATTGGCAAATTAGTCTGTTTGATTTCATAAGCTTAAAAGCTTTTGATTGTCAATTGATTTGCTTAAATTTGCCAAAAATTCTTCTATTTTGTGCAACAGATAATTAAGTTGACAATTTTAAGCCAATGAGATTCGCCTAGAAAATTAACGTAAGACTAAATAGAAATCATCGAGAAAGCTGTCGTAGTATATTACTATTTAATGAAATTTATTTTTTTTTTTTTTCCATTGAATCCAATAAGTTTAATAAGTTTAATTGTACATAATCAAAATGTTATGTCTTATTTTCTGATGTTGCCCATAAAATTCCTTTTGCTAGATTATTTTTATATTTTGCTGCTAGCTGCGTTATTCGTTATAAATACAATTTAAATAATTGAATCTGCTTAGTATTCATTGATTACTAATTTATAAGAGTCGCATTAAGCAGCTGCCGACGTTGTATTAAATCTCTACAGCTTGATATACTTGTCATATAAGTAAAGTTGATACACAGATTGGCATTTACCCCTATCGATACTTGATTCTATGTTATTCATCACACAAATAAACAAACTCTGTAATTAGCTATTATTATGAATATTTGTTGATCTTTAAATACTATCAATGGTATACTAAGTTGTTAGATTTGGCAAAACAATGATAAATTAGAGAACTCCTGTGTATTTGACACCGAAATTTTCAATTATGAAGCCATTAATATTTACAGAAACCCAAAAACATAAAGCGAACAAATTTGATTAATTGATTTTTTGTGCCGCTTGCCAAAACTGACCGATGGTTTAGTCATGCCGGGCTCTTTTCTATTTTCGCAAATAATTTTGCACAAAAGGTGTAGCCGGAAGATTTTTCAGTTTCAGCTTTTGCTGCGCAGTTCTAATTAGCTAATTATACGCTAAATTAGTGTATAATTATTGTGAGCTAGGCCCGTGATCATTTCGAGTGTCTAATTTTGCCAAAATCTATATGTACACACACATACTATATATGTCATTATCATATAGTATAATAAATATTCGCGAATTACTCGCAGTTCTCTCTATTCACTAAATCATGATTTCTCTTCTCTGTTTTCCATGCTCTTTGCATTTGCTTTCAGAGATCGGTTTAATATTTCTAACAAGTTTTGGTTGACAATAGGAGAAACATAAGCATTGGAGAGTAAACACATAACTGAAACAATGGAAGAGCATTTAAAATTAATGAAACAAGCTAAACATAGTTCCATATCTCAATAGATACCCAAATCTTTCCATAGATTTTCAATCCGTTGGATGTGGTTTTATTTCAACATACATAACGATAAAGATAAAATCCAAATTTATTCCTCAAAAGATAAGACGATGTTTCTTTGAATAAACTTTGTTATTTTTTCCTTTTCTTTTTATTTAAAAAAAAACAGTATTTTATTATATCAATCTATAACAAATTTAAGGCAGTTATTTATTTATTTATTCTTTTTTTTCGGCATGATCAGCAACAAATAAAAAAAAACGTCATATGTGTATAATGTGTTTTTTTTTTGCTGACGTCAAACAAAAGACTTGGGCAACGAACTTGCACTCACCAGTTTAAAGTTGTAGGAAATTGTATCCAATTTGAATAGCTTAATAAATCCATATAAAGGTGATCGCGGTTGTGTTTGGTTTTTTCTCTTTCTCTCTTAATGTATATACTATACGTATAGATATATAAATATAGATGTTGAAATTGATAACGTAGACAATTCTGTTGTCTGGTGCTTCACACTTTTGCATTAGTTTCTCACATGGCTCTCAGCTCAACGCAAACTCAGCCCATTATGGCCATTATTTATGGCTCTCAATTGTGGGGCTCACTCACACACAAATCATAAGTAGAAGTATTATCAACTTATCATACAATACAATACATAATTCTTGCACTTTTCATTTCCTTTTTGGGCGGCAGCTTTTTAGCTCATTAAAAATTCTGGAAAATTAATTTAATTTTTGCCTCGTTAATTAAAAATACTGCAATAATCGGACGGTTGCTATCGCTGTTTCAGCTTCCGTTTGCGGTTACGATTTCCGTTGCGTTTTGTTTTTTTTTATTTTTATTTTTTTGCGCGGCAAGTTGTCGACAGGAGTCGCCGAGACGCCCACGAAGACGAAGACGACGACGATCGTGATTGAAATTTTTGGCGGTCGGCAGCCGACGGTAAATGAAAACGGCGAGTATACGGAAGTCGGAACACAACGACGACAACGAGAAACGCTATTGAAAAGTCTCCGCTCTCCGCTTCGTGGCGCACGCAACGCACTAACACTTGAAACTGAACTAAATCTCGCCGGGCTCGGACCCGGGCCAGCAAGTCCAAGAAGTTGCTGGCCCGCAGCAGCGATCGCTGCTCAGCCCGCTGCTCTGCTCTGCTCGCAGTCTCTAAGCTGAGAGCATGACGGCAACACTGAAAGAGCGAGACATAAAAGTTTCTATGTGTTGTTATTTTTTTTGGGATTTGTTGTTGTACACTGGACAAGCGGTAAATGATAATAAAAGCTGCCTCGCTTTTATATTTTGGTGGCTGTCGACGTCGACGGCGACGTCAGCGTCGCTGCCAGCAAAAAAATCAATGAAAACGTTTTGATCTTTCGTTGTTGTTTTTGTTAAGAGTTAGCCGCTCTTCGCGCTCTATTAGCTATTCTGATTTATATATGTATAATATATTTGTCAATTATTTTTATGTTTGTTCGTTGCCTAAGTCTTTTGTTTGGTCCATCTTTTTCTCTTTGATTTGTAGTGGGTTTTGTTATTATTGTTAAATTTTAAGTATGGTTTATTTTTGGGGAACGCCATTGTAATCATTTTTGTGGGGGGATTTGCATAGATCGGGGAGTTCACGCGCACATATATAGATTTATAAAACTGTCAACATTTGTTGCGTTGCGCCCCATAAACTGATTAGTTTATGAGTTTCTTTGGCTTTTATCTATAAGGCTCTGTGCAAATTTGGGTATTTGCCAAAAGGTAGAAATCAAAGAAATACCTTTTGACCTCTAGAATTTCGAAAGGCTGCCATAATGGACACGCCCTGCTCTCCAAAACTTTCCAATAAGCCCAATATTTTCTCACACAATTATGCTGCTCCATTGATAGTTATTTTTACTTCGTATACAACTTAACGTTCATTGATGTAGTCGCAGTTGGTGTCTCTTTCTGGCAGTCTTTCTCTCTTTCATATAATTTATCAAAAGCTTTTAGTCAATGATTTCGAATTTACGATTTCGATGTCTGGCCCAAAAGTTGTGACGAGTTGTTTCAATGGCCCATTGATCGCTTGGATTTCTTAAAAGCCTTTGAGACATTGGTTGAACCGTTCTTTGAGTGCGACCCCCATAAGCGTTTACTAATTCATTTCACTTCCACTTATTAGCTACAACATCTAGAACAACAACAACAACAACAACCATAACAACTTGCACCTGGCTTGGCCTCTTAGAGTTCTGCTCCATTTAAAACATTTCAACGTCAATCAATATGCATTTTGAGCTCAATCTTCCGTTTCGATTTTCGGTTTTCGTTTCGTTTCGTTTTAGCCATATCTTTTTTTATGGCTTAATGCCGTTTGCTGGGCTTTTGAACACTTAACGCTACATTTAAGGGGGTCCCATTGTGTTGTTGTTGTTGTTGTTGCTGTTGCATTGCGATTACACTGCTTATTAGTTTGTCATATCTGTAGCTATCTCTGCTGATCATCTACACTAACAAAAATAAACTCGTAATAAAATTAATTTCATCGATGTCTTGCATTGAAAATACTTTATTCAAATATAGCCTTATATTTTGATCTTGGGAAATATTTTCATCGTTGAATTTGAATTGTATACTTGTTCCAAATATTTTAATTTTATGTGTCTATTTTAATGCTGAGTTATTATTATTTTATCCACAATTTACTAACAATTATATCCTGATTACATTTATGAAAATATGAAATTAATTTCTGATTTAAAAAATATTTTTTCCAAAATTGCTTGATTTTCTACATTTTTGCCTAATTTTAGAAATTATTTTAGTTAAAATTCGAAATAGAATTTATAATTTTTAAAATTATTGACTTAAAAAAATTGAATTTAAAAATTTGTAAGGCACACACATTTATTTCGGTGCTCTTTTGCTCTTTTCTGAGTGTAATTAAAAAATTTTCAAAATGAATGATTTTTTTTCCGTGTATTTTTACTCTCTACCCAGTTACCAGTCTCATTTGCATCTTACAGCTGTTTTACAGCAGCACATTTAAACGGCAATCGCATCGTTTTCTCACATTTTGCTGCTAGAGATGAGTTTTTCAATTTTGTGTATTTTTTTATGAATTCTTAATAATGAATCTTTTATGTTTGATTTGACACCTTGCGACGAGCGTTTCCAATATTAACGGTTTTTTAATTACCCAATGCGCCCCATTGGTTTGGCTACTCGACTTTCTTGTTGTTGTTGGCCAAGTCTTTTGTTTTGTTAGCCAGCATACATATACATATACACGTATGTAGGTACATATGTAAAAAAGTGAAATTGAAATTGAGTATAGAAATGAGTCTAGTAATAAAAATAAGAATAACAATGGAGTTCAGCTCATTAACTTGCCGCTTTCGTCAACTGTTGAACTGCCGAAATGCCAAATAGCGCCACGTCATGGACAGAAACTTGAATAAGACGCCATCAGCTGCTACCTGGAAAACACTTGCCCCATTGCAAGTCCATTGCTGTGGCATGCAGCGCCCACTCAACTACTCTTTTTTCCTATTACCTTTTTTGGGCTGGTCTGCCGCCCCGCTTGACCCATTTTATTCAACTGCTCAACTATTTTGCTGCTCTCCAGTCTCCAGTCTCCAGTCTTCTGGCTCATTGTTAAGTGTAACTATTAGTTCGGCCGCTGTGTGCTACGTTTCCAGGTCAACGGGGCAATCAATCATATTACAGTGTAAGAAATTTGTATACTCGTACCTCAGCTGCCGCACGACATGCCGCACAAATAGAAATGCCGAAACAAAAATGTATCAATAAACAACTACACAGATATATTCTGACATTAAGTTTGCTCGACTAACCTCTACCCTGTGGACGCCAAAGGAACCTTTCATTATTAATTTATTTTTATTTACAGTTGCTTATACACTAATTGTTATAACGAAGATAGAATTTTCCTTAGTTTTCGCATCCAGTTTTGCTCGTTTATATTAATGGTTCTTACAACATATTAAAATCAAATACTGAGATCGCTTGGGTATGCTTATTTTTTTTTTTATAAAATAGATTTAAAAATATAATTAACTGAAAATAGTAATGTTAGCCCAAACTGTATCGAAATGCAAGAATCGTCACAAAGTGAATCGAGCTGTAAATTTTGACTTGTAAAGTTGCCATGTCAAAAATGAGACCAACTTTAAATTTGCATAAGTTGGCCAAAACTGATCCGATTTCCAATGCCAAATTGATCATGGTTTGGCCCCTAAGCTGCTGCATTCAAATTTAATAAATTTGTTGGTTCTTCTGCATATTTTCAGCTTTAACTTCAACTTTTAACTCAAGGATATCTCACAGTATTTAATTTTACAGTCTTTCCAACTTTAAGAAATTCCCTTAAATATCGCTAGATTATTCGATTCTTTAGTTCTCAGTTGAATCGCTATTTAGTTATTTGGAAATTACTTCTAAATTCCACGGCATTAGTTTGTTATTTTCTCAGCATATTTCTATGTACTTGGGGGCATTAGAAATCAGCGCAGGAAGCGCATACCACAAAAAGCTGCACATTCATTACACTGACTGGTGTGTTGAGTATGAAAATGAGTTTATTTTCGTTTATTTACTTTGAAAATGAACTTTTTCCCCATGCTCTCGATCTCTGGCTCTCGTTGTCGTTGTCGTTGTTGTGATTGTAGTTGTTGTTGTTGTTGGTGTTGTTGTTACCGTTGGGCGGATGTCGAGTGTTTAGCGGAAAGTGAAAAGTACTGCTTAAAATAGCTTAGTTTGCAGGTTTCGCCTTGCGGAAGTTGGCCACTAACAAAAATGAAAAAAAAAAAAGAAGAAAAATATAATAAAACGCTAACAAGTCAAGTTGTCTATCATAGAAAAGCAATTTCCATGCCAATGATTTATGAGCCGCTTAACCGGCCCATTACAATCTTATCTCTGGGCTATTATGTACACCATTTGAGCTGACAAAATATATTGTGCTCGAATCTAAAGCTGGCCGTTGTCGTTGTCGTCGTTGTTGTTGTTGTTGTTGTTGTTGGTGCCACTGTCTCTGTGCCTCGTTGTGGCACAGTGACGCTGACATGTCGCGCTTATCGCCGCAAAACTATCAACAGACACACACAAGAGACAGACAGACAGACAGACGGACAGACAAACACAAATAAAACACCAGCCAAAACAAAGCCAAAAACTTTGACAAAAGGCTTGCAGTACTCAGTGTACAGTGTACAGTGTTTCTCAATTGTTAGCCACCACGCACGCGCGCATTTACTTAAACATATTCAAGCTCGAGTTTCAGTTTGCACTTTTCGAGTCCAAGTCTCAACATTATGCCCACAAAGACTCTGTCTCTGTTTCTCAGAGTCTCTGTGTGGGTTACTATGCAAATGCAGCTTCAACTCGAACTCATTGAATGACCCTCGTTAGGCCTACTGCATGTCTGTCTGTCTGTCTGTCTTTTAGCCGCACGTCAGTCACGCTTTGTTTGGCCTGTCAAGATGACAAGTGTTTGCTTTGGACGCAGCTTGTTGCATGCAACTCACAGCTCACAGCTCACAGCTTGCAACGCGCAACGTGCAACTTGCAGCTGGCGCTACAGCCAAGTAAACTTGACATTTGATTGTATTTTAATTAAAAAGCAGTCGAACATTCAAACAAATATTTATTGCGTTGTGCGAAAACTCAGCCAAGTGCGTGGTCAAAATCAAAGGCTGCAAAATTGACTCTGACTTGTTGTCCATATCTCAAAAATGAATTCACGCAGCGGTTATTATACGACAGCGGGGGGTGTGTGTGTGCGAGAGGTGGGAGGCGGAGAAGGAGGGGGGCAGTGTCTATTGGCCATTTGAACAGCGTCCGTGACCGTGCGCCAGACCAACAATGACGACGACGACGACGACGCCTAGCGAAATGAGGTCGAAATTATTTGCAATTTATTGAAGGCAATCATAATGCTTATGAGCCACAGTTTGCTTTATTCGTACGAGTTGTGGTTGCTGCTCGGGGGTGCGGTGGTGCGGTGGTTCACTGGTTGTCTGATGGCAATGTGGTGCTGTGGCTTGGTGGTGCTTTCCAACCTGTCCGTGGCGTCGATTTTTATTAGTTCTTCAGCTGCTTTGCTGTTGCCATTGAGCCATGAAATACCGTTTTCTAAACTTCATTTATATAGATACACTTTAGCCAAAGAATGTGGATTTGTTTGGGGCTAAGGCAATCGCACAATAATATGACTTATGCACATACATAAACTATTACCACTAGTTGCTTTGACCCGGAATTGCCTGCATTTCATAGAGCAAAAAAATGAAGTAGCCGTTGATCTTAAGTTTTATTTTCTAACCAAAAAGAAACACTCTGAAGAAATCTATGTTTGAATCCATAGATTTTCAAGCAAGCTTTACAAAATATTCATTAAATTTTATCATATAACTTTATAATTAAATATTTAACTGAAAACACAAAGATATAAGTTATAGATAGAAATCAATTTCTATTCAGATTTAATTTGTTTTGTATATTAAATATGGGAATACTATATTATTTATCTCAGATATCTTTTTCATTTTATTTTACATTTAGTTTTAAGCTTTTACTAATTTTATTTATATTTTTTTTAATTTTAACACAACTTATGCTCATATTTTTATCTTTTATTAGAACAATAAAAAAAAGTTGTTCTAAAATTTAAAAAAGAGTTTAAGTGAAATTTGACAAGCGTCTTAAGTCCTAAGTCAAAGTCGGAACGCAACCGTTGGCCCATTAATTACATCATATTTATTTTGGCAATTGTCTAAGCTGTATTTATGTTGACTGCAAGTCGTAAATATCCATGCAACTGTTACTGTTACGACTCTAATGGAGTTGATGGAGGCATTGAAGATGCCATTCCAGTCTGTCTGTCAGTCTGCCTTTCAGTTTCTCAGGCCCGCAGCTGGTCTAGTCTGGCGTTGTCAATTCTGGCAGGAGATTTGAATATGGTATGAGCTCTAGAAGAGCTACAAATAAACATTGTCGTTGTCTTTCATGCTTTTCATGTTCAGCGTGATCATTCAATGGCAGCAAAGTTTCCTCTTCTGTGCATCTCCAGCTTCAACTCCATCTCCAACTCCAACTCCGATTTCATCTTCATTTTGTGCGCAGGTGTTGGATAAATATCAAAATAGTGCAAAATCGTGCATACAAAATTTGTACGTGATGCCATGTTGTAGGTGTCGGTTTAAGGTTTTGGGTTTTGAGTTTCAAACTCAAACTCAAACTCAGATTCAGTTTTAGTTTCAGTTTCGGCATCGACTTCACGCCGTCCAATTTGAGGCACCCGAAACGACTCAAGGAACTGTCGAAACAAAGGCAAGAAGGCAAAAAGGGGGCATTTATTGTAACTAAGCCGCAGTTGATCGTCATTGACGAGGGCTACATGAAATGCGTGTCTCATTCAAATTGCTCAAGTCACACACACACTCACACACTCGCGTACACTCAGCGATGTCATTAAAAAACGTTTAAAATAAATTTTTGCGCTTTTATTAACTCTGACATTTGAACAAAGGCTTTTGTCAGCTTTGCTGCCTGTTGTCTATCTATTATTATGATTAAAATATCTCAAGAAAAGAAGTTTATTTAACCCGATGCCGCTATATTTTTCATTATGTTTGTTTAAGTAGCCAACAGTTCAAAAAAAAAAAAAAGAAATATAAATTTATTGTTGGTTTTTTGGGCCGCGCTTGTTATTTCATTGTTGTTTTCTTTACTGGGCTTTTCAAATCAAACTGCTCCACATTCAATATTTGAACGCATTCAATGCTACACATGGGTTTGCTCTTGTTTATTTTCATAATGTCTGCCCGAATCGGGCCTGGGACACACCTCGAAAAAAGGCAACAACAGTGAGTGCCACTGATAGCCACCGTTGCGACTCCCGAGTTTCTCAAATCTCAATTCGACACCAAACATCGACACCGACACCGACTCCGAAATCGACATTAACTCGACATCGACATCGATATCGACACCGACGCCTCGGCTTCTTTTTTAAGCTAGCCGAAACATTTACGATTTGTTTTAAATAAAAGCAATCGCCGTACCGCCAAAAAGTATTTAGTGTACTGCAATTCAAACATCACACACCCAGAGAAAAATGCTGTGTAATTTTAATCTTTACACTTTGAATTAACTATTATTTTGTGATATGATTAGGTGCTAAATATGGAATTAGTAATCGAAATTATATAAATTTAGTTATTTATATAGACAATAATATTAAATTAAATAAAAAACGTTTTAATTTCTGTTGATATTTGTGCATTATTTTGTACAAACATTTATTTTTAAATGTATTTCATTTTAAAATTCATACTAACATTAATATTTTCCCACGTTTAGATAAATTCAAATATTTTATATTTAAATACAGTATGATAGAATTCAAAAATATATTTATTTTTAATACGCATTCTTTTCTCAGTGTGCACATAATCACAAAGGCGCAGCAATGTTTCTCTTTCTTTTTCTCTCTCGATACGATGTGATATTCCGAGTATTGGCTTGACATTAAAATCTGTAAATAATTCGCGCCATTAATCGTGCGACGATCTTTCCACTCCCCCCTTCGTTTTGGTCCCCTCTTAACTTGCCCAAAAATGCGATCTCAAGTTGTTTGATTATTTATTTATTTAGTGCTGTTGTCCGAGCTTTTGTTGTTAATAATTTAAAATATTTGTGGCTCGCTTATTTATGGCGCAATTTGCTGATAATTTGCTGCTCGAAATGTCGATGAAGTGCCGACGTCATTTAAAAACAACATAAATAAATATAAATTAAATACATGAAAACACATATGTAAATAAATAAACTACTGAGCATTAATCAGCATGTTTACATGCTCGTGCTGGACAACTAAATTATGCCATTCCATTCCATACCCTGATTTTAAAACAACTCTATAAAATGAACACCATGATTAAGTTGTAATACGTCGTTGAGTGAAGCTCCCAGCGGGAGATATCCTTATACTCATAGCTTCTTTATAAAATTTATGTTATTATACCTGTTACTTAAGAAACAAGTAAAAGGGGATATTGTATTCGTAGCAATGAATGTAACAGGGAGGAGGAAGCATTACCGACCATATAAAGTATATATATTCTTGATCAGCATCAACAGCCGAGTCGATACAGCCATGTCCGTCTGTCCGCCCGTCCGTCTGTCTCATTAACGTTAACTGCTATTATTACCTATAATCCCTCTTAATCGCAACAAGATCGGACCTGCTGAACGGTGGTAATGGCTGATTTAAGTTTCAAACAAGGTAAGTGCCTAAAAGCATGCAATACAAAATATTTTAAATTTATTTAAATAAGTAAAGGGTAATCTATAGTCGGTAGCTCAACTATTGCCTTTCCCACTTGTTTTTAAAATCTTTTTTAGAGAATATCTTCAAAATAATTAAATAATATTTCAACGAGAAGATAACAAACTTTTCATGTTTTATATAGAAATATGATTTTATTAAATCAATTTCTAATTTTTGTTAATTTGTGTGGGAGCTCATCAATTTACACTTTCGATTATGTTATCAGCAGAAAATGAAATTCGATTTAAATTAAACCACTTTTCAAAGACTAAATCGGATGACTTTAATTCCACAGTACAACGTTACCTTAAAGTTACATCCAATTAGTCAATCGATTTGGACTTTAGCTGAGTGCAAAACATTTATCAAAATTTTACATGATTAAGAATGGAGCAACATTTAAATGAAGCAATTAGCATAGATCCGCATAAACAAAAAAAAAAGAAATAAAAATGAAAAAATAAATTATATAAAAACTTTAAGGGTCGTTAAATTAATTAAAATTAGCATATTTTAGCATGCATATTCATGCTCAATCAAAAATGATGGAGACCCGAGCTTGATATTCGGTTACTCGGCTCGGATTCTCGGCTTATTTGGTATGCACCTCCATTAAGCGTAAATTTTGTATTATATATTTCTTGTTTGAGTCCATATGCTGTTGACCATGTCGAAAATTGGGCTGCAGGCTATTAAAAATGTTCAAATTTAAAATCAATTAAGCCAAATTTATGCTGACGTGAGACAAATCTAAGGCAACATTCGACGGCATTTTGCGTAGGCGGCCATAAAAACAGAGCGCAACTTGAAAATGAAACGAACTACAAGATGAGCCTCGAGTTGGTAGCCCATAACCAAGGCATAAACAAATCATTAGACGCTTGTTTTCTTTTTCTTTTTCATTTTTTATTATTTTATTGTATTTGATTCATTTTGATTCGATACGATTTTGGGACCAACGGCAGCTACTGATTTATGCGACAACTACACGCGATTTAGAACAAGTTTGACGGAAGTTCGGAAGGAGGACCAATAGGACCAGGCCAACGATTGTTTTGTTTTGGGCCACCTACAGAGTGGTGAATAACAATTAGTGGCATAAATCAATGACAATCGGCAATCGGGCATCGACGAGTGTCTCAAAAGGCAAACAAGCGCATAAATAACAAAAACACATACACAGTCAATAGCTACAATATGCCATCTATCTATCTATCTATCTGTTCATGATTTTCGGCTACAAACCGAGTCCCATTCGGCCAGCTCACTTGTCGTCTGCTTGCCTCTAATTGTTGCGCGTCAATGTTTACCGAGCTGTGGGTGTTCCTCCACACGCATTTGTTGTCCGCTTGTTGACCGCCATTGGAATACGATTTTCGGCTTTTGAATTTCCGAATTTCGGTGTTTGTTTGCTTATTCTAATGAAGCATCACATCGCCGGCCCACATGGCGCATGCGCAACGTCTCAGACTCCCTCCCTTTTTATGCCCTTTCAAAGGGTACTATAAATTTACTATCAAATGTGTTAGGCATAATAGGAGGCCTGACAGACTATGACTGACTGACTGCCTTATCATTCTGGAGCCCTTAATTTTTACATAACATACAGTAGCGGAAAAAGAAAACCGGACACTAAACAAAAAACGGTTTTTGGAGTTTTGTCTTAAGTTTTTATTTATTCGACCATAGGAAAAACGTATGAAATCTAGGAACCGTTTGAATGAAAAATTATAAGTGTTACGTCCCTGGAAAATTTTGAATTTTTGTAAAAGTTTAAACTTGTTTCCTTGGGCTTAAACAAAAAATATTTGGATGCAAACAATTTTTTCAAATAATTCTTATAGTGACTGCAAAAAGAATTTTTTAAAATCTTTTCGCTAGTATTTTTTAAAATTTTTTGAAAATGGCAAAAAAATCACTTTTGTATGAAAATCAGGAAAAAGTGTATTTTGTGCCATTTTCGAAAAAATTATAAAAAATAACCCAGTTTGCACTATGAAGCATAACGAATTATCGTATAATATTTGATATTGTCTAATACACTCAGAACATATTTTCATGAAAACGGTCAAGAGTATTTAATCGTCGAAGTGTCTATCCTTCTTCTTTCTTACTCTCTCTCTTCCTCCCTGTCTCTTTCTCCCTGTTGACTTTGCATGCGCAATGCGGAATGCGGTATGAGTACTCGCATGATCTCATGTAACTCAATTCACATGATTCATGCGCTTTGACAGCGTCAACTGTGAGAAAAATTATTGAATTAAAAGATACGCTAGCTTCGTGGCGGGGGGAGAGTGTTTCGCGGAGAAGGGGGAGGGAGCTTGTTACCAGCTTGGCGAAATGTGTAACTGTGCAGGCGTTCGATTTTAATCGCTTCATTTAAAATGCCGCTCGATACGCATCAGGTAGTCACCATCTCCGCAGCCAGCAGCGGTTGCAGTTGCAGTTAAAGTTGCAGCTGCAGCTGCAGCAGCGCCACATTGCGTGCCACTTGCTGCGATCTCGTTTTGACCAAAAATAAAACGCTGCTGTCCAAAAGGAAGCCAAAGCGAAAACCAATTGCAGCACTAACAACAATGTTGGCAACACATTGATTTAATTTTTATATATTTATTTGATGGCAATGTCGAAATGGTTTAATTAAATTGTACGTGTGAATACTTTGAATTATCAGTGTGAATATGAATCGAAGATTAAGCAGCTTTGCTCTTTTTAGTTTAAGATTATATATCATAATTTTCGTACTTGTTTTTTTTATTTGTATTAATTGTTTATTTTATTATTCGATGGCCAAGTCAAAATAGTTAAAATTCTACGAAAATACAATTTGTATTATCAGTTTATATATTAAAAGAAATTTTGTATTTATTCAATGCTTAAATTATATAATTATATATATATAAACTATATAATTTATCTACTCTTTAAGATTACATAAGCTGAATAATTAAAAGAATTATACAAATGATTATACATTAAATTTATTTTATTTACTACTTTTATGGCTTTGTCGAAATTGTTAAATTACATTTTTTTGTCCGATTGCTACAAATACTTTGAGTTAACAGCGAGAATATAAAACGAATGTGCATCGAATTTGCATATAAACATATCCCACTATTTCCCACAACTATTCAAGTGCAGTCAGAGTCACATCTAGGCGATTTGAACACGTGTCTTTCCTGGGCCTTGGCTGTAAATCAAATTGCCTAATGATGCATTTAGCGCTTGAAATATGCCAATGCAGCCACGCCGGGTCACTAACTGCGGATAATTTACAGCACACGTAGCCGGTGTCGAGACACACCGGCAATAGGCGGTCTCGGAGAGTCAGCGATCGAGAGAGAGAGAGAGAGAGAGAGGGGGGAATCGAGGAAGGGGTATTCGAGTATTCGATGCCTTTTGCCTGAGATTGCAGCGTGTGCATGTGGCGGCATTATGGCATTATGGCCTATCAAAGTCAAGGTGGATATTAAATGTTGAAAAATATGTGAGTTCAGCTGTTGTATTTGCAATTCTCACAGCCGGCGCACAGAAATCAACACCAATACAATCGCACATATCATACTAATGATGCAAAATAACTTTAACGGGGCTTTTTGTTGTTGCTTTGGCAACAACAAGGCCGACAATGACAGAGCCGGCTAAGAGCACAGAGGGGAAAGAGAGGGGAACACAACTGGTTCTCTCACTCGCAATTGCAGTTGCAGACATTGCAAAGCGAGCTCTCTATTTGAAATAAAGGTCGTTAGACAAGCGACAAGAAAAACAAAAAAAACTAAATCAGTTTCTGTTTTCAATTTGAGGAAAATCAAGTGTTTTTTCTTAAGCGTACGTTGCACCGATTTAGTTGACATGGTCAACTAAACAAAAACAGTAGAGATTTATTGTCCAACTGTTTTGGCTTGGCACCAGATGAGCAGTTGCTCCAGTTCCTAATCTTGAAGCCATCATCAATAAATGATATTTAAGTCGCAGTCTTTTATATTCGTTTGGGTTTCTTTTAATTATGCATTTTAAAGATTTATTTATGCAGATTGAAAGCCATCGAATTTTGTGTATCTATGAAATTGGATATACCTTTATTTTTATTGATTGGCATACTTATCATCATCATCATCATCTTCATCTTCATCTTCATCATCATGAGATGCCAATGTCTCCGCTTGGCGCCGTAAATAATCTCAGTCAAAAGAAAGCTGAAACCCGCCAAATAAAGCCAATGTCTGCAATGTCTGAATTTATTTATTTCCGCCTGAAGATTGGAGAACACATGCCATTTGCTGCTCCTCCGCTCCAATTTGTTATGCTTCGGGTTTCTGTGCTCACAATAAACGCTACGAAAGCGGTCTTAAATCAAATCGCTTAACAACGGAAGCTTTGGCGTCAGCTCAACCACCGCAATCATGAGCGAATAAAAAAAAAACGACAAAAAATTAATCAAAAGAAGCAATAAAGAAATCTTAAAGCAAATAAAAAGTTTGCCACGCCGGGAGACAGCATGAAATTGGGTCTAGATGCGGCTTTTGCCCCCGGGGCTAATTTGCAAACTTCAAGAGTGACCGAAGAGTGTCTCTCTCTATCTCTCTCTCTCTCTCTTTTTATGTATACTTTTGTCTCTGTTCTTATTTGATCACGGCACGCAAGGGCGTCAACTGTTTTGCTGCGTAATCTTAAGGCAATTTTCGATAGCAACGATGACTTCGACTGGCTTCACAGCGGCATCAAAAAAAAAAAAACAAAAATCTCTGGAAAGTAGAACAGATTCCCCACTGTACCACCCCCTCTTCGTTCCACTGTCGTGCCTAGAAAATAGCAACAATTGAGCTGCAAAGGAGAGCACAAGAAATATACTTATATTGAGCTATGAAAAGGCCAATTAATATGAATAACTCGTTTTAATGGAATGTTGAAGCTTTTGCTTCGTTTCGATTGCGCTGTAAAACCAAAACATTACTCATACGCACTGGTGGCAGGTTAAAGATTTAACGTCCACCACTGAAACTGAACCGAGCTGAACTGAGCTGAGCTCAACTGACTATAGCTAATATTTATGTTGACTTTTGTGGCTTTGGGGCAGGCAGCAGGCAGCAGGTAGCGATGCCTCCGTTGCGACACGTTACGCATACGCCGCGTTGGCCCGTTGAAATGCCTCATATTCGTTATGATAGGATAGTTTGTCGTGGCCATGATTGATATGCGCTCGCATAATATGATCGATCTCTTTTTTCATCATCAATTACACTTTGAATGGCTTATGGCCAACTTTGGTTCATTGTATAGACAGTGCCGTTAACTCTGATAGTTTTTTTCTTCTTTGTTTTCGTTAATAATAGCACACGTAGCTTTTTGCACTGGCATTTTGTGGGTTAACTGCATATTAGTTACTGTTTGCTTTTGGCCGCACGGGCCACACACACGCCAAATTCGAAGTCGAAGTCGAAAACGAACTCGAAATCAAAGTCTGACTCAAAGTTTAAGTTGAAATCGAAGTCGAAGTTGTAAAGAGTTTCAACGTGTTATTAGACTGAGTGTGCGCTCTTTTTGTGAGTCATTAACAGTTTAAGTTTTAGCATATGTATTGGCCAGTTACCGTTTAGTCCAGTTAACGCCTGCATTTTAACCCACTTGGCCAAGTTCTCGACTCAACGGCAGCAGCAGCAGCTGCTTTGTGTCTCCATCACTTAAACTGATTATGCAAATGTTTTTTTATATTTTTTGATATTTTGAAGTGCTTTAATCAAAAGTTGATGCCTTTGAGACGCTGGGAACTCAAAACTGGCAAACTGGAAACTGTCAGACTGAGTCGAGTTTTTTTTTTTTTTTTTTTTTTTTGAAAAACTGTCGACAAAATTTGCATAAATGATTTCTTTATCGAAATAGCCCAATCGTCTAGAGTTGCGTACGAGCTGGGGGCGTGGCATGACTAGCAAACGTGCGTGTCTCGACATGTTTGCCGTCTCACTCTCTTTTGCACGGCGGCCCGTAAAATTGACATGTCATTCGCTTCCAAATGTCTCGGCATATGATAGTTTTGCTGAGGCGTGGCGTAAATTGATATTTCAAGTAATTTCAATCAATTTTCAAATAGTTCAATTTATGACTGAGGTGGTTCCATGAATATGAATATTTTGAGTATTAAAAGCAATTATATTTTTTGTAATTATACTTTACTTAATGCCCTTAAAATATTATAAAATATTTTTTTTACTAGTTCACTTTACGTTGACCATTTCATTCACATATCTATGCTCTGAGTTATTCTTGAATATTTTAAGTAGTTTGATTGATATTTATAGCAATTTAATTGTCTCATTTTTATTATTAATTAAATATCTTTATGTACAATTTATATTGTCTGGATCAATATAACCATTAAAAATAAATACATTATGCTATATTTAAAGTCAAGTGATTTCAATAAATTTGTTTAAAACTATAATAAATATCAGCAGCATCTAAATGAATGTCTTTAAATGTAAATAAATGTTGTGAAATAAATAAATTAATACTAACTAAATATATATCAATAAATAAGTTCACAATTTTTTAAAATAAAATAGCAATAATACCATATATATCTCTCTTTAAACTCAAATAGTTGTATTTAAAGTTGATGTTCAGCACTTTCAATGGATTTAACCATATGAAGTGGCAAGTATTGGTTATGTGTTTGGCCATTAGATACGATGGTTGTTTCTTGCAATGCTCAACACACGCCCCTCCGCCCCCTCTGACCACCAGTGTCCACCTCTGTGGCTCCTTATCTGACTGCCTCACTGGCCACGCCATTTGCATGCGCCGCTGACAGCGCAACATTTTGTTGCCTGGCTACCAATTCCGCAGTTGCAGTTGCATGAACTGAACATATATCTCTCAGTGTGTGTGTGTGTGTGTGTGTGTGCTGCACTTAGTTAGGTTGTAGTTTGGTTTGCAGCCTGGCATTAGTTGTAGCTCGTTTGGCTGCAGGTTGCTGTTGTTCTTGTTGCAGTTGTTGCTCGTTCGTTGTTCGTTGTCATGTACGAAAATTGTAGCGCGCATTGCTGCAGGAAATAGTTCAAACATATCAATTTTATTTTTATTTATGCTAATAAACCGTTAGGCCGCCTGAGTGAATTATTGGCCACATACACACATACACACAAACTCATAGACACACATACTTGTACGTGTTATATAAAGTTCATGCTCCTATCATAGCCAAAAAACAAAAAAATAGAGATTGAGTTGGACTGATATCGTTGGCGATATCGATAGCGAGGTGAAATCGGTGCCTGCATTTTGATTAATCAAATCAAATTAACGCCAAATTCCCACACAAATCAATGCAACTTGCGTTGTCTCTTTCTCTCCCTCTCTCTGTCTGCCTATATGCCCCGTTCTCTTTCAGTCTCTTCCTCTGCCCATAGCCCAATTGGCGGCTGGCGAAAGTGTTGAATCCAACACCCACCCAAATGTAGCAGCAAGCCAGGCCAAAATGGCAGCCGTGCCCCTTCTTGGCCCACATTTGGACCAAGTTATGGGCGCGGGCGCCGTCAACGGGCAAATGCAAAGCAAGTGCAGGCCAAAAGCAAATAAAACAAAAAAACCAAAATCAATCTAGTTGGAATTGCACTCTCTGTCTCTGTCTCTGTCGCTGTCGCTGTCTCCGTTTCAGATTCAGATTCGGTTACAGCCTGTTAAAGGCAACTGACAAACTGCCACAATAGCAACAAGCCGAAATGCAGCACAGGAGTGTAGTCGACAACGAGATACCCAGCTGAGATGGTGTCATTCAAACAGGCAGATGAACATGTCTAAAATTTGATTAAATTTTTATTTATTTATTTATTTATTTATTTATTATTATAGCACGACAATTAAATCAAATGATTTTAACTAGAACTTAAATTAAACAGTATTGAATTAATATACATTTCAATTGTACAATAAAAAGAAAATAAATTAACTTAAGTCTGGGGTATGCAAAGAATTATACTTGATCCAACATTTGTTGCAGGGTTTGGGGAAAACCTGATGAACCCAATCAGATCAATAAAAAATAGATCAGAGATCAGAGATTTAACCGTAGGTGATTAAAAAATTTCAAACAAGATAATAGAAAAATGATTCTTACAATTTTTGTTCAACATTTTTTGTTCAAAGACAAAAGAGTATACTAAAAATGATCTGAAATTAATCCACTTGAACAGTTATATAAATTTATAAGACTTTATGATTAATTAATAATTTTAATAAAATTAGAATATAAATTCTTGTGCCAACTGCTTATATTCAATAATAAGAATCCAAGTGCACAATGCTACCCATTTCAAATGGCTACAGGGTAGCTGAAACTGGAATCGCCCGATCGGCAGTGCCATTTTTGGGCAACCCCCTGACGTCGTCATTATTTTTTGGACACATAATTAAAATTGAGTGGCGCATTGTCGCGCCCAGTTGGTCGTCTTGGGTTCTCGACTTTGACTTCGACTTCAACTTCAATTTCAATTTAACTGCAACTTCCACTTTGATTCCAAGTGCATAAATTGCAAGTTGTTGTTGTTGTCGTTATAGTTGTTACTGTTTTAGTGCCACAAATCACTGTCGTATTGTAAAATAAATGTTTATTGTTTTGTAAGTGCCGCAGTCCATGAAAAAAGTCACATTTAATGCACGGCTATTGGCAATTTACAGCCGCCATTTTTGGCCATTTGACTGAAAGTTCCCGCAATGGGCGTTAACTGATTGTCAAAAGGCAAAAACACGCTTCTCCATGCATGTGTGTGTGTGTGGAGTGTGTGTGTTGCGAAAAACCTCACGTGTGCACATATTTTCGCCTTTTAATTTACAACTTTCTGAAGCAATGGCCAAAACAGCAGCAGCAACCGCAACTGGGCAAACAATTTGACTCGGCCCAAAATGGCAGCGAGTTGCCAAAAGTTTGCTTTTAGCTGTTTCTTTTCTTTCTTTTTGTTTTTGATTTTTTGTTTTTTTGTTTTCTGTCTTTTGTCAGCGTTTTGCATAATTTCCTTATTGGAATGACGCGCGCCAAGTCAAATAAAAAGCCTCAAAAATTCTGGCAAAAAAAAGATGAAAATCATTTTAGACCACAATTTACATTGAGCAGTTGGTGGTGCGGTGGTGCGATGGTTGGTGGTGCTGCTGCTGCTGTTAACTGTTTGCTTTCTGCTCAATTAGCAAAGCAATGGCCACGAGTCTGCTAACGGTGGCCAAGTACTAAATCTCCCACTTGTCACTGGTCTATGTGTGTATGTGTGTGTGTGTGTGTGTGTGTGAGTGTGAGTGTGTGGTCCAAACGGTGGCCATATTTGCACTACGCATTAAACCGTTCGAATCAACAAAGTGAGCTCAACGAGGTAGAGCATCTGCTGGACCAACCGACTGTATTATCGCTTTTGCCAGATGATCAAGAGTAATTTATGATTAATCTATTGATTGACTGATTAATTCACTAAAAATAAGAGTTTTTAAGGAGAAAAGTGGATGTCAACAATCGTTTGATTATTTTGCCGGCGTACGTTCTTTGTTAAAATTAACAATTAAGTTGTATGAACTAAAATGTTTTTTTTTCCCCCAAAAGGAAATTAACTCAACATAAGCCTATATTTTTAAGTTAATTAAAGTTATTTAAGTTTATTGCATCGAATGTAATCCCTGAATAGTTTGTGAAAGTGAACAAACCTAGTCGGCATGATAAGAGCTTAGACATTTGTTGGTTTAAGTTTTGGACTTAAGCGTTGGCTTTGGCTACAGTTCAAAGTGTTTGCTCAATGGCAATGTGGCATTTAAAACTAATAGGAGCGACAGCAGCGTTAAAGTTTGTTTTGACCGTTTGTTACAGCTAGTTGCCACCAATATGGTATTGAAAACAGTCAACAGTCAGCAGTCAGCAGTCAACAGTGAAAAGCCAATAGTCGATAGTCGATAGGCAACAGTCAATAGTCAATAGTCAATATTAAACAGGCTGCAGACTGCTTGGCGGCACAAAGTTTCAGAGTTTCAGAGACTCCGAGTCTCAGTGTCACTCGCAGTCAGTGTTATTCGTTAGTTGTTTACATGGCCAAGCAATTGAGTCGGAAGCAAAAAGAAACAGAGAACAGCAAATAGACAATCAACAAGTGGGAACGTTTCAGTCAAGGTGCTCGACTCTTGGATGCCCAGTATTCGTGCCACAAATTAACGAGAATTCCCAATAATAAATATTGAATGAATATAAAAAATATAAAATTAAATAATTTTGTTTTTTTTAAACAGAACTTTTATGTATTTTATTTCTGCTCTTAAGGGGCTAACAGTCATTAATCGAATCTAATTCTAAAATATATTTAAAATTATTTATTTAAAAAAAAAATTAAAAATCTTGAAAATTAAAGGAGTACCCAATTGGGTTGCTCTAACTCTTTTGCCACAAATTAACAGCGAATTCAAAATAATAAATATTAAATGAATCATAAAAATAAAAAATATGAGAAAACTAAGAAAATTCTAAAAATCAGTACAATTAATTTAATATGCATTACACCTAATTTGGTTTTTCTAAATCTGAGACTTGGGTGTCTATTTTCAGAAGCCCATCAGCCGGTGTTTCAATTGGGTACTGGGCTTAAAATTCCTGCACGTGTCACAGTAGCCGGTGTGAGAGTTGGGTGGGAATAGAGGCAGTGGCAGTGGCAGTGGGCGGGGCAGGGTTGAGGGCGTTGCAAGATATTTAAAACTGAAGACGGAGACAGGCAACTGATATGAAGCTGGCGGATGCGATGACTACAACTAACTCGGTCAAGACGGTCAACTCTCTGCAACATGTGATCCACTTGCCAGTCTGTCCGTCTGCCTGTCTATCTGTCTTTCAGTCTGTTTGTCTGTTTTTTCAGCACTCCTATGGCTTTTCCTAACTGTTTATCTGCATGAGTGCCCCTCACAGTTTTCCATGATGATGAGTTTTCCCATTCTGTGTAGGCTCAACAGGCGCACCTGTCCGTCCGTCCGTCCGTCCGCCCGCCTGTCTTTTTACCTGTCTCAGCTCAGTTTTGTATTGCAAATTAATTTTGCTTTCATTGCTTTTCCAAGCACTTTGCATACAAAGTGAAAATCTGTAGCAAGAGTCGTATTCGTGTTCGTATTGGGTTAACATTTACAAGTAATATGACATTTTCGTTCATTTATTCATTTTCCAGATTCAGTTTCCATTCGCTGATGTCTAATGAAGCTTGAAGTCCCATAAAAAGATCTGAGATGCAAACTGGTTTCGGTTCTTTGCATTTCTCAAAGGAATTTCCAGCTGTCTGTCGACGGGTTGATAAGCTCTGATATGGATATATATTAGGTAGATAACTGACTGACTCACTGTATACAGTGAGTTGTCTGTTAACACAGGTGGTCGATTGGATGCTTAGCATGGCACTAATGAGATCTGCAGCTCTCACTTAATCACTTATCAATATGCGACACAATAAGAATGCAAAACTTATTGAAAATGCTCTCAGCTTTGCTGCAGGTGCTTTTTTTTAATTACGACTACACTTCCCACGGCTGAGTTCTTATATAGCACATATAATATTTAATAGTTGACTCCTAACGATTCTCTCCGCAGTTAAGTGAAAGCCTCGTGAAAAGGAACCAAGCACATTTGGAGCTAACTTGCTTTAATTTACAACATGCAAAATGAAATAGAATCGCCGCTGCACCACTGCACCACTGCACCACCGCACCACCGCACCACCGCATGGTAAGGACTCATGCTGGGCAGAGGCAATTTATAGTGTGTTTGTTTTAAGCGCACATATGTGTGTCTCTATGTCTGCTCACATGTGCTCCCAAGTATGTATCTAACAGATACACGGCTTCAACTGCAGATACAGATACAAGTCGAGGAAACGCTGCCTAACTGCAAATGTGAGAAAAACACAATTAGCTTTTGGCGGCGGTGCAACGGTGCGACCACCTGCTGCTCCACTCACCTGGCTATCAAATCCAAACAAAAATAAAAATAAAAACACAAGAAAATACTAAAAACAAAAACAAAAACTTTCAACACACGACGCGAAAACTACAAAAAAAAACCAAGTAGAAAAAAGGTTCAAGTCGAGTGGGCTCAACTAAGAGATACTCTGTAGCAATCATCTCAAAAGTTGCTCGAATAACTTTTGAGATTCTGATGCGATTGAAATGAAATATTTATTAGAGTTTAAAAGTGTGAAAAGGAGTTCAAACTATAACAAATATTAATGATTTATTTTAAATTCATATTTATCATGTATATAAATCCAAAATTAAAACAATAATATAGATTCTATATAATGATATCATTGCTTAAAAATTGACAAATTAAATTTATTGTAAAAATGAAAATTATTACCGTCTCTGCCAAAGATTTCTGCCACAAGCTTAAATCCCCGTTTATTCATTTTCCAAATAAAAAGATATAAAAAAATAAAAAAAAAAGTTATAGACTGACAGCTGGATAGATAGAAGAGAAATAAATAAAAAACAAAGCTCCGACAAAGCTGCATATATAGTAAAAACTAATTGCACATAGAAACTGACCGCTGCATTTATTTATTTACTTTGATTTTCATTCTGAATTTGCCCATAACAAAAGCCGCATGGCAAGTTTAAGGTCACTTTGTTGAGCAAAAAATAAAATAAAATACAACAACAACAACAACAACTTGATGTAATTGCATGACATTGCTGAGGTTGAGGTTGAAACTCCGTTTGCGGCAGCATGGAAATAAGTATCTACGAGTAGTATATTAAATATATAGATACACGGCATAAATATATGCAAAAAGCAAGACAATAAAATACAATGACAATAACAATAGCAATATGGATAGTCGTATCAATAACAGACAACAAATTGAAACTAATCGAGTTTTGGCCAAAGGCAGCTAATAAAATAGAATAAGCCAAGTCGAGATACAAATTGTAATAAAAATCACTTTGAGTATCGAAGAATAGGTGTGGTCCTAATTACCGATATTAAAGCGGATCTATTTCATCTGGTCGCTAGGTTGCTTGGGTTTCTTTGGTTTCTTGGGTTTCTTGGGTTGACTCCACACTCCACTCTTAACCGAGACAATTTGATACGATACGATTCGATCTGCCACGCGCTGTTTTCCCCCTTTTCAAAGAGCGGACAGAGTTGCCGCTGCCCTGACTTGACTTCCAATGGCCACTGTTGCAACAACATTGAGATTTGTGCTAATAGCATCAAATATCTGTAATTTCACTTGGCAATTCAATACAACAAATGCACTGCTGCTTTGGGCCTTAATAATAATAAAAAAAAGGAGCGACCTCAAAGTTGTCGTAAAAGCTTTTGGGCCTATTCGTATCGTTCCTATCAAGGCCAAGACGACAAGCCTTTTGTTTAATTAGATAGCAGAGCATAGAATTCAATACACTTAAACTGCAACTTATTATGAGCAAAGCAGGAAGTTTGGTTTTGGTTTTGTGTTTGTGTTCGCCAACTTTCGTTGTATCAATTTCACTTGCCTCCCTCGCGTTGGTCGATCGATTGTTTAGTTGGCCAACTGGCCATCAGTGTCAGTCTGTCAGTCAGTCAGTCAATCTCAGTCTCAGGCTCTGTCTTGGCCGTCTGTCAAAACGCACGCCCATTCATAAGTTTGAGTTTTATTTTTATTCATTTCTTTACATTTAACGCTCAATTATTGTGTACACTTAATGAACTCATCACATGACAGCGCATCAAACAATAACTGCAAACTGTCAAAACATTTTTGGTCTGCCTCAAACTGATTGAAATGCTTGCCACAAATCAAATTGGAGCACGATTCAATGGAGACTTTTGCGTGGGAGGGAGACTCTCAGTCTCAGTCTCAGTCTGAGCCTCGTCATACCAATAAAAGAAAGCAATTAACAATTACATTTACAGCTTGATCGGACGCACCATTAGCTAAGACGACGTTAATCCCCCGCTTTTCGAAACTGTTTCTATTAGCAAAAAGCTATTGCAACAATGAACAACACTTAACTTACGCCACAATCTGAGGCAATATCTATTAGAAATTGGCCCATATAACAACAATTTAACAATTAAAGACATTTTAAAAAATCTCAAAATAAAAGGGAAAAGTAAAACAAAGTTTTACCATTTATTATTGATAATTAATTTATTTTAAGTAATTTAATATTAAATTATGTATATTCGTGTTGCACTTATATTTTTATTTATTTAGATTTAATCCAACAATTAAACAAAAAGTTTGGATTAATTTGTATATACAAAATATCTGCTAACTTTTACGTTTCCAATTTAAAATATTTTTTTAAATTTAATTTTTCATGTTAGAAATTAATTTATAATTCTATATGTAGTGATTGTTTGAAACAGGGACTGCGAATAATAGTTAAGAGTTTAATAAAATCAAAGCACAAAAAAGCTTCCTAGAAGACATATTTGATTTTTTATGGCCAAATTCGAAAAGAGGATAAACTTATATGTTCAATTTTTATAAAAAAAATTATTTTTAATTATTAAAATTAATTTAAATGATAAAAATCATAAACAATGATTATTTTTCAATTTTTATTTTAAAATTAAACCCTAACTCTTATTTCCAATTTTTATTATAAAAATTGACACATAACTCTTATTTTTTAATTTTTTGACAAACAAATTATAAGTGTTACGCACCCTCTCTCTCTCTGTATGTCTATCTCTCTCTGAAGTTAGAATGCACTGTTGTTAATTACAGCTGTCAACCGGACTGTCTGACAGTTACTGTCTTGGTATGACAGCCCGCTGTTCCTGCCCAAAATTAGTGCAATGCGGTCTTCTAAATAGATGAAGAATTCCATTGAATACAAGATACAAGCTCCAACTCGAGCACCTTTCTCTTCGATCCTGAGTCATGTGAAACCTCAAATAGTATGTTGTAGTACTCATAACCGTTTATTTCATTTTTGTTTTGTTTTCAGGGGGTCTAATTGATTGTTGTAGTTGCTGGCCGCCACCTACTGACCTTCACATTGAGCGCGGCAGCCACATAAATATATATATTGGACAGTATCCGCAAAGCGATCGATCCGAACCAAATCGATCCGGTAGACAAATGTCTGGTCGTCTGGTTCGTGCTTAGATACATAGTTTTAGATGTGGAGACCGAACGGGTATTAGATTTTTATTTTTTTTTAACCCGGGGTCCGACCACACAATGGGCGCCGCGTTAGATTGCTAATCGATTTGCTGCTCATTCGATTTTTATTACGTATTCAAATTGGAGCAATTACCACTTGAAACTTGTATGGCATAAAAGTGGGTGTGCCCGCCACAGCACCACCAACAATAACAACACTAACAATAACTGCACGTAATCAAAAACCTACGACTAGCAACAGTTTTTTATTTTTTTGCGAGTTTCTTGATAATTATAAACCACATTTAGTCAAGCTATTTATGTATGTGTGTGTGTGCAACACTGAGCACTGAAATTTCTCTGTTGTGCTTAAATTACCTGCCGGATTTGAAGTACAAGACAATGAAGGTAACTGGATACCTTCTTTCACAAGAGGAGCAGGAAAAAAAAACCTAAAGATTTTTCATTCAGTTATTGCCATGCCACAAGTGCTTGGTATGCAGATAGTTTTTTTTGTAACCACAGTGGGCAGCACTTGCTGCCTGGTTGGCTACCAAGTCTTCTCCCTCTCCCGCTCCGCCTCTTCTCACTCCTTTCTGCCAGTTGTAGAGCTCTCTGACTTGTTGCCAATCACTCAATCAAAACGTCACTTGGCGTGGCAGTTTTGCGTGGCGTTTGCTGGAAAATTGAAATAGAAACGTCAGAATTTCTGCTCTAATTATAAGGCGGTATGTTTTTACGTACAACTCAGCCAGAGTTTCTTGACTTCTTTATCCGTTTGTCTGCCGCTCTGACTCTCTGTCTCTCTGTCCGTCTGTCTGTCTGTCTGTGTGTGTTTTTCTTCAATGAATTGTTACAGTCTGCGAGCGTCTCTGTTGCAAGAAAATTATGCTTTGATGCACTCACGTTAAGCTCACTTTACAGTTACAATTATTGTTTAATATCTTGACTCTCGACTCTTAACAAATACGAGACCTGAGCAAAAAAAAAAAAAACAACACAAAACAGAAAACAAAACCGCATTGCAACTTGCAGCTTTGCAACACTTGCCGCATTTTGTGTGCTTTTTGTTTTATTTTTTTTTTTTTTTGTGTTTTTTTCTTGTCTTTTGCAATTTGAGTCGCGCTGGTTTTAATTTGCAATTATTATACATTAATTGTGGGTGGGATGTCTCGGATGTCGCCAGGCTCGGGTTTGGGCCAACAACAACAGTCTTACCAATTGCAACACCAACATAACTACCTCAGATTCAGATTCAGATTCAGCTGCCGCCAATTGTTGTTGCCGAAAAACGAAACGCAAATTGTTTTAGATTGGCCCGAAGCAGCTAACTGTTAACTGCTAACAGCCAACAGCTAACAGCCAGCAATGGTAAATTACACATGGTTTGTTGCCACGTTTTGTGTCGCTGCTGATTATATAAATCGCTGCAGAAATTGGCCAGCGAAATCAGCAGCACTTTTGCTGCCACGACACGCCCGGAGCACCCTGTGGTCAATTGGACTGCAGATTTGCGGATTTGCAGTGGCAAGTGTCTGTTGTGTCTGCCACACACGATTATGGTCAGGTGGAAGTCGAACTGCACACACACACACACACTCTGCTGCCAACTTGGCCAATAAATTAATTGGGCTCATCCAAAGGTAATAAGCAGCAGTGTTTTGACATCGTAAATAAATAAAACAAAACAAAATAATATAACAAAATACTATTTTTATTACTTTCGAACAATTTTCACTCTCTTGCACCTGTCGTGAGAAAGTACACATCATATCCAATTAAAAACACAGCTGCCTCTCTTGGCAAAACTCGAGTTTAGTTCCTGTAGGCACAGTGATACCTTTTGATTGACCATTTTTTAGAAAACTTCAGACTTACATTCTGAAACTATGATATTTGTGTTATATGATAAAGTGATGTATGTTGTAATGACGACAAACACACAAAAGAAAGTTTATCACACCAATCATGCCCTGGGATATTTATACAAAATTCGTCGTATTTAGGCAAATTGATAAATATAAAATGATTGCCAAACTGAAAAGTATCTTAAAAAATATGGTCACACTGAGGTTGATATTGGTATTGGTTATAAAAGAGAGTAACTTCCCTTGGTCCGGTGGCTCTATGATTAGAGTTGCCGACCTTCAGAATTAGAACTTTCAGGGTTCGAATTACACAAATGACAATTTTAATGATTGTCCCTTCGGACAAATTTTAAATCTAACTAAAGTGATAAAAAGTATTTTAAATGATTAAATTGAACTGGGGATTTATTACAAATATGACAACAGAAACTTAAAAAGTTCACTCACTAGCTACAGTGTGATAAATGTATCACTTTATCAATTTAACATAGCTTCTGAATACCCTAATTACTTTGTCAAAACATAACAGATTTTGAAAATTGAATTTTAAATCCCTTTTGAAATTTGTTTTGTCTAGTTTTGAGTTTGCAAACTGACAACTAGAGGTGGAGAACTATCGAAAGTCGGCGCCATCGATAGTATTTTAAAAACCATCGATAAGCGACGATAGTGCTATCGATAGTCGACAATAGTCCCGGATACAAAAAATACACACAGTTTTTCAAGAAACATTTTACACACTGAAAAATACTTTATTTTTTGAATTTACATAAACAAATAATAGCTTTTTATATGTATTTGGAAAGGCCATATAAATTCCGTTTGAATGATGCAAAACTTTCCTTAACCCATTAAGTACCCATTGAAAATTTAGAATTTTTGAAAACAAATACTTTTTCAAAATTGGTTTTGATGCAAAAAAATTCTTCAAACAATTCTAAGAGTGAGCGTAAAAAAAATGTTCAAAAATCTCTGCGCTAGTTATTTATTATGATTTTGGAAAATTGTTATCAAGCCACTTTTTGTATGAAAATGAGGAAAAAGGGGTTAAAATAGTAATTTTTAGCAATTTTTAAACTATCGATAGTACTTCGGGAACTATCGAAAAAGGGTGGCTGCTATCGATGGTAGCTCGATAGCGCCCAACCATCGATAGAGTCGATAGTGCTATCGATAGTTCTCCACCTCTAATCACAACTGTTCAACAGCACTAAACTACATGTAAACGCTAGTGACGTAACTAAATTTTTCCCATTTAGCAGGGTATGCAATATTCTGTAAATTTTCGCATATATAAAGTTTACTGCTCGTTGCATTTAATTCACTGTTTGAATTTCTGATTAGGCATGCAACAACACAAAGCTACGTACATGCTAAACGCTGCCGACGGCAACAGCAACAACAACGGCAACGGCGACGTCAGCAGCGCTGCCGCCATTTGCCGCTGGTTAAAAAATTTTGCGCGCTTTGCGAGCGTGTCAAAAAATTGGTCATTGTTCGTAATTATGAAAATTGCTTAATTGTTGCTTAACAGCGGCAGCAGCAGCAGCAGCGGTAACAACAGCACAATATTTCAATTTTTTTTTATTATTATTATATTTGTTGTTGTTGTGTTCGCTGCTGTTGTTGTTGTTGTGGCAGTTGCAGCGCAGCGAATGCAGCCAGGATTACAGTTTTGGACGCAGACAATTGTTGTTTTGGCATCTGCTTAAGTGCTGCCGCCAAAAAGTTGTTATGAATAAAAGCGTTACTGTAGCCAACTTTTTTATTGCCAAATTATTAATCGCAATAATATTTTTGTGCATTTCTGTGTATGGCACTTTGTGGCAGCCGTGGGCCAAATAACTGCGCCCATTTCACGCCGCGTTTATTGCCGCTTGACTAAGCAAATTTATATATTTTTGTTCTTTGTTTTTTAGCTAACTTCGAGTATGTGTGTGATTATAGCCCAGTTTCTTGTTGTTTTACTGTGCTCTGGCACTTGGCTCAGAAATTGGTTTTTAATTATTATTATTGTTATTATTATGGCTGGTATTTCTGTATTATAGTTTGTTGTTGTTGTGCTTCTGCGTAATAAGCAATTTTAGCTAAAAATTCTTTCAAGTGTTGCTGCTGCTGCTGGCTGCAATTAAATGTTACTCATACGACCCTGTGGCCGCCCGCAAATTAAGTCAAATTGAAGCAGCTCGGCTTATTAAGGCAACAGCAGCTAAAGTCACTCACAAATGATTTTAGCTTGATAAAAAAAAAAAAACAAAAACAAAAGTAAAATACCGATAATTAAACGCCTTGTGCACAGTTTGTCATATGATTTTTGCCTTTTTTTTCTTAGTTTTTTTTAATAAGTTTTGCATAGATTTATTGGCTGTGGCTGAATAACTTTGGCTTTGGCCCCTCGAGCAGGAAATGCCGTCTAAACTGTAAACGGTAAAACGTTTAAGCGCGCAACATTAAAAAGCTATAATTAACACAATGCACATACTTAACATATAACACAGACACAGTCACAAATCTCGTTCAACTTGTGATTCAGTTAGCAAATGCGAGTAGATTTCCAGCTTCTGGGTATGATCGGCATGCAGCGCTATTTTAATTAGACATAAATACGCACAACAAGCATCGATGATGATGATGATGATGCTGGGAATGATGATGATGATGTTGATTGGGGTCTGAAAGTGTTTAGTTGGCAATTACATAAAATAAGGAGCAGCCAGCCAAGTGGCATGTAACGGCTAGTTGTTGTTGCTCTTTATGCAACGCACAGCGAATTAACATGTTCAACAGCAACAACAGCAGAGACAGCAACAACAGCAACTGCTGCCTAAGATGCTGTCATCGGACTTAGCCACAAGACACACACTCGCACACACGCAACTCTGGGCCTTGCCTTGCTCTGATTTCAGTCAGCGACAACGACAACGGCAACAACAACAAACTCAACTGTGGCAACAGGTGCCTGGCTACGCCCATTGCGTGCGGCAAAGGCGGCGAATAGAGAATACAAAACTAAAACGTTGCAAGCCGCGACGAAGGCAACCGCTGAGACTCTGCGTGAGAAGTTGCAACTGACACAGAGGCGGCCTTCGAAGGGGAATCACCGGGAGAAGTCGCAGTCTAGTCGATGAATTGAAGATTCAACTTGAGCAGACAGATAAAAACAAAATAAAAATAAATAAATAAATTTAGGAATAACTATATACGGGTGTGATTCAGAAATATCCAGAGACTTTGCAACATAGATCAAAATGTAGGCTCTCCTCCAATGTGAGAGTTAGCGTCATCTTGTTGTTATTTCAAATTCCAACAGACCTAATAGTTATTTTTAATTCAATAAGAATTCATTAAAAGTGTGCTGTATTTCTTTTAATGTATTTCAAAAGGAGACTTTTTTTAGTTTTACAATTTTTAAATATTGTGAATTATCTGATGAAATATTTGGACATTTGAAAGCATTCAAAAATTTCTTTTGAACTGGGAGAAATTTTGTTAAAATTGAATTGAAAATTTAAATTTAATGGAACCTCAGTGAGTTTAATGACATATGGGCTAATCCGAAAATTTTTAAACCAAGAACGAAAACTTAAAGTTGTCAAAAAAGTGCATGTTTTTTAATTATAGTTGTTTTATCTTATAATAGAATACATTTTCAGGCTTCAAATTACAAAATCAAAAAGGTTTTACGGTGGTTTTGTTGTTCATGGCAGAGCCTAATCAATTAATTCCTCTTTTTGCCTCTTAAATTAAAAAAATCTTGTAAAAAAAAGGTATTTTCAATGGCCAAAAAAGTAGGCAAAGCGGTCGTCTGAGTGTTTAGCGCTTAGCTCATCTTAAACTTTGTTTTGTTCTCTTTTATTTACGATAAAAACTATATCGAAAAGATATTCAATATTTATTAATAATTTGAAAAAAGTGTGTGTGTAAAAAGTGTAACGTCCGCAACGTAACGTCCGCAACAGACAAAATTTAAGATTTTAAATTAACGAGACTACTTATCTTAATTTTTGATGCTGAATTGATATGGTCATATATTCCACTTAATTTTTTGTATTTGGATATTTTTTGTTTATTATGCAAAATTCCCTAATATATGTGCAAATGCACGTTAACCTTAAATCGACTTCCATTCTTTGTAACGGCCGCAACGGAACTTTCAGGAAGCCTAATTTTTTTTCAAAAACAGTAAGGCTTTTTTCTTAAAATAGGTTTAAGAGTACTCACATTGAAATGCATTTTCCAGCAAATTTAATTAAAATTCACCAATCTGAACGCGAGCTGTATCAGTTTAAACATGAAAATTTGCGTGCAAATGTAACGTCCGCAACTCAGGATTAGCCCATATTGCATTTCTGACAAGTGAATTTATTGACTATTGATAAAAAATTGATTCAAAAAGACCACAGTAGTGAATCGATAATCAACTTGGCATCGATAGTAGATCCCTTGCCGCACACCACTGGGAATAGCTATTGTCTGTCTATCTGTCTGTCGGTCAGACTGTCTGTCTCTATCCTGTCCGCCAACATTAACTGCTACTTCAACTTGGCAACGAGACGAAGATGCGTTTACTCTGCAACTGATGCTTAAACCGAAACCGAAACTGAAGCTGAAGTTGAGGCTGGCGCTAAACGCTTTTGCCATATAAATGTCTTCATTGCGTATGAGTGATGAGGCAAGTCTCAGCAACAGCGTGTGCGTAAATGAATTTGTACTTGTATGTGTATGCGTCTGTGTGCCTCACCTGGACCAAAGACTGCAAGGAAGCCAGTCGACAGAGTCCGTCGACTGTTGTCTCGTCTGTTGGGTGTTAATTTTTTATTTATGCGCTTTTAATGTGCGAGAAAACATGCATTTAAAGTGCATTTATTATGAATGAAAATCGAATCTTAATTAACAACGTGCAGCGCCGAAAGAAAATTAAAAAGAAGGCGCGTCGAATTCATTTTCAACTGGCAACTGACTGCAGGGTTGGGCAATTATTGAAGCATTTTTTGGGGAGCCAAAATTGTTTTAGTCGCACAAAATTTGTCGCTGAGGGAATTGCTCAATAGTAAGTTGCCCCACACTGCCCACATCCTGCAACATCGTGCAACAGTGTGGCACGCATGCGCGGCATTTTAATGTGCAAAGTGCAGCACAGCAGCGGCAACAACAACAACAACAACAAGAACAACAACAACATCAAGAGCAGCACGCCCACTTTTTATTATATTTTTTAGCTGGAGACACACTGAGACTGAGACACTCTTTTCAGATTTATTATATTGTATAATAGGCCGTACGCGGTTTTATTTATTGCGACGCATGCCAACCACCAAGCAGCACCACCAAGCAGCACCACCAAGCAGCACCACCACCACCAAAATCAATTGAAAAGCTATAAAAACACTCGTTTATTTATTGTTGCGTTTGTTTTCGCATTTACTGCATGTATTTTGTAAAGTATTTCAACATTTTTGTTGCTCGCATTGCACCAAATTGCCAAAATGACCAAATGGCTAAATGGCAAAATGGCAAAATCGTTTGCTGCTTTTTGCCAAACGCTTTTCGGGTTGGTCTCCTTTAACCACCGCCGGGCGAAACTTAAACTTACTCGTGTTTATCCATTTTGCCAGCTACAAATCGAAATGCTCAAAATGTGTTTTTGCGAAAGAAAAAAATAGTGTGATTACTTTGAGACTTGCATTCGTAAAAGTATCAGCTCCAAATTTATCAGCGTGTTTAATTTTATTGTTTATAAATCGTTCAAAAATACTTGCAATACAAATATGTTTTAAATTGAGACTGGAATAAAAAATTTAAAATAAAAATATTTTCATTAAAATCTTGTGAATATTATTTAAGTATTTGATGACAGTTTAAACCATGCAATAAGAAAAATTTTCTAATCTAAATTCTCTCTGCAATTTATACTAAATTTCACTTTCTTATACAAATACAATTAAAATATGAAATAATTATTATTTTTGTATTTGCAAAAACTAAACGCAGTATCGAGAAAGTTTTAAAAGTCGACACATCACTAGATGAAGAATTGAATTAATATTCTGCATAAGTTTGATTTGCTTTTATGACCAACAAGTTCATGGACGATTTCACTTTGGCAACAACTTTGGCTTCATTCATTGCGAATCAATACAAAGACCAATCGATTCAGATACAATTTGAGCCCCATTAAATAGTTAAGCTTCCAACAATAGTTTTGCTCCTTTTGTAAATGGCTTAGTGGCAACTAACAGGGTCTAAAAAAGGCAAACACATCGTTTTATGTCTCTTGTGAGACAACTCACAATGTGAGTTCCTTTCAAGCGGAAATGCCACACCCATTTAGCGGGTTCTGTTTCTGCTTAAGTTGCTGTCTGTGGACCATTAGAGTTTTACGATCGTTTATTGATATGCTGTCGGGCTTTATAGAAAACTCAAAAAGTGTCAACACTTTTCTAAACTGATTGTAAATGCGTGTAGGCCATAAAATCAGCCAAATCAGCCAGCTGGCTGGCCAAGGCGTTCACAGTGCTTAAGCGATGCGATAGGCCAACTCATAAACCACCCAAAAATATTTAAAAAACATATAAAGATAAAATGTTATAAGCCCAAAGTGTTAAAGCCATAATTGCTGCGACTGTTTGACGTATTATGAATAACTATAAGTACAGCATAAAAGCCATTCACTTTTTTGTTACGACTCTAAAGATGAGGATGATTTCATAAAGCCATAAACATATGCAGGGAATATCCAGCTAACCATATATTTATGTACAAATGTATTTAACGCATCTTTAAAGCTGCCATTGTCCAACGCATTAGGCGTAATGCAAAGCCAACAAATAACTTATTGATGTTGGCTCATAAATATTGGCCAACTGTGTAAGTGTATGAGTGTTGTTGTTGTTGTTGTTAAGGGGTAAACTGATTGGCATCGTTTGGGGCAACAAGTGTGGTTTAATTTATGCTAATGCCACTTGAAGAGACCGTCGTCAGAAGAGAAGAGTGGCTGCTGCATTCAAGTGTGCACAAAGTGAGCCAAAATGTCTGTAGACTCTTTGCACTCTGCTTAACAATAAGCCCGAAGTTGCCTTAGGCACCAAAGATGCCCAAAGGCCTTTTTGCATTTGAATGAATGCCTCATAAGAATCTCACGGCCCGACGCGGGCAATTAGACCCATGAATATGAACGCCCTCTGTCTCTGTCTCTGTCTGAGTCTAAGCCAAACTGGAGCTATAACTCCAACTCAGTCTGACTAAACGTCTGACTGACTCCGACTTGGACTCTGACATGTTGGGCGTACTTGGCTTTTGTGTTGAACGTTGCATATTTGCATAAACGATCCGAGCAGCGACACCTCTGAATGGGCCACTGAAACCACGCATGAATGAATCGAACCGACATAGGAAACATGCTCTCAGTGTGGGGTGCTCTTGCATCTAAATGTGGGGTCTACTTCCCTCTCCCTCTATCTACAATATCTGTCTCTATCGCTGTGTGTGATTTATGCCTGGGATTCTGTTGCTACGCTTTTTTCAGCTGGCATATAAAATTTATTAAAGTGGGAAATAGAAAACGCACAACTCGAGCTGCGATGGGAACTGAAACTTTATTTATATCTCAATATATTTAGCATTTTAATGATTGTAAATGAATATTTTAAGGTGCCAGATTCATTATTATAGCCATGACATTTTCCTATTTCCTCTTTGAAATCCAAATGATGCCAACATTTGTCTTGATAATTTTTTCATCATGTTCATGTTTTTATAGTTCTCTCTGCAAGCAATATATGAAAATTTATCGATTGTTTAATGCTAAATAAAACTTGGTAAACGAATCTAACTTCTTAAATTTAATTCAATTTTATATACTTAAATATTGTATTAATGTTTTATTAATCAATTTATTAATCAAAATGATTAAAAAGTTATAAATTCTGGCAGAACTTCTTCACTGATAGTCTACAGTGCCCGTCTCTCTTTTTCTATTCCTTGTACCTCTGTCTCTTTCTGCCTTTTCAGCTCAATTGTCTTAATTCGTCTGCTTCAAATTGATATTACTAATTGCAAGACTGAGTCATCGACTTGGAGTGTGACATTCAAGCACGAGCTGATACAGTTTATTTGTTGTTTTTGGAGCTGGTCTGTCTAGATGCGGAAGCTTTTGCTTGGCCACATTGCGCACTAACTTGCCCAAGGACGTTGGCCAAATTAACGCTTAATAAAGCAATCAATGGCTGGCCTGCAAATCAAATTGTTAGCAAAGTTGCAGCACCAAAATTAAACAAAATGCGCTAAATTAACTAAGTATTTTTTTAAGCAATGGCAACGGCAACGGTAACAACAACAACAACAACAACAAAAGGAAAAACAAAGGCTGGCCAAGAGTGGGAAAATAAATGTACTGTGCTAACAATGGCACATAGACTTTAGTTGGGACTCGGACTTGGAATCGGACTTAGAGTTGGACTTAAACTCAGACTGAGACTGAGGCTTGGCTTAAATTGTCTTTGCTTTTGGTTTTGGCCTGATCTGCAATGGCCTGAGCTGCAGTGGCAACTTTGTGGGCGCAGCTGCTGTCCGTGTATGCCATAACTATTTATGAACAGTTAGTTAGCTCAAATGCTAGGTGGCAATTAAATGGGCGTGGCCGCCTTTGCCACATAATCACAGTCAGAGTCTGAGTTAGAGACACAACAATGTTAAAGAAGTGCCGGCTAAAGCTTCTTGTGTTCTGTCCGAATCATAACCTTGCCCTGACCACAGCCAGAGAAAAATACACTCAGAAAATGTATTGGAAAAGACCATTGTAAATGTAAATAAACTAATTAATAAATAACAAAATTACATTTAATTAATAATAATAATATGAACTACAAATAAATGAATTAACGACAACTTTCTTAGCTTTGGGATGCAATTCAACATTTTTAAGTCTATTTAAGCATACGGTTTTTTTGTGTGTGTAGATAGAGAGAGAAAGAGTATCAATGCGAGCTTCAGTTGACCATATAATTAGCATTTGTATTCTGCAGACTCGCCCAGCTCCACACCCCGAAAATGGCCAAGACAATTTGTGTGTTGTTGTTCTTTGTTTCGGCATTTCAATAATGGCCAGCTTACTCGCAGTTGGCCACTAATTTGGACCGCCACATGCCTTAATTAAAGCAGGCAAAACTCTCTAATTGATAAATTCAACATGAAATTCAATTCAATTAAACACGGCCTCCATCTTCTAACTCCTAAGCATACATAGGTGTAAAGTTGTTAACACAAACATTGAACTTCAAATTTTGTAGCTGGCTTCAACTTTGGCTGCGACTTCAATTTTGGCTATGGCTTTGGCTTAGTTTGGCTCGATGAATCCATTAATTTACGCCTGCGCCCCCAAACGGTCATAACATTAACTGAGACACAACAACAGCAGCAACAACAACTGCAATTGAAGTGCAAAGTTGAACAGTGTTGGCTGTTGTTGTTATGGTTATTGTTGTTGTTGTTGCTGTTGCTGTTGCGATTCCTTTGCCCATTGCGACCTCGCCTTGTCTGGTGTCTGCTGCATTTTGTACTTTTTTTTTTTCCAGTCCTAGTCCAATCTTGATCGCATTTTTTACGGCACATAAATATATGCCAAAACACTACAATGAAAATATTGTGCTATACGAAAATGTGGCAACAACAACAACATGGCAACTATGGCAAAATATGAAAACGTTTTCAATGAAAATTAGTGGGCAACGCCGAAAATTTTGGGGTGCTCGCTGCGCGCATGCGCAAAAATGTTAAAATCGTGACCACAGCCAGAGCTGAGACTGAAGCTGAAGCTGAAGCTGACTCTGAAGCTGGAGCAAATCTCGCAGCAGCAACAACAACGAGAGCAACATCAGAGTGAGACTGGACTATTGTGCGGCATTGTCTTGTGGCATGAAGTCTGTGGAGCGCGTGTGATTTAGCAAATATTTAGACCGTATATGGAGCACCCGCTGCCCAAGTTGTCCACTGCATTGGTCAAGTCAATGGCCAACTATTTCCTGCGTTGCGCAAACGGTTCACATTCTGTTGCACGTTGCACGTAGCAAGCTGCAAAGCGACGATGTCACCAGGGCGGCAACAACGACGGCTCCATATTGATAATTCATAACGCGACCATTTTTGGTTAACCATTTGAAATTAACGCGCCAACAACGTCTCGCCAGCCTGTTGAAATGTCAGCTTCAATTTGCCGCCGAGAGCAGAGAGCTCTTTTGATATTACTCGTAATAATACTTAAAAAAAAAAAAACTCCAAGAAAAAAAAGCAGTCGAAAAACGTTGCCAATCTTCGCTGCAATCCATGTTGAGGCAATTAAAAATGCGCATACGCCGCGTTGTCAGCCAATTCAGCCTCAGTTGGCGGCACACTTCAAAGCAAACGCTTGACAACGCGGAAAAAAACTAAAAATATTGAAAAAATAGTAGGCATCATCTGGCAAAAACAACTAATTTCCATTTTGATTTTTAACTTTCAAGAAACTTTTTGAGGTCGAGGGGGTGGCAAATGAAATTAGTACATTTATCTAAGAAAAGTTGTCAGCAGAGTAATGGAATGGATATTAATAAAAATAAAAAAATACAACATAAGATGGTAAATATTTCAAAAATTTTTTATACTCTTTACAAAAACATTAAGCATAGATACAAATATTTAATTTTTAACAATATTTTGGTTTACTCCAATTAATCAAGGTCTACAAATGGAAATACATTTGGATAAATATATTAAATATATTTGGATAATATTTAGTTAAATATATTTAATATATTTAATTTTTAACTATATTTTGGTTTACTCTAATTAATCAAGGTCTACAAATGAAAATATATTTGGATAAATATATTTAACATATTTGGATAAATGTATTTAATATATTTAATTTTTAACAATATTTTATTTTACTCTAATTAATCAAGGTCTACAAATGGAAATATATTTGGATAAATAACATTTGTTTTAAGTAAATAAATAGATTTGCTAATCTATAGCAAAACATCTAAAGATATTCATATATGTACGTATTTAAAAAAAATTAAAAAATAGATTTTGGCCTAAACATTAAATTAAGCCTTCGTTAAGTTGCAAACTTGCAGAACTTGTTTGGCTAATTTGCACGAAATAGACAAAAAAATAGTTTATTTATGTAGATACGAATTCATTTAATTCAGAAACATTTTCAACTAATTTTAAAATAATAAATTTATAATTTCAAGAAAAACTTTACAGACTGCCCTCTCTCAAGTGCAAGGAAATCAGCAAATTTGAAGTAAGTATTCATTGGAAGTCACGCGAATCTATTGGTGCACTCATTAGACTAATAAATCGTAATCATATTCGCATTCGTAATCATATGTATGGAGCGCACTGAATTATTATTATTCAATTCACGCCCCGCTGGAACAGATCACGCATTTTATAAAGCCATTATATAAAAATATATTTTAATTAGCAAATGCTTTGCTTTTAATTAGCTTATGAGTTGTTCATCGCCCTCACAGCACCTCGCCCCCTTCCAAATGTTTATTCATTGACAAAATATCAGTTTGCTTTGGCTTTGAATTGAATTTGAATTTGAATTTGAATTTGGTTTGCGTGCAAACTGTGACCAAATGTATATATATATATAGTATATATATTCGGTTAATTAGAGCTGCAGTTAATTTGAATGTTCATTAATGTTTTTGGCCAGGTGTGAACAGGCATAAAGCTTTGGTCGGGGCATAATCAATCAGCTTCATTTGTTGTGGCCAAAATATTGCAATCGTTGGATCATTCCCACACACGCCCCAATCCAATCCAAGCCAATCCAAAGCAGACCAAAGCGAAACTCTCAATGGAGACAGAGCCTATGGCGTTAATAATGCCAATTGCAAGTTTTATGTGCAACAACGACGCCAATAACAATAATAAACTGCATACTATTAAGCGATTTAAACTATTTCCAACGTGGTTTATAACTCAAAGGCCGACCGACAAAGCGACAGACAGACAGACAGAGCGACCGCAAAGCCGGATCTGAGGCTGGACGACCTCTCGCGGGGGCACAACACACACTCGCAACACACTCTGCCCGGCCAGACACGGCGACGTGGTCAGTTCCAGACTCGACATTGTTGTAATGTCGACCAAAGTTGTCGTTGTTGTTGCACTTGATATACTTTTGCAAAGGGTGCTATGATTTTGTCACGAAATATGCGAGCTTTGAGGAATTCTTTCAATACCCATTAAGTACTATATATCGCACAGTCATATATTATATTTGCTGAGTAAAGAATAAATATGTCATTCTAATTCTAATATTTAGGGCTATTTACTACTTTTATGTCTTTAAAAATATCTCTGCGAATTATAACACATTTATAAAATGATCGATCAAGAACTGAATTTATAGTTATAAATACCTCTACAAACTTTAGTTGGATTATAAAACTGACCATATCTGAATAAACTTTACGAAAACTCAGTGATGAAATTTTCTTAACCCCCTGCTAAAGTATCTAAACAAATTGATTTAATATATTAAAAGCATTTTTTTGTAAATTTAAGTAACTCATACTTTTTTCTACTCAAGTTTCCCATGATTCTGTAAGAGTATTCAGACATTTACTGATTCACATGATTTCTAATTTTTCCTCTTACATTTATTTTTATTTTTTTTTGTAATTAAGCCTATTGCAAAGTAAATGCATTTGCATTCGAATTCGATTCGGAAGAGAAGTGCAGAGCAGGGAAGACTTTGACGGCTACTAATTGATTGATGGAACTGTTGGCACCTTCATGCTTAACTCGGCTAATGCTAATCAATTGATGGCATCTGGTGGGCAACTAACAAATAATATAAAGCGAGCGAACGAGAGTCTGCAACAAATTAATTAGTCGCTTAATAGTGACACTAAGCTCAAGTTGGCAGACCCCAAAAGCGAACAAATTACCTGGGCATTAGCATAATAAAACGATGCAACCCAAGCGATACTCATAAATTATGCATAGTTTTGGACAAAACGAAACCGTTTGGGGCCATTCCGCGTTGCGATTGTGTTGCGTTTTGTGGTGGCACCACTCGGCGGATGAGGCACCAACAACCAGCAAAAATTACAATAATAAAAGAAGGCGAGACGATGAAACTGAAGCTGTTTGCTGATATCGGCAAGGCATCATCTCTGTCTCTGCTTCAGTCTCTGACTGTGACTCTGTCTGTATCTGTATCTGTGTCTGTGTCGTTGGTGCCAGCTTTCGCATATATTTCATTAGTCGACAAAAATGCGATTGGCGAAACTGCACGCTAGATGGCGCTGCCGTAAACTGGTTCAAATTCTGTGCCAGGCCGCGCCGAGATCTACACTGGTCAATTTAGTCCAAAATAGTCCAGTAAGAATGGACTATTTAGTGGACTTTTTTATGGTTTGAAGAAAAAAAAAGATCAGAAAACACAGAACTTAGAAATTTAATTTTTTGTTGGGATTTATTCCAAGAATAATAGTATCATAATATAAAAAGGTGCTTATATATATTTGATAGATATTTATTTTCTTTCGCTAGATCATCCAAGTCGTCCACAGTGCGATCAGGAGAGACAGGCAGTCAGGCAGTCAGACAGGCAGGAGGATGCTGATGATGATGAAAATCGTTATTGACAACGGAAGACGTCGACAACGGCTTGAACTGGACTTTTGCTGAGCAGCCGTCGGCTGGGCGATTTCCATGCAAATGGCCATGAAATGGAATCTCCTCCACGACGGACCTCGACTTATCTGCCAGCAAACAAACGTACTTGAACCAGAAAACGAACGACACTTTAATGCAAGCCGACATTGAAACGTTGTCGTTGTCGTCGTTGTTGTTGTTGTTGTTCTGTTGTTGGTTGTTGCCTGTCATGACCAGAAAGTGGCACACAGGCGAACAATGCGTAAAGGAAAGAGAAAAGTGCCGGCTGTGTAGTAAAATTAATTGAAATGTCCCGTGGAATGCGCTGCAGAAAGCGCATTTATCAATTTTTGATTTTTCAATTTTTTGGGCAATGGCATTTGGCCGCAGATTGGACGCTTTTCAATTAAACTGCAGCTAATTGCATTTGACAGCGGCGGCGGCGGCAGGCAATTTATAGCAATAAACGCGACCAAGTTTGTTGCCTAAGTCTTTTGTTTGCCCATGTGTGTGTGTGTGTGTGTGTGAGTGTGTGTCAACTGTGACGGGGTGGCCGAGCAGCAAGATGCCGGCAATTTTCAACAAAATATAATAATCATAAAATAAAAAGCTGCCAACAATCAAATGGTCACAAGAAAAATATCAACAACAGTAACAACAGCAACAACAGTAACAACAGCAACAACAACAACAACGGGGGGCAACTTGTGCGATAAAAAAGAAATCTCGATGATTTCGCAAGCTTAAAGCGTTGGGAAAAAGCAAAGCACAACTGAAATCAAAGCAGCCAGCAGCAAAACCGACTGCAAAACTCCCCAGAGATTTTTATGACATTTTCACAGGCAGCTCAGCTCCAAAAGGGAGGGTGGCCGAGAGGGTGAAAGGCGGTGGACGGGGGGTAGATGAGGCGGCTGCTACATGGCAGCCATCTGACAGACGCGTCACTACGTGAGCGACGTGTTTAAAAGTTTAATGAGCCGCAAAATAATTGCAAATGCGGCGCATGTCGCCAAAACGTAGCACAGAGGCAGCCACAACTTGAGTCGGAGTCGGAGATGGAGATGGAGGTGGAGATGGAGGTGGAGATGGAGTCGAAGACGAAGTCGGAGCTGCAGCCAAAGAAAGACCAAACAAGTGGGAATGCTACAGACGAGGTGCTCGACTGTTAGATGCCCGGTATCCGTGTTTTCACTGCCATTCAATTCAATTCAATCAAATGAAATGAAATAAATATTTTAAAAAAATATATATAAATGAAAACAAAAATATACTAAAAGAAAAACTCTGAAAACAAGTGAAATTAGACAACCCTTTCTAGATGTCACATGTTTAAATCCACATCAAAATACTTTATTAGTCGCAAATGGAATTTTAAAACTATTGTTTGAGTTTGTTTAAAAAAGAAAAAAAATATGTATACTTGATCTTTTCCATAGAAGTATTTTCCCTAAATTTGGTTGCTCTAAGTTACAAGTGTTTATGCGAATTGTCTCAAACCCATAATCCTTTGCACCCTTTGAGTACTGGGCTAATAAGCGGACTGGCAGCCAAAGTTGAAGCAGAGTGCAATCAGATGGCCAACACCCCCTCCCCAATGCAGAGGCTGCACCTGTTAGAGGGCGTCCACAGGCCACAGTCGATGCGGTTAGCTTGGTATGTTGTTGTTGGTGTTGTTGTTGTTATTGGTGTTAGTGTTTGGTGTTGGTGTCGGTGTTGGGGGCACTTAATTGCCAAAAGCGTGACTTACATTTAAAAAATCATAAAAGCCACGGGACCAGGCAACAAACTCACTAAAAAGATAGCGACCAGATAAGGCTAGACGGATGCTAAGCGTTTGTCAGTTTCGCAAATTAACGAAACGAAAAGTAAAATAAAAAACAAAAAATGCTTAGGACAAGATTGCAGGCCAATTAGGAGCACTTACCGCTGCCAGTTAACAGACTGACAGACGGACAGACAGACAGAGGGAGTCTGAAAGTGGCGTCTCTGATGAGTCGCCAACTGGTTGTCTGACTGATTTGCGGTTTATTTTAGGGATGGGTATTGGGAAAAAGCATGAATTATACTGACATCAGGAAATGTACATATCATATCATATGATATCGTCATAAATTAAATTTCATATTAACAGTACTTGAAAACTATTTATATTGTCATCGACAAAAAATACCACGTGCAAAATTAATTCATAATCGACATTGTTTACAGTGATTAAATTAATATAAATCATTTAAATTTAAGAATATACAAGAACCAGTGAAAATAAATAAATGTTTTTTTTCGATTATTACATGACTCTACATATTATTTTAAAAATCGATATTTCGCATTGAACAACATATTGTTTTTTGCTTAAATATCGTGACATCTCTAGTTTGTTGGCTTTTGCTTTAATGTCTTTTAATTAGCAGCGTATTAAAAATTTTGACACATTTCATTTGGCCAAAACGTTTGGGAAATTCCAGTTGCCAATATGACAAATCCCTTCCCAATACCGAGAAAGACTTATGTACGCACACTCGTATATAAACCATAAACTGCGTCACCTCGGTGGGCGTAATTGCCTCAACACATTGTTTTAAAGCCGCCGATTGAGATTGCGAACAAGAAGGGGGAAGAGGGAGACGGCGAGACTACACACAGCACGTTGAATGCCTGGCATACATAAATCATGGCCTAAAGTGTCAACCTGGCTGACAGAGTAGACACAATATCGCTTGCCGGATTCCAATACGAAATCAATTCCGATTCAGATACATTTGCAGATACAGATACAGATTCAGTTGTGAGATCTGGAGCAATCGATAAAATATAAGTGTGTGCGAGTTTTGAGTGTGACTCGTATTTAATAAACAATCCAGGAGAGGGTAGGAGGGTTAAGGGTAAGGCTAACAGTTGCTGACCAGCTACTTTTGGTCTCTTTTCACCATCGTTTGTTCCTCATCTCCATCTTCGCCTTCGCCTTCGTCTCATTCGATTTCGATTTCGATTTATTAACGTTTACAATTTCTAAATGTTTTTAGCGCGTGCCTCACGCCGTCAGCTTAAAGTACCCGCTCTTCATATTTCTTAGGGTATTCCCGAGCTAAGCCTTAATCCCCCGTTCAACATGTTCATTTTGCATGGGGAAATATTTCTCTGGCGGATGGCGACAGTCACAAATACAGATACAGATACATTTGTAGCGCAGGGATTAGCGCGCCATTGACATTTATTTGTTTTCTAGCGGACGCACAGCAGGTGATGTCTGTGTGTTGTTGTTGTTGCAAGAGTGGTTGTTGTTGTTGTTGGTGCTGCTAACGAAGCGGGCGGATTTGTAAGCTGAATCTCCTATAATCAAGTGTAGCTGCGAGTTGGTATTTGATTTATTTGCTGGCTATTTTAATGGCTGGACAACGGACTATTCGTTGTTTCATTAAACAATCATTGACTTCTGTCTGTCCGTCCATCTGTCTGTTTGCCTGCCCGTCGGTCAGTTAGCTTTTATGACCATCATATAAACATGCATAAAAATTCATCAGCGGTTTGTGAGTTGATTTTAGTTATGTGCCCGTTTTCCGTTTTGTTTGCTTTTTATAGTTCTACAATTCTGACAATGTTGTTGTTGTTGTTGATATTGTTGCTATCTCGTTCTGTGGCTGCTCTCTTGGTGTTCATTTTATTGGCCCAATTTGTAAATATAGCGCAAATGTGTCGAGCATAATAATTAGCTGCGTCTGTAACTTCTGCTCGAGTTCGTTGCCTAAGTCTTTTGTTTCATTTCTTTTTTTTTATTGGACTTCAATTGAATTAAATTTCTATGCGCTTCGATACGATTGAATTCAACTCCATCCCCACAAGACACATTTCGTGCCGCATGATTTGTTGTTTATTTGTCGTTCCTAATCAAAGACAAATCAAACACGCACCTACAGTCCAACTGTGTAGAAATGCATATAAATTACAATTCTCAAAAGCGAGGCTTAGAAATCAACATTTATGCATCAATTGCTGTTTGACTTTTTTCTCGATTTATTTTGTTTATATTTTTTTTCTCTTTATTTTAGTTTTCATAAACAAACAGCGCAAAAATGTACGCATTATTTATGATTGCAAGGCATGTAATTCGTATGCTAATTGATAAGTATCTCAAAATTTATTAACCAGCTAGACGAATATGCAACAACAACAAAAGCAACAACAACAGCAACAAATGCGTGCGTGCCGTGCGGCGTCAATTTTCAAGTACACAAATGCAAAAATTGAAATCTTGATATATATAAGGCAGTCGCAGCAACAGTTGCTGTTGTTGCTGTTACTGTTGTGCTTGCAATTGTTGTTGTTGTTAATGGCCCGGCTGGTTCTCACGCACAGTTCGCTGAGCGCAGCTGCATTCGGACCGCGTCAGTTTTATAGTTGACCCCGGTAAGCGACCCAGCCCCCACCTCACTCCCCTCCTATGACTTTTTGCCATACCGACACCAAAATCAAGTTCAAATACAATATATGTTTATATCTATAAAGTTGCTTTAGTTTGACGACGCGATTTGCAAGGCAAATTCATTTTGTGTGCATAGTTGTAGCTGTTTTCGTCAATAGCGCAAATATTTGTGTAACATAAAACCGCCAGCAATAGCAACAACAATGACAACAACAACTACAAACAACAACAAGTGCAACCAACACATAACAAACGGCAACTTTGTAACATGAAATCAAAGCAAATGCAACTGAGACCGAAACTAAAGCCGAAACCGAAGCAAAAGCGATTTTCGTATCAACAGCAACATTAATTATAACAGTCAAGCGAACCACCAACCAGCACCACCAGCACCACCACCGCCAACACCACTGGCGAGAAACAAAAAGCTAACAACTCATAGCTAACAACTAACAACAACACGAGCCACAACATGCTAAAAAAGTGCGTTTTATTTTCAAATTGAAATTAATAAATAACAATTACACTGTGCAAAATAAACGAGTGATTTTTTTTAACTAAGTTAAGTTTTCTACATTTATTTTAATTGTTTCTAAATCAAAGTATTAATTTGTGTAAATGTTTACTTCGGTATTAAATTACAATTCTAATATACTTAACCCTCTAACACGTAAGAGTGCCTCAAGACACTTATCCGTTAAATCACAATAACTAAAAAAGTAATCCGTTTTCTTACATAAAAATATTTTTTAATTGTTGCTAATAAACACAGCTTGACATTTGCAACAAGCTTTAAAGCACTCGGAAGCTTTTAAATGTGCTTTTATTTTAACTTGGACATGCCATGTGCTTTTTCTATTTTTCTTACTCAAAAAATCTCGGGAGGGTCAATTTCAATCTGCTCTTATGCTGCACACAAAACAAAATCTATTTGGTTGGTGTTACATAACAATAGACAAATGACAAATCTAAAATGTAAACATATTTTCAACCGACTTTTTTCACTGATGGCCCCAAAAAAGCCTTGAGGCACTTTTTACATTTTGTCACCTTACAGGTAAACGAAGCCATGTACACCTTTTCTGAGCTCATTTTTGAATTTAGAGGCCCAAGTTCACTTTAGAAAAAATAATTTGACTTTTGTTTCTTCATTATTTTCAAAGATAGCCTTAGAGGGTTAAGTAATATTGTCGTTTTTAAAATTGATTCATGAATTACATTTAATAAAAAAAATATCTATCTTAAGATTTTGATCAAGTCAAATTAATTGAATATTTTAAAAATCAATTTCTTAGTTATGAAATATAAAAGAATGCTGAACTTTTAGCTTATAATTTTACACTTCGCTACAGAGTAAATATGTGTTTAATGTCTAATAATTTTGATATTTTTATTGCAGTGAAATTATTGATGAGCTCTCCCAATTTAGTGCCCATTAAAGCAACTGACGTTGTACAAATGATGACGTCATGAACATCTCATAGAATAAATTGCAAATAATAGATAAATAACATGTGTAAGCTCGGGTTAAAAAAGGGGTCGCCGGGCACGCACTGTATTTTCAATAATTAAGTTTTTTCTATAGAGGACAGCAAAATATCGTATATACGAGTACAAAATCTATCAACAGCGTGTCGATCGACAACAACAACAACAACACAAAACACGCAGGCAAGTCCCGAGTGTGCGTGTATTCATGTGTGTGTGTGTGTGTGTGTGTGTGTGTGAGACATTTTTGTACATTTTCGCCTTGATCTAGAATTTTTTCCTATTAATTGATCTCATAATGACAGACACTTCAAAAGCGACATCACGACATTTATTAATTAATGCACGCAGCGCGAATTCAAACTCGAATGCGAACACGGTGCGTATACGTAACATACATAAGTTTTGCATGCATTAATAATAACAACAACAACAACAAGAGCAAGAGCAAGAGCAAGAACGAGAAAAATAGTGCCGGCAACTTAATTAGCATTTCAGATTACATTTGTAGCAAGTGCGTAGCAAGAACTGAACGCGAGCTTATGAGGTTACCGCGAAGGTCGCAGCTAAAGTGCATTTAAATAAGTTTAATAAGCGACTAACTATGATTGAACTATGCTAATTACACTATACGCAGCCGTCTATGCATTTCCCGTTTGTCGCTCTCTCGCCCTCTTTCTCTGTGTCTCTCTTTTGCTCACTGTCATCTGTATCTTTATCACAACAGTGCTCAACACATTCGCCAAATGCCAGAGACAAAGTTAAGCGGCATCTCTTGTGCATTAATTAAAGAGGCGTTATCAATTAGCCAACTCAACTACGGTCAGGCCAACAGAGACAGAGACGACTCGACTCGACTTGACTTGACTTTACTCGGTGTAGTCTTCATTTCCCATGGACTGCTATCTGCAAATCATTGCGCAAATGCACGCAGCTCATGTTCAAACTCAATTGCAATTAAAAGTCAAAAGAAAAGAAAAAAAAGCGAGTCAATTGGATGCTGTGCTCGTTAGCAACTTTAAATGCTTTAATAGAAATGGCCAAGCGACTGAAAACCATACGCTTCCCGTTGTCCAAATTGCCATTATCAGAGTGCATTTTCATAGGGCAATAAAATGTATTGTAACGCTGGCTTGAGAGTTTTTTTATCAAGCTGCATACAAAAATATAATACAAATCTGCCTCAAGTTTCTGTCAAATAAATAGCTTGACTGACTGCTTATCATTAATGCTCATATGTAGATTACGCATTTTCCTTAATCACTAAAAATAAATTAGTAACAGCTTAAATAATTGCTTTTTTTATACTATATGTAGACTCATAGTATTTACTGATTGGATTTGCTTTTGTTTTCTGCTCGATATATGCAAATCTTTAGCAAATTTGTCAAATTACGTGTAGGCGAATCGAGTTGAGAGCTGGGAAGTGTCGCTGTCGCTGTCGGCGTCGGCGTCGTCGTCTCCGTCGCCTCATCAAACGACGCCCCCACCAGATCCAGACCCGCACCACCGTAACAACAAGTTCATTGAACCACCTACGAGAAATATGCAAATCAAAAGTTGCAAAAAAAAAAAAAATACAAATAAAAGCAGCAAAAAAGCAAAAACAATGAGCAAAACGAAAAGAAAACTAATTTTTGATTTAATTTTCATAGTCTTTGTCTATCGCAGCTGAAACTTGAAATTTGTATGCATGAATTTTATACCCTGCGCACATAAAATATAATAAAAAAAGGGGAATAATAAGAGAAAAAGATAAATACATAGTTAGGTCTTTCAATGGTTTATTTCAATTGAAAAAATAAACTATTTTAAAATTAATGGAGGGTATCTGAAAGTCTGCTATTCGATATGTTTTTACTGCAGCCACATCAAAGCTAAATTAATTGATGTCACCAATAATAAGCTGAGGAATTTTTGTTGCTGTTGCTGCTGCTGACATGAAGATTTATGTTCCAAGTCGCGTTGTTATCCAACATTTCAGCCACACAACATTTGAAAATATTTGCTTAAAATTACGTATACAGCATAGACTATCAGGTTATCAGAATAAGTTTATCAAAATTCATCTAAATGCTAAGCATATAAATTATTTATAACTAAATGGAAAATTGCGACGCTGCAAATTATGAATGCAAAGCAACTTTTGTATTGAAATGAGTGAATCCAATCAAAGACATAACATAAAATGTATTTGGACGAAGCCAAAAACGGCTAATAAACATAAAGAAGAGAATATTTTTCACGGCTAACAATTAAAAGCTGTCACAGGCATTTTGACATAAACGTATCCGCAAATGCAGCAAATTAATGTCGACATACTCGCCGATTATCGATTAATCTTTCGAATTCGAATCTTATCAGCCTGCATGTATTTATCGATAATTATAGTGTCCATAAACTGAGCAATAACTTGTCTAATTCACCAGCTTATTCTCTACACAATTGACTCGTTGGGAAATCTGCTTTCAAATCCCATGGCGGTGGCATCATTATTACACGTTTATTATTATAATTTTGAATTGGATTTCGAATTGAAATTGGATTTGGATTTTAATGAAAAATACTACGCCCATTTTTCTGGCTTGTAGCCAAATTAAAAGGCCTAGAAAAATTCATTAGGCCACGAAATTTCTCACTTGATTACAGTTCCCTCGACCAAGGCAACTAAAATGTTGCCCTTTTTTTTGACTAGCTCTATTTGTGTGTGTTGTGTGTTGTTCAAGGGTCGTCAAGTCCGCCACATGCGGTGTAATTAAATTTTCTTTGTTGTTTGGGAATTCGCTACGATTTTAATTGTCGATTTGATGCTAAAGCACAGCCCACGGCATTTAGGCCCTCTCATTTTGTGGCACAGTCGGTCTCAGTCCCAGGGTTGGGCCCTTCCGTACTGCCAATGCTACAATTAGCAATTTCATGCGTTGTTTGTGTGAAATTGATTATGATTGGCAATCGCAATCGGACCTAGACTATAAACGGCTAGAGAGCTTTTCTCACTCACATTTTCAACATTTATGAGCATGGGAAACTGCTGCAACTATTGTAGTTAATTAATGTAAAAGTCTAACAACTTGATTTTAGCTCCTCCTTTTTAAAACTACAACGATTTGCACATCTTTAAATGAGTCGAAGCGCGTTCTCTTTGAAGTGTTTCTTTTTATCAAAAGTTATCTCAATCTTTCCGACTCAGACTCGGACTGGGACAACTTGAAGACATTATAACACACTTGCAACAACCACAGTCGAATGACACTAACGGTTCTGTACCTCCGTCCGTCGAGTGCGAGCGCCAGTAATCATGTTTTAACGACACTCACTCATATTCATACACACACTCACACACACTCATATGCAGACAGACAGGCGCGTCATCTGCGAGTTCATATAGAAATCTTGTAATCTGATAGGCATGACAAGAAATATTTTGCTTGTCATTAAATTTACTTTTATTTATGCAGCAACGTTGATTGTTTGCTGTTTGTGTTGCCTTTGTTGTTGCTATTGCTGTTGTTTCATTCGCGTGTTTTGTTTCGCAGCAACTCGAAATTAGTGAAAACTCTTCACATTTGTGGCATGAAGTTGGCTTAGAGTATCGCGAAACTCAAAATGTATGCATATTGTGTTGGCGCCTCCAAAAACAACAACAACTGCTTAGCTCATCGATTTTGGCCGTTGTGTTTGCTGTTGTTGTTGTAGTTGTGTTTTGTATTGCATAATAGACGAAATATTTGCGCATGGCTCATTACAGTTGGTTTGCTTGCCGTAATCGAAGTATTCCGGGAATTCCGTCGAGTGGCGAAACAAAAGACTTAGGCAGCAAACTTGGCAACACAGTTGCAAGCGACTCCTAAGAATCAAATAAGCAGAGCCGCACCCATTGCTTGTATTTCAAAAATAATAAAAATATTTTGGAAAACTACAAAATTTTTAAAAATTACAATATTTAATTGGTAAATCAACAAAAAGTGTATAAGTCTAAAACTTCAATTTAAAAATGTATATGTAATTTTTAAGTTTTATTTTATAAGCTTTAATTTGCTGAAAGATCGTTCTGCATATGAATTTATTAGATAACATTGTTTTCTGTCAGTGTACTTGCTGCAACAGTTGACTTAGCCAGAAGTGCGTGACATTTCAAGTGCTGTCAGCTGATGACGCCGATGACATCAGAAGCTGGCAACAAATGTCAGCCAAAGTGCGTCATTGATTATCGTTATTTATGTATAAACAAAGGGCAACATCGTTTAGCTGGAAATCAAAGCATATTGCAGCTAAACGGACAGACAGACAGACAGACGGATTGACAACGACTAACTAACAGACTGAATGACGGACGTGCAAACGATCAGCAAATGACTGGCTCACAGACAGACAGACCGACAGACAGAAAGTCTGTCTGCCGCCTAGACAACATGTGTAATGACGCGAACAACTAAAAAAAATAACAAAAAGACAACAATAAGAAAAAACGGCAGCAACAATAGCAACAATTACAGGCAAAGCAAATCAAATGCAACGCGTTACTAGCGCGAACACTTTGAATCAGTCACAATAATTGCACATACAAAAAACCACTACAACAACGACAAAAAATTGTTAATAAATTATGGCAGCAGCAGAAAAAAGTATTAATTAAAAAAGCATAGCGAGAAAAACTTGGTAGCAACGGCAACAAGATTCAACAAAATGCAGCCAGACGGCTATTAAGAAAATTTCTTGTTGACTCATCCATCCAGGCTGGCCAAGACAGTGCAGTGCAGTTCAGTTTAGTTGAGTTCTGGCCAGGCCAGGCCGGCCCACAATTAACAACTGCTACCAAGAAAAAAGCGTCAGGCAACATTTCTTGTTGAACTCATTTGCCGCGCTCGGCAATTTCTTTGTCAGCGGTTGCAATTAAACAATTGCCGACTTTTGTTGTTGTTACTGTTATTGATGCTGCTGTTATTGTTGTTGCTGCTGCTGCTGACAATAAATTTAATTTAATTCGCTTTATGTACGCTTTATGTACACGCCCAATTGGATCTGGAATCTCGTGACTTGCGTTTCGCAATTGTGAGAATTAAATAATTCTTTGCATATTTATTTGCAACTTAGTTTTATGTAATTTCCTTAATGTTGATTAGTTTTTTTAGCATTTGCTTTAATTAGTGCATTTTAATTGTCTTTGTTGCATATACAAAAAAAAAGAGCGCAAAATATACGCTAAATATGCAGACTGAGTGAAATAACAGCGGGAATCAAGATAATTGTTAATAAAAATTTTAATATCAAGCATAACTTCCGCTTTTCCAATTTTCTAATGAAAGTCTCATTGAGAATAAAGTATTAAAGTTTATGTTAATAATAGTCATCATTATTATTTTTATTGTTGTTGTTGGTATTGGAGATAAAAACAGTCAAGCTGTGCGTGTAAATATTGAAATGTAATTTCAATTAGGCATGGCTATGAAACGTTTTTCCAATAAATTGCATCACAGCCGACGTTAACAATTACACTAGGCCCGATAATTAGACGGACAGTCGGAGAGTCGCAGAGTCAGCTGACGACTTTGATTCGTCTGTTGTTAACGCGTTGAAGTGTTTTTATTTAAATTGCTGAACTGAACTTGTAATTATGGCAACGTACTCCCGATATTATTGTTGTTGGCTGCTCTTTGGATTTGTTTTACATAAAGCAAGGAAATAGCTTAAAAGCCAAGTGGCCCGTTTTCGTTGTTGCTCAAATCACTGCAATTAATGATTGTGGTAAAACTTTTAACTAACGGTTTTATAGCCGAACGCACCGAAAACAACAACAGCACTAATGCTAACTACTAACAATGATCGTGGCAGCTGCTTTTTGTCTTTTAATTGTAATTGAAATCGTTGTTGCCTCTGTTGTTAATTGATGAATCTGAACTTAGTCAACTGGAAGTCTTCTTAATGACTGTTTTGCATCAATTTGGTCTAAAGCTGATGCTGCACATAAAGTGCAATTAAAGGCGCATAAAACTCAATAATAACTATGAACGAATTGAAAACAATTACACTTACCGCATTCGAAATTCAAATCAACAGCAATTAACGCACTGACGACTCTTGTTTTATTTTGTTTCTATTTTTATTTTTATTTTTTTTAAGTATTATTTAGCTTTTAGCAGATATTTTCTGACTGGGAGACACTCACACACACGCACAGAACACACACAGAGTCTGAATAGACAAATCTCAATCTTGGCAACGCGGATGTGACGACAGTTGCAAAAAGCAGCACGTGAAATATTTATGTAAATTTATTTGGCTTTTTTTAATCTTTTTTGTGGCAAGACATTAAGAGGCACACTTGCAATTGTCGTTTGGCTGTGATTTGATTAAAGTTGAAGCCAGCAGCCAACGACAACGACAACGACGGCGACGACGATGACGACGAGCTGTCCGTCGATTGTTTTTCTCTTCGTTTCGTTTCGTTTCTATTTTAGTTTTTTGTGTTTTTCCTTGTTTGCCAGCTGGCAGGATTTGACTTGTCAATTAGTTTGTTGCTTGTTGCATTCTGTTGTTGTTGCTGCTATCAACCGAACCGAAGCACCGTTATCTGGCGCAACACTCACAACACTCAACTCAACTCAACTCAACACAACACAACACACGACCAGCGAGAGCAATGAAAACGGCAGCAAGTTCGTTGCCTAAGTCTTTTGTTTAGCGCTGTGTTGTGTTATCGCTTCTGTTGTTTGTGGCATTTGTTTTGGGCTTGTTGTCGTTGTTATTGCTTATTCGTGTAGTATACCACATATATATATATAAATTTCTGTTTGTTTTTTTTTTATTTTTAAATCGTAAACTTTTTTATCGCATCATGTTTTTCTATATACAATATAATTAATTTGCTGATATTTTTCTTTTAACTGCACGCTTTTTATGTGATCTTTTGGTGGCAATTAAAATTAATTTAATTTAATTTGTTTTATATTTATTAGTAACTGCGCGCTGCCGCTGTTGGAAACAAGTTTGTCTCTTTTTTGATTATACTACTATAGGTTGTATATATGGAGTTTTAAATATATGTATTTTTAAATATTTCGTTGCTCAACGAAGGGCATATCCCCTGTACAGACATATTTAATTACATACACCAAAAGTGTATATCATTTGATTTTATGGCAGCTTTGAATTGCTTTTTACTGTTTTTTTTTTATGAGTGATTTGGCTTAGAGCAGCAGCCACAGTTGGTTAAACAGAAAACGTTTCAAAGCTTTTGCTTTCGTTGTTGCAGCTGCAGTCTTGAATACTTTATATGCCACCAAATTTAAATCAACAAAGACGCACACAAATCGCATGTAAAACGCGCGCACGCGACTGCAAACGACGCGCAACAAAATTAATGCTAAAACAGTTTGAATCTCTATTCGTGTTTATTTGTTTTGTTTGCCTTGTATATTTTTTCGCAACGCGCGCAATCCGCAAAAAAGTTTAAACAGTCCCGCAAGAAAGTCGCACAGAAACTGCAAGAGGATGAAAATTGCAGGCAGCTCAAGCTCGAGCCGAAGTTGCCGCTAAATGCAGCGCAGCAGCAGCAGCAGAGACACAGGCAGCGACAGCAGCAGCAGCAGCAGTTGAGTGCAATTGCCGTTGCCGGTGCAGCAGCAACAACAATAACAACAACAACAAGTTGCAAAACACCAACGAAGCGCAGCGAGCGAAAAAATCGCAAAAAAAAGTGGCAAAATAGCAACAACCTCTCAAAGACCGACTGACCGAGTAATACAGTCCAGCAACAGCAACAACAACAACAACAATAAGCTGCGAACAGGCAACAGGCAACCGAGCCGAGCCGAGCATACGAACGGAGCAACGGCAAAATCTAAAAAAAAATAAATGCCGCTAAATAAAAACCTGTTGAGCTGGCTGCGTTTTGTCTCTCTGCCAGCGTCGTTCGTTGCTTCGTTTATCGCCGATCGCCACGCTGCTCGCTCTCTCTCTCTCTTGTTCGCTCCCGCTCTCGCTCTCTCTTGCTCTCTGAGTTGACGTTGTTGAGTTTCGTTGGTGATTTTCCAGTTAGCGGTTAAATTCCAGGCACAGCTGCGCTATCAGTTGCCGATCAGCTTTTGACCAATAAAAAGACACTGGAAAGCTACGCAGCGACTGCGACGTCTGCAGCGAGAGAGAGAGAGCGAGTGAGAGACAGTAAGTTTTGCGAGAGCGCAACTTCAAAAAAAAATTCAACGACCCGAAGAGCATTCAAAATATCAGTTAAGAGAGCTGCCTTGTGGCCATTTGGCTGATAAGAAATTGAATAAAATTGTACGAATTTTATTAGCCAAAAAAATAAAGCGCGTCCAGTTTAAACTTTTTCGTAGCTGCCAACATGTTGTTGTTGCTCTCCACTTTATGGCATAATTTTGCAGGCAATGCCGCAACGCCTCTCCACAAGTTTGAACTGCAACATATCAAGGCTCATTTATCAGCGCGGAATAAAAAAAATTGCCAATTTTCTTGTGAGAAACTAAAAAGAACGAAAGAAAAAGACAAAATAAAATAAAGCTGTTGCTGTTGATTAAAATCATAATTGAAAAGTGCAGCTTCCGCCAAGTGTTGCACATGCCACAAGCAACGGCGGCAACAACGTGCAACGTGCAACGTGCAACAACAACTTTGACACTTGCCACGCGTCAATGTCAAAGGCCTGCACTTGACAATTTAATTGTCACACGCCCGCCGCATTTGGTCAGTGCTTGCCACACGAAGTTGCCACACGAGGCAACGACGCTCGAACTCTATTAACGATGCCAATTGACGGACACTTGAATGCAGCAGCGCTGTCAGCCAAGGGGGAAAGGGGGGCAAGGGGACAGACTCGAACTTGGCATTAACATAAACAGTATTTCGGGCAACAGGAGATGATGTTGCAAGGGAAGCTGCAACATCTTGGAACATTGTCATAAATAACGCGCCAATGACAACTTGTTTCTTGTTGCCTGCCATGGGATGGGATGGGATGGGATTTGGCAATGGGAATGGGAACTGTGACTGCGACAGAGAATTGGATTGAGAATGCGAATGAGACTGCGACTGGGACTTGAGTTCGAGCTGAGTCTGTCTTCTAATACAGCAATTGACGTGCGGCGTTTGCACCTACCACGTTTTTGATGCATCCGCCGCAGCAGCAGCAACATATGAGGAAGAAGCAGCAGAGGCAGCTTCTCCCCAGGCGGAGGCCACATAAAAGTGGCGCGGCAATTGCCAACTTTGGTCAATGCCGGCGACAAGTGTAAAACGACTGTTGACTGTCGACTGGCGGCGACGGTCGATATTGTTGTTCTTGTTGTTGTCCTAGCTCACAGTGGGCAAAGCGACCAATCTAGCTTGAAAAAATTATAATTGTTGTAGCACAAAATATTATTCAATTTAATGTAATCATCATATTTTTTTCGTGTGGCATTTATTTTTTTTAAATATATTTTTATTCAAATTTTATTAAAGACTCAGTTCATGGATTCCAACCATGCGGCAGAATGTAAATATATGTTTGAGATTTGGTTCAATTTACTATAAGAAAAATACTTTTATTATATTAATTTTTTCACATTGTTTTAATCAATTAAATTTTTTAATAGAAATTAAATAAAAACGTTGTAAATATTGAAGCAAATTTTATGATTTAAATATGATTTGTTTTATTTTTATATACTATAAGTATATTTTTGCAATATTAGAAAGAATAATTTATCTGTAAAAAATTTAAATTTATTTCGCACCAAAAAATTCGTAGTAGCTTCGTTTGTGACAAGGTTTTGCTTTGCAATTTAAAACAACATCAATTATAAATTTATTTATTTTGTTTTCAGAACATAAAAATAAGTTTCCTAGGTTTTATTTTAAGTTTGTGAATTTTCTTCAGAGCTTAAACTTTGACAGCTTTATAAACTTTGAAATTAAAATGAAACAAAAATGAACATAAAGTTATGACTTATCGAATAAACCGCAAACAATAATCAAATTCATGCTTTAAAAATTGTAATGAATATAATGCTGGACTGGCCGTGTTAGCCACTGTGCAGCTCCTGCTGCTGCAGATAGACAGATAGAGCATCTGCCGTTGTTGGCCAAGTTGGTTCCTTTCGGGCCGTCGCGTCGACACGTTGACGGCGTGTTTGTGTGTTTATGGCAGCTGCCGTTTGATACTCATTCAAGTGCCGCCTAACATGATTTTGGTGTCATCTGCTTTTCAGCTTTAATATCGCCAGTTTAATGTGACATTTCGTAGCTTGCATGTTGTTGTTGTTGCTGTTGTTGTTGCTGTTGTTATTGCATTATTTATGAGGTGTGTTCTTGTTGCATGCAACAGCATCTCACATTTCCCTCATGCAGGAATCTTAAATGTTTTTTAATTTAGTGATGATTGATGTCTTGTCCACATTGCCTTGACATCGACACAAATACAACACACACACACACAGTGACATAGAGAGGATGTTGCAAGTGCCTGTGGGGATACGCATACAAAAGTATACAAAAGTCAATTAAGCGTCTATTTAAATGCAAGCAGGGTCAATGTCAGCTAACAGACTTGAAAGCATGGCCAACAATTGCCAGCCAGATTTGGCCTAATGGTCTTTTCAGTCTTTCCTACGTGCTGCCCATTGTGCCCCATTTGACCTGATTTTATTTGCAGTATTTTACTTTTATTACTCACTGTGCACTGTGCACTGTGCACAAGTCTATGGGTCTATGCACCTTGGCAATGATGCGGAACTGAATTCGAAATGAAATTGCAACCACAAATTGCGAGTCGGCCCATCGACAATTTCATTTTTCTCAATGCTGTCGGGTTCAAAAGGTTTTCCAAATTATAAATTAAAAGTAAATCGAATCGAATGCGCGACCATTTGTCTTTGAACTTGAAAGTCGCTTAGTCTCCTGGTCTTCTGGTCTTCTGGTCTTTACCAGCCAGCTTTGAAAGCTGTGAAAGTCACTGAGATACTCGTATCCGTTGGGGTCAGAGCCAAGTTAAGAGCAGCTGACAACAGGTGCACGCCAAATCCGTTTGTCAGCGTCTGTTTTTCTGTGTATTTCTCTCTCCGCAACTTGTTCTAATTTGCATGCAAACGGAACTGAAGCCGGACTAAAACTAAAGCTAAAACTGGCCCCGAGATGCGGGAACTTGGCACATGCCATGACGAATTACTTGACACTGGCATCCAGTTTACTCGCAGCTCGATGTGTGGGCGATTGCGACAACGATTGCGTTCTCGATTCGCATTCCGAGTAGCGATGGGCATCGCCGCAACTTTTAGGCACGAATTAAAAATATTTTTCAGAGAGAGAAATAAAACTACAATAAGATATATAAAAATATGGAAATAAAATATATAAAAATATAAACATAAAATAAAAATAATATATTAAATAAAATTAAAAATAATATTAAATAATTAAAATAATAACAGTAATAGTTCATGCATCACAATAGATCATGGAAAATTAAAATTGTAAACTAAAATAAAAATTAATCTTACAACTGAAAACGTAAGCTTAAATTGTTCTAATTTGTTACTATTTCCATCTTTTTAATAATTGAAAATGGTTTAATCTTAATATAATTTTAAAATTAGTGATTATAATAGTGACTAGTGCCTTAAATAAAAAGCGTTAGCTTGTAGCACTAGGAATCTAAATAAAGAATTTAAATTAAAGTATCGATACTGAATAACGGAGCAATATTACACAGTATAACATGTCGTCACATCGCTCTGCATATTGACAAGACTGATATTAATCAGTCAATTTTAAAAATATAATTGTAATTTTGGTGATGTCTTGGCCTTCAAAATCATTTTCCATTTAAATTTAATTAATTTGCTTAAGTACTAGAAAATCGAGATAAAAAAGTGCCTTATTATAGTCAACTTGTAGAGTTTTTAAACATCATGATAAAAAGTAAAAAATAATAATTTGTTTTATTTTTTTGTTTTATTTTTTTTGTCATCGATATCGGTATCAAAATTTACTTTTCCATTTACATCACTAGTATATCACGGAGCGATGGCGAGTGCGATGTCGATTCTCAGTCCGATAGCTGCAATCTCAATTCATAATGATTATGACTATCATTAGCGTGGAGTGGGAAAAGAGGAACGGCAGCAGCAGCAGCAGCAGCAGCAACAGTTGCTCCATTGCTAATTGCTATTGGCGACTTTAACGAGTCCTCGTTGGCCATGGCAATGGAAATGGCTCTTGGTCGTCGGCTGATTTATGCCCACGCATTGGCATTGCCATTCTGGAAGATTCCTTTTGGCCATTGCCATCGCCATCGCCACTGCCAATGGCAATTGGTTGTCAGCTTTTAGTGCGTGCATCACTCATTGTTACAGTTAGAGAGTTGGCGTCTCTAATTTAATTTAAATGAAACTCTATGTGGCCATAACACCCGCGCATGCCGCATGCCGCATGCTGCACATTTGTCTGCCAGCGGCGGCAACTCTGGACAGGCAACTGGCAACTGGCAACTTGGGACTACGACTGCAAGCGGATCTTGGCCGCAACTTTTCAACTAGGTGAAATTTTGAGCTGTCGTGGGCGTTGCAATATTTTCGTTTTTATGACTCGTCGATTTCTGTCGCTCGGCAGGCAAACATGGCCAAAACTGGGACTGCCATTAACCCATTCGGTTGTACCTGCTGAGCAGCAACAACTTTACAATCGACCCCTGGCCTTATCACGGCTGCCAAGAGTTAGAGATCTCAGATGTGATTGTCAAGAAAACGATTGATTAATCAGTTAGCTCTTTTTGATCTGAAATTAAATCAACTGTCGAGCTGAGCTTGTCTGCAGCTTGATCATCGCGATCTAGTTGGCAAGTAGAATCAGCAATTGTCATCGTCAGTCTCATTGCTGTTAATTCATTTTGCTAGCGCTTATCAACAGCGCCATCAGCGCTAAAGCGAACATTTGTTAAACACTAAATGCACTTATTTGTTTACTGGCAGTGGCATCCACATCCACATCCGCAGTTGTAGTTGCAGTTGCTGCTGCAGTTGCAGAAACAGCAGCAATCACCGAAGAATGCAATCAACGACGGCCACACAACAACGACGCCGACTACGACAGCGGTTACACTGACAGAAAAATCAGAGAGTATATATATAGTTTTTTTTTGGTAACAAATTTGTAATTTTTATTAAACAGGCTTCCTGTTACCTTTGGGGCAACTTAATCCAGCTTTAAATTTGCGAAAACCCAAAACCATTCATATTTATATTATATACACTATTTACAGTTTTATATTCACAAAAGCACTCTAGTTGGGAGATAGAGTGGGTCGCACCTTTTTAATCTTCTTTTAGAGAATATATATATAAGTAGTTAGACACACATTAACGTATGAATTAATTGTTTGTAGTTTGGTTAACATTTAAACAAAATTAAAAATATATTAATTGAACTATGCTTCAACAGAACTGAAAAATTTATGTATTTATCCAAACTATTTTTAACTTATTTTTATTTGCATGATATAAAATTTAATATAAAATTTCGAAAATATTATTTAAATAGAATACTAAAGTGGAATCACTTAAAAACAATATTAATTTCGTTTAATTGAAATCTTTTCTAGAATTACTTAAAATGCAAATAAAATTTATTGTATCAAATTGATGACACAAATATTTAATTTTTGATAAATGGAAAAAATATAATAATTGTTTATGGTGCATAACTCATTTGTTTTTAATTAGATTAAAAAAAAATGTAACTAAAATAAAGTTAAGTTGAGTTATTTTTTTAATTTAATGATAATTGGTTTCACTTTTTTTTTGGCAGTGCAGAAGCTGCGACTGTGGCTGCGCAGTGGGGAAGCTACTAAAATGAGCAGCCAAGTCAAAGTAAGCCCCATGGCGGCGGCATCAACTCCGACACCGACTCCGACTCCGTCACCGACTCCAGCTCTGACTCCGACTCCGACTGCGACTGCGACTTCAACTCTGACTGAGACTCCCACGTTTGAGTCTTGCGCACTGCACAAATTGCATTATTTGCACGCCGCGCAGTTGTCTGCCAGTTGATAGTGCTTGTGCTTGCTGTTGTTGTTTTTAGCTGCTTGGTTGTTACTATTATCATCAACATTGTTCTTGTTTGGGCTTTGGTCGCTTTGGTGCGCATATTTTCTAACATCTTGTGGCTCGATGCATGACGGCAGCGGCAGCGGCAGCGGCACTTGACGCCACGAGAACATAAACATAAAAATGCTTTTCAGCACTCGAATGGATGACGCTGAAGTAAAATCCAAGCTAAAGCTAAAGTTAAAGCAGACGCTGCCGCGCTTGTTCAACTAAACTACTCCAGTCAAAATAGCATTTTAATAGACGCAACAACAACAACAACAACAACAGCAGCGAGTCGACACGACGACCTGGCAAACCTGGCTTTATGACGCTGCAACATGTGAAAATGCTTGAGAAAAGAGGAAGAAATTACAAGCACACGCTTTTCTAATCTAAGAACCTTTTGCTGCATGTCCAAAAACAACAAGAGACAGAGAGAGAAAAAAAAAAGACAAATAGAAAATTTTGACAGTGGGTTGCGGGCGGTCAAATCTTTATTTTGTGTTTTATGTTTTTTTCTTTGCGTCGAGTTCAGGCTATAATAAAATCCAGTTAGCTTCCTTGGCCTAAAGCAAATAGCACTTGCAACGCCCAGCTTGCCGGCTCTCTGACTCTGACTCTGATGGTAGTAAGTGTTGTTGTTGCTGCTGTTGTTGTTGTTTCGTGTTTACTTTGCTGCTGAGTTGATGCTCATTTAGTGCAATGCTCAGCGCTTTTGTGCTTACCTTTTAGCCCATTTACTTAGTCGCTTTTTGGGTGGGTGTTTTGTGTAATGAGCAACTGTTTATTGCTGTCTGAAGTTGGCAACAGTCAAGTGCTCATCATGACAGCTGTTGCATTTTTTTTGCTTAGCCAAAGATGATTTATAATTGTCATAAGACTTCCTGGTTTTGTTTGAGTGAAAAGCACTGCAAAAGTGGCAAACTGCATGTTCAGCTTAGATACTCGTAATCGTAGTCACACACATGGCATATACATTTCAGCCATTTCAGCTCGACAGTTGCTGGCATCATGACCTGGCCCAAAACAAACACATCAGCAAAGTGCTCAAGTGTTTAACTCAAGGAAGGGCAGCACTATTGAGTTGATAACATTAACTGCACTTTATAATTGCTCAAATTTTTAGAAAAAAAAAAAAATTAAAACATGATGAATTATTAAAAAGAAGAAAATAATAAAATCAGCTTAAGGACTTACATTGAATATTATTATAATTTTTAATGCGAATCAAATAAAACTTTCAGCTTTTCTTCAAGCAGCACGAAGTGTTTAATATTGGGATATTTAAAATTAAAGTTAAAAAAATGTAAATAAATATAAATATGTTTAAATTTATTTTCAAAAATAATAATCTTTAATTGCATTAGTAATATAATTAATATGAGGAGGTATATTGTCAGGTAAAAATAAGCTAAGTCCAGAATTTGTCTTTTCCAACTTCGGGTTTATTTTTTTGGTTAAGCTCCAGAAATACTCTAAAATTTCTTTTATCTCAATTTTGAATTCTTATATAAGGTATTAAAAATAAAATATTATCGGAATTCGCATGACATACCAGTTAAACATCTAGTATTGCTATTTAATCTTTGACCTACCTTAGCCAGCTTCTTGTTATTCTCACTTTTTGCTCAACTGTCATATCGATTGAAAATTGATCAATCACAATTCATCCATATGCATGTTTGTGGGTCCATAAAATTAGTTTGCAAATGCAAATCGTGCAAATTGCGAAAAATTATGCAACTTTAGCCAGTCTGACCAGAGGCAGTCAGTGGCAATTAATTTAATTACAACTGCATGAAAAAGCACACCACGCCCGGTAGTAAGTATTTTAATTAGTATCAAATGGGCTTCATTACAACAGAAACCGAGACAGAAACCGAGACAGAGACAGACAGAGAGTCGAGTGAGGCAACGCAGTGAAGCGTTGCTTTGAACCCGTCCCACTTCTTGGCCAGAAGAAACAAATAAATACAAAAAAAATCAGACACAAAAATGCGAAAATAGTTCAATTTAACGAGGGCCATTTGTAATTTTATTGACTGTACAACGAGTCGACTATTGATGGCGCTGTTCTGGGGCGCAGTTTCGAAATTTGGCGCAACAGAAGCGCCCCCTGGCGGTGGATATGTGCGATTGGCCAAGTTGTAGCTGCATTTTTCGACATTAGTTTGCAATTTGATGGCCCAAAGCTGTCACGCCGGAAAGTCAGACTACGAGCATAAGAGCGAGACAAAGAGAGGGATAAAATATGTAAAGCAGTAACACATTTGCAACATTTTGACTTCTCGTCAAGAAAACAAAAAAAAAAAAAATCTGACTTTTCCGCCGACCAGAAAATGTTTGCTAAACAGGCACACGTCGAGCCACCGAGCCACCGAACCACCGAACGAACCACTGCACCACTAAATGGAGGTCTCAGCTCAGAGTTAGAGCTTCAGCCTCTGACATATTCCTTGTTGACGGCTCACGACTTGGCTAAGGACGGTCTAGCTGGAAACGGATTGAGGGCATCATTATGATGTGACTGTGACTGTGACTGTAACAGTAACTGTGACTATGGCTATGACGATGGCTATGACGATGACTGTGCTGGCAACCTTTCGGGAGGGGCATGCATAAACATTTTCATTTTCATTTTCGTTTTCGTTTGGCATAGAAACCTCGCCGCTTGGCACATTTATCAAAAAATGCCTCACTGACATTTGCAAGCCACTTGAAGTGGGTTTTGCGGTGCAACAGTCGTTTTTTTGTATTTTTTTTTTTTTTGGTATTATTTTGTTGTCCAGTTCAAACTTTAAGCTCATTAATTTTATTTGTTGCCCCAGGCGTCGCCACGTGGCCATTTCTCAATACGCAATTTTATAGCTCGAATTTGCGTTTGTCGTTTTGTCAATTAAAGATCCAAAAATATAACATCAAAGGGCGGCCCTTTGTAATGATATCAGCTACCAATCTGTACATTAATAATGCCTCTTGTTTTTTAACGATTCGACCACTAAATCAACTAACGCCTCAAGCTGAAAACTGGTCAAGATAACAAGGCAGAAACCACAGCTAAAGCTAATTCCAAAAGCAAATTATTTTGACATTTGCAACCGCAATACGCCCCGCACCACTGCACCGCTGTCTCTGATGTAATCCGATTGGCGTTGCCTAGAAAAAAATGTTTTATCGCATTTATTATCAGCTGCACAAAATCGTCTATAATTGAAAAACTGTTAACTAGATTAGCGGCCATTAGAGACGAACGCGTTTTGGCCAACATTCAACTAAACGGCGGGCGGGCGTTGCATTTTTCAGCCAGTTTACTGGCTCACCAGTCAGTCAGTTTGTCCGTCAGTCAGTTGGTTAGTTAGTTTGTTACCAAAATGACGCTTTTGGTAAACGCTAAACGTCAAATAAATCAGCCCCAACTGCCCGAAGGGACATGCTCTCCATTTTTGTTTGCCTGCTGTTTATTTAAGTGCATTCAAATAAGCCTTTTTATTTTTCCAAATCTAATTAAGTTGTTTAAGTGGAATTTGTGGCCATAAAATTATGCAAATATTGCCGCACTCTCACGAATCATTCGCTTTATTCATTTTTGCATTCGTAATTTGCTCATTGACGCCCTCGGGTGTCATTCGGGTACTCGTAAATCACATAATGAATAAGTTTGGTTTATGGGCACAGTGTGGCAGCTTCGTCGAGGGCTGTAACAACACTTACTTTACCCTTTCCAGCTAAGTATTATATGATAAGTGATTGATTTCACTTTAAGAAACTTTTCAATTTAATTTAGGTAATAACGACTTTTTACGCACTATAAGAAATTACGATAAGAATACGTTGAATCAATAATTTTTTAATAATAATTATACAATATATGTGCTAGTCATATAATATCTGTAATACTACTTCTTTTATTTTTAATAATTCGTGTATTAAATGCTATCTGAATATTTGTCTACATTTTTTTTATCTCCATCTTTTTGTTAATTAATTCAATAATTTTATCTGACATATCTCACAAATCACTAAAAACAAAAAAAAAATATGTGAGTAATAAAAATATGTTATTTTTATTGATTAAAATTCAGGGATTAAAACCCTAACCGAAACCGTAACCTTTAACCGGTAAAAACCGATTGAAATTTAAAACCGTAACTGAAACCGTAACCGAAAAAAAAAACTTTCATTTGACCGAAACCTTAATACCGAAATTCTGTAAACCGAAATAACCGTTTAGTAACCGTTTCATTTATAAGGGTTAATTTCGGTTTTTTATACATTAAAAAAAAAAATTATTTCTCATTTTTTATTATGATTTTTGATTTTAATTTTCTTATGTTTAATTTTCAATTTTTACTTTTGATATTCATGATTGAATTTTCATAGCACTGAATATGCGCAAATAAAATAAATTTAAAATAAACTGAAGAATATATGAAAGAAATGTGTTAATGAAAATTTAAGAAAGTAATACATTTTTAATTATTATTATTATAATATTAATATACCTAAGTTTTTTGCAAAAAAAAATTTTTTTGTGAACCAAAACCATACTGGTATTTCAAAACCGATACATACGAAAACCGGTTCACCGTTACGAAACCTTTATTCAAAGATTTTGCGTAACCGATAACCGAAAACCTAAATGCGAACATAACCGAAACCGTAACTGAAACCGATATTCCTTTCGGTTTTAATCCCTGTTAAAATTACCTTATTCCTACCTTTTAAATTTAATTTGAATATTATTTGTTTTCAACTTATTTTTATATTTTTACATGGTAAAGTTTAAAGTTTTCGTTTACCTAAAATAATACTAAAGTCGCTGTATTTATTGTAAGTACCAAGAGTCAAAGCGTTTAATTGGCCATGTAATTTTGTAAGCTACCTCAAACCACTTTACACGTTGCTCGTTACAGTTACACAGCGTGTGTGTGTGTGTGAGTGTGTGAGTGTATATGTGCTTGTTAGTGTGGAGGTGCACGCATAAAAATGTTCTCATGATCGTAAAAAAGTGCATCATGAATTTTTAATTGTCATGGAAAGCGGGAGACGCGCTTCAAACCTAAATTGTAAACGCATTTGCTTATTTGGTTTTTATGAGTCGATAATGATGATGACGATGATGACGTTGATTGTGGCGATGATGAAGATGATGCTGATGATGAGGTTGGGTTTGCTTGCTTGTTTAGTGCCCACACACGCACATAAAGATGTCAACGCTTAACTTATCAAGCAGAGGCAGAAGAAGAAGCCAGAAGAAGCTGCAACAACGATGCTGACGTTAATACGAGTACAATAATAAAAAACTACAATAATTTCTTGTTTTGAGTTTTATTTGCGTGCCGTTGTTGGACACACAAAATACAAGTAGCGCCCACCGCTCGTCGTTTATCAAACAACAATAAACTGTAATTTATGAAAAATGCTTGTAAAATGACGATAAAACAAGTGCCAGGCAGCCAGCCAAGTGGACAGACGGACGGACGGACATAGAGGCTACAAACACGACAAACAACGACGACGACAACAACAATAATAACAACAACAACAGTAACAATGATGATGACATGGACATGGACATTGCTGCCAGTCTTTGTACAGACCCAAAGTCATGTGGGTGTCTCTCTCTCTCTCTCTCGCTCTTTCCCTCTCTCTCTCTCTCTCTCTCTCTGTGTCTGTGGGTGCTCCAAAGCCAAGACAAACAATTCATTGTAAGCAAGTGTCTCGTGATCGTAGTCTTTTGGGTAACTTGCCATCCCAGCTGCATCTTCTTTTTGGCCCGAGCATTTGACCAATGTCGACACGCTTGCTTCTTTTTTCTTATTTTATTTGTCTGCGCTCCAGTCAAGTGGGCAACCAGCAACCAGCAACAATAACAGCAACAAACCAAACAACAGCCACGGGGCAGTGTTTAGGCCAGTGTGGTGACAAGTCAAACCAACAGCAATTGCCCAAGTCAAAAGCCGAAAACTTTTGCTTTTCCGCTCTTTACCTAATTGTTTGTTGGCCACAACAAAGTTGCAAGTCAGCCCTTAAAAATGCTGATGCCACATTTTAAGCCACACAACACACCCTTTACCTGGACTAACAGTGCCTGCAGGAATGATCACACCAGGACCTTACAGCCTAGAACAAATGCATGTGAACGAGTATATAAGTGAATACTTAAGTAAAGCTTATCAAACGACTTTTGAATAGTCATATATCTTTCAACGGAAAATATATTTTCATGTCAGTATTGTCTAATTTTTATTATAATTATAAATATTATAAGTATTTAAAATAAATAAAATATATTTTGAAATTAAGAAATAAATACTGAAATAATTTTTTTTTATCAAACAAACTTAACATTTGGATGAATAATGATAAGAATTTATAAATTTGTTTTTAGAAATCAAGAAATAATTTTCATTTATATTTATAACAAAAAAAAAATTTAAGTCTCAAAATCATATTTTGTTTAATGTGCATACAATTTATAGGAAATTGTCGGAATATTTGTGATGAGCAGTGTAAGATCTTAAACTTGGCACCACATGTCGAATGCGCAATTTTCTTTAACAGGAAGGAGCTATTAATTTTAATAAAAGTGTTGCACGTTAAGTTACTTCTGGTTGGTTAAGAACAATTAAGTTATCTATGGTAAGATCTGAAATATCAACCGTGCAATTAGTCAAGCTTGTTTTACTCGAAATTAAACTGTGTAGTTTGTTGTATTTTGAATCCTGTCGAAGTTAGTCGCGAATCAGAATCGACTTTGGACTCTTACGTTTGTTGTGAGTAAATAATTTGCAAGTTATTCACGAATAATGCTACTGCCTTACAAAGCACTCGTAGTAGACGAAAAACAAATGCAAATCGACTCGGAAAGAAGCGACTACAAAGGCACGACTCATTTGAGCCACAAGAATGAGAAACAAGCTAAGAAATCAGTTAAAAAAATACCAAACGAATTATGTAAAACACTCGGAAACAAGCGCCCAAGTACGAGTACGGGTACTCGTATCAGCTAACAAATTGTGACTCACTCCCCATTCGGGGGAGTGTTGAGTGTTGATCCTGAGTCTCTAACTTATTAGCATAAAACGAGGAGAACCGACATTTACCTTGTCAGCACGACTTCCAGAGAATTCCACCAGGTGTCAGTTTTAAATAGTTGCAACACTCTGAAGATTTCTTCTTTATGCAAAACTACAATAATGCTGTCTGTAAATTTGCATGATCTCAACTATGAGTTTTTATTAAGTTTCTACTTTCATTATGTCAAAATTGTAACGAATTTTGACTTTAGACAATGAATTATGCCCATCAATTAAATAGCTGTGAGTAAAGTGTTCATAAATTTTAAAAACTTGTACAAGTTAAGCAGTGACATTAATTAATAAATTCAATAATAACTTATCTTCCAAATTTATTTTTGTATAAAAAGAGTATTAATTACACAGCTGAATGGAAAAGGTATTTATAAAGCTTCAACTTTTATACCTACCCTGAAACTCTTTTAAGTCCTTTGAGATATATCCTTTCTATAATTTAAAGATTAACTTAACTCGATTTAGTGTGATGCCAGGGTATTATAGTCTCATCTCAATGGTTGTAGGGTATAAAAAGAGTCATCATAATGTCTGATGGAGATAACAAATGTCTAAATAAATCTTGGGAAATAATAATAGATTATGGGCTTGACTATTTACTTTTTAGAACCCATATTTCTAAGCCTTGAGCATGCATAGAGACAATTGCCGTACAAGTTGAGAGAGAAATAAAAACAATTTATGGCGCCACGATTTGTTGACAAATTTCTCACAACACGATCCATAAATTATGTGGCCGTGACCGTGGGCAGGCTGTGCCATTCAGCCTGTGGAAATGTGGAAAAGTGGAAATTATCCAGAAGAACCAGAAGAGTTGGCAACGCGGTCTGATCTGCCAACCGCACGACATGTGAGACAATTTGGAATCGTAATCGTGCTCTTGGTGTCATCTTGGAACTGGAGACTGCTGACACTATTTCTCAGGCCAGCGACGCTCATACTCGTAATTTGAGGCAAATTATAAATAACAAAAAACAAAACTCTTTCCACCGCGTCTCGAAGGTCGACACTGAAACTTCAGCAAAATTTTGCATGCTGACCTCAAAATTTGAGATGGGAGAGGTTCATATAACTTTCTCCCCGACTTGAGCCATTTTTGCTGAAGGATCCGTGGCGATGGTCATTAAATTTTATTACACACATAAATAACTCCCACATGAACTTTGACATGCCAACAAAAAACTTGTTTATTAAATAAAAATACTATTGCTAAAAGCTCTGTAGATGTGGGGATTTAAGATACATCTTTTGGCTGTATTATTAATTTTTATTCATCAATATATGCAAATTAGTAGTTATAAGTTAATAATTATAATAATGTCATTTTTTACTAAAGTTTATTATATTTATACTCTCTAGTCCTCAAATCATGTGGTATAATGGAAGTGCGAGCTTCCTCTCGGAATTGTATCCACTATACGCTTTGATAGTGCAATTGCTTGGAGAGAGAAGCATCTTCTATTACAATCCAAGTAATCGGGACTGTAACTGGAGCTGGTATCAACAGAACAATTTCACCTCCCAGCCACAGTGGGTGTGGCACACACAGGTACCATATTTCACATTGAGGGAACAACACAACGAGGAATTCTTTGTACTGGCATGTCTGACTGAGGAACTCTACATGGCAGAACTTGGGGGATTGTTGAAGAGTCTAAATCGCTTGCAGGAGGTGCGAGTGCTTATCGAGTTGGCAAGTGACAAAAGAATTCCAGAAGAGCACTCTCTGGCCCTGCACATACTCAAGTACTTATGGAGGAGAAAAATGCTCAATGTGGCGCTGTATTTTCAGCACGGTACAACTCCATTACTGCTCTACAGTTACGTAGTATTTCCAAAATTTACATTAATCCAGGATCGTTTAACTCGAATGTCTCTTATTGGAAACGAAGGAGATTTGTTTCGCAATCAGCTGGAGCACCTTAAAGGCTATAAATTGCGAGCCTTGTATGATCATTCTGAGCCAAATACGATCCTCTATTACGATGCGAGTGGAAAAAAGCATCTCACGGGTTTCTCGTGGCATTTCATTACGACATTTGCCGAAAATCTTGGCGCCAGTTTGATCCCAATGAAACCAACGTGGGCAACTGGGAGACTACTGTCGGAACCATATATGCTGGAGTTCACAAGAAACGGCACCGCGGATTTTGGTCTAGTCACTAACTCCTTAAACTCCTTAAAGAAGTAAGTAAATAGAAGAGTTGTTCCTAATTTACTACTATTTTAATGAATTTGGATATGAATGAAATATTGGCATTGAAGAAAAGTAGTTAATTAGCATCATACCTGTTAAATTTCGATTAGAATTACTAATCAATTAGATTATTTATTAGAAATAATCGTAGTGATTATATAATTCACTGTTGAAAAATTTGTGATAATTTAATGATTACGATTAGAAAAAATCAAAAAAAAATCTAAAATTATTACGATTATTCAAAATAATCAGAAAAAATCAAAAATAATCGTTTTGAGATTTTCGGATTTTTTTTGATTTTTTCTGATTATTTCTGATTTTTTCGATTTTTTTAGATTATTTATGACTATTTGGTAAAAAAAACCAAATTATTTTAAATTTTCACAATCAAAGTAGCCAAAGCTTTTGATTATGGTTGCTTTTTGTGCTGTCTAAAGCAGTTAAATTCAGAAGTAAAAAGGGGGCAGCTAGAATATTTCCGTAGCTCACTAGTTAGAGTTGCTGACCTGTTATACTCTTAATTTTTAATGTTTAGGTTCGATTCCCCTGTCGTGTTCAAAAATTTGCTTTGACGAAATTTTTTGTGTAAAAAGAGAATTTATTTTAGTGGATTTTCTGATTAATTGAAATGTTTAATAATATTTGGTAAGTGTTGATGGATATTTTGATTGTAAAAATTTAAAATAATTTGGTTTTTTTTTACCAAATAGTCATAAATAATCTAAAAAAATCGAAAAAATCAGAAATAATCAGAAAAAATCAAAAATAATCCGAAATACTCAAAACGATTATTTTTGATTATTTTTGATTTTTTCTGATTATTCTGAATAATCGTAATAATTTTAGATTTTTTTTTGATTTTTTCTAATCGTAATCATTAAATAATAGGGCAAAACCGAAAATAATCGTAATTTAATCATTGGTTCGACTTTTAAACAAAAATAATTTAATTACTAATGATTATGATTACTAATCATTATTTAACAGGTATGATTAGCATTAAGTAATTATAGGAAAATAAAATTAGTAATTATATTTTTGGAAAATTAATAAAAATTTGGAAAAATGGAAAAAACTGCAGAAAAATGTGGAAAATGTGGAAAATTGTTTTTCCGATAGTTTTCCCGATATACGATATATTTATTCGATAGTTTTATGCGATAGTTTTATACGATAGCTTTGTTCGATAGTTTTATACGATAGTTTTATAGGATACTTTATTCGATATATTTATACGATAGTTCTATGCTATATTTTTTATTTTTAGTTTTTGAGTTTTCTTTTTTAAGGTACGTTATTATATTGTAAATCAATCTGAGAAATCAGAGATAGTGAACAGATATTTTTTCTACAATTTTTTCCATTTTTCTAAATTTTTCCAAATTTGTATTAATTTTGCAAATTGCAAATAATTGTATTTAAAATATTTTTTTCCTATAATTACTAAATGCTAATTGAAAAATTTTAATTGGCATTGAAAATTAAAAGTAACTAAAATTTTTCACTAGCAATACATTTTTTTTATTGCTAGTTAAATGCAATTTCATTAGCACTACTTTTTTCAATGCTAATTAAATAGTAATGGTAATGCTTATAGGCACAACTCTGGTAAATAGATTCCTTGGCAGGTCTGCAAAACCTTAAATTAGATGTACAGAAAACTTATAAGTGTGACAAATAATTCTAAAATTTACAACACATATCCTTTTAATTCACCATAGGCGTCACCAATATTCATATCCGATAAACTTGGGAAGTTGGTGCATTATGGTGCCATTGGAAGTTCCTTTGGGGAGGAGTGTGTTGTTTGGACACATTCTGGAAGCCAAGGTTTTGGCATTGTTAATAGTGGGCTTTCTGTGTTTCTGCCTGTACCGAGGAGCTGGATTAAACCGTATCCCAATCTGGATTCGTAATTGTTGGCGTTGTTTGCGTTTGGCTCCCAGATTATTAGCTCTGTTTTTGCTAAGTCTCTGTCTGGCTCAACTGTATCAGCTGATGATTCGGCGTCCACAGCAAAGTCATATCAATAGCTTCGACGACTTTTTGGAATCGGATCTGCACATCTTTGCCCTTCGTGCTGAGTTTGCTGTGCTAACAGATGACTTTCGGGCAAAATATGCGCAGGCTTTCAGATTGACTGACAATCTAACTGAGTTTCTCCGAATGCGAAGCTCTCTTAACACCAGCTGGGCCTACAGTATAACCTCCTCTAAATGGAATATCTTTGAGGAACAGCAGCGACACTTCCAGCGTCCGCTCTTTCGGTATTCCGACATATGTCTGGATGGTTTTTATCTAGAACACATTCTGTTGGCAGAAGATTCCATCTATCGCGAGGTATTGAAGCTATATACCATGAGGATTCATCAGTCGGGACTTCTACTGCACTGGATGCAATTCAGTCTCTACGATTTGCTTAAGGCGGGAAGAATGAAGCTGAAGGATTATAGCACGCCGACCCCGACGAACCCTTTGAATTTGAAGGACTTTCAGCTGGTCTGGCGTTTTTATGGAGCCGGATTGCTTTTGGCTCTGTTCGTGTTCGGTGTGGAGCTGCTGCGGTTCTATGTCAATGTGTGCCTGAATCACTTGTAGACTTCTTGAGCCACGAAAGTCATTGTCGCTGCTGTGGCATATAAAACTAAATGCAAATTGGCTGTCGGGCAGCCACCGCAACATCACGACGAACTGCACGAAAACTCATTTCAGCCACAGAATTGAGGCGCAACCACAAGAAAAACAACCAAATTATGCTAAATCCAGACAACAAGCATCAACGAATTAAGGCCTAAAACCAATCGACACCTGCAAAGGAATCCGACACCTTCAAACCTGAAGAAAGAAAGACTTTCCACATCTTTTAGTCTTCGATTCAAATTTCGAATCTTTCACACATTGAGTTTATAAAAGTGATTTCTACATAGCGGTCTCAATATTGTTGATAATTTTTGGCTACTATTTATTTAAATAAATAATCTTTTCAGATCACCTTTTTTTTAGTATAAAGAAATAGTCAGTTTGAAAAACTCAAAAGTATGGAAAAAAAGTTAAATTACACCAAATTACAATAATTTAGATTTAGCTTCATTTTAAAGGGAAACATTTTTCAATGTTAATAAATAAATAAATAAATAAAAAGGAAACATTTTTATTGACACTCGATGTCAAAGATCTTAAGACAGTAAACAGTAAGAAAAATTTAATTTTTTTGGTTTATAATAAAATGAATTCAAAAAATGTTTAAAATATCCAAGTGGCAGTTTCGAAAAATTATTTTAATACAGTAATTAAGTTGAAATATATGATTGTTTTTGATTTATTTCAAGTAAGTTTCTTAATTGTTAGTGCCAAATCTGCTTTTTAAATTTCATGATATTTTCGGTTTTCATTTTGGGTTGAGTTTTGCTTACTAATAATATGCAGGAATTTATCAAAGCTCTGAAATGCAAAAGTCTTGCCCTTGCCTTGGAACCAATCGTATGACTCATGTCACTGCCAGACCTGGCCAGGCCAATCCGGACAATTCGGCCCAATCGTTGACCGCGTGGTCGTCCAGGTGTTCAATTAAACACTGACGTTGACCTTAATACTCGAGCTGCTGCTGCTGCTGCTGCTGCTGCAAAAGACTGCCAGAATTTTTGACAAATTGTCGCTGAATGTGCACAGAAATCAAGTTTATGGTCAATTTGCTTGAGCAACTTTTAAAAAATTTTCATTCACGCACACAAACATACGGACAGTGCAGAATAGCCCATAATCCCAAAAAGAGCTTGGAGATTTCAACTCTATCAGCGTGTGTTGAGCTCTTGTAGAAAGTTGCCACAAAGCTGGCATTAAAATACCAAAAATAGTCAACGGCACAAAAAAAAGCGATTGCAACCGATGCCAATTCCAAGGTGTTAAAATACGTTAACGTATGCATTAAAATTGCTGATGAAGCGTCTTGTTGTCTACGCAGAGGAGGATTACCAAATATTTGCGATTGCTGCCAAAAGTCAAAAGAAATCAATCAAAATGCCACAATCAACAACAATAGCAGCAACAACAAAAGCCGCACAACAACAAGAACAACAGCAACACATTGCAACTGCAACTGCAACTTCAATTGCAACTGCAACAACACACGCCAAAAGAAAAAAGACCGACAGAAGCGACAGTCTGACGTGTGCCTAAGACGCTTAGTGGCTGCCTGGTTGCCTGGCTGCTGGCAACAACCAACAGACCAGCAGACAGACAGTAAGTCGGACAGACAGCCCCTCGTCTCTAAGTGGACAACAAAACGCCTCCAACACTTTTGGGCGCGAAAAATGTGTTGCCATTGCCGGCAATGCACAGTGGTAAAGAAGTGCTAAACTACTTGGCATGTATTGATTCTACTTCTAGAAATAAGGACCGCAAATAAGAGCTATGAGAAACTGGACTAACTTTTATTTTCAATTTTTACTTAAAAATTATAGAATAAAGGTTATTTTTCAATTTTTATTATAAAAGTAATAATAATAAAAGTAATTTTTCAATTTTTATTATAAAAATTTAACATAAAAGTTTTTTTTCAGCTTTTAAAATAAAAATTTTGATATGAAAATTATTTTTCAATTTTTATTTTGGCAATTGAAAATAAAACTTATTCTTCAATTTTTATTATAAAAGATGGAAAATAAAAATAATTCTTCGATTTTTAGTGTAAACCGGAAGGTGTATTTCATTCACAAGGGGGCGGTGAGGGGTGGGAGGGTAACTTACAATTCACTGTTGGAAATACGCCTTCTAATTCAAATGACATTTACATTTATTTTCAATTCTTATAATAAAAATTGAAAGTAACTTTTATTTTCAATTATTAAAATAAAAATTTAAAATAAGAGTTAAATTATAATTTTTAAATAAACATTGAAACTTAATTATTTTTGAGCACACTTTTTATTTAGATCGAAAAGCAAAAGTTTTCTTTTTATTTTTGTTGACAAAAATCAACAAATAACCTAATATATAATTTATATTTTAAGAATTATAATCGTTACGGTCCCTGTCTAGAATATCGAATTAAGTTTCTGTTCTCCAATCTATTCTTTTAACTGCACTTTGTCTACTTTAATTATAATTTTTGCAGCTTTTAAAAATTGTTTGTACTTTAGCTGGCAAGGCGTTAAAGCATATTATATTTTCTTTCATTTTACACGAATTTTTCAATTAATAATTTGTATTCAGTACCTCGATTCGTGAGTCTATAATATGTTAATACCATTGAACACATTTTTAAATTAAAGCAATTTAAACTAAATGATTTTTAAATTTAAAAAATACATTTTTAAGAAATTTATAATATAGCAAGATGTTAATATTTATACGCTATTCTCATCGCCATTCCCACAGTGCGATGCTGCTGCCAAAGTTGTTGTTGTCTTTAGTTTTCCCGAGCCAAGTGTTTACCAAGTGTTTTGGCAGACTCCAGCTAAAGTCGCAACAGTTGCCACGGCTCTTGCAGTTGCAGTTGCAGGGGCGTAACGGCTTTTGCACTCAATGCGAGAGAAAGAGTGAGGCAGTGAGAGAGAGAGGGAGCGAGAGGCAGAGAGAGATTTAAGACTCATGTGTTGCATATAAAATAAATAAGCCAACGCTGATCTTCATTTGTTGTTGTCAAGATGTTGACATGACTCTGCCATTGCCATCGGGTCTTGACACATATTTGCATATTTTGGAACCCAAAAATGTTGACAAGTGTCAGTCAGGCAAACGATTTGGTTTCGACTTTGAATTCAACTGCCTTCTGTTCGTGTTGTGTACAAAAATTTGCATGTGGTCGCATCTCACGCTTTGGCCCAAAGTTTTTTTTCTGTTTCTCGTCGTTTTTTTTTTTTTTTTTTTTTTTTTTTTTTGGAATACATTTTGTGGTTTTGGGCCAGCGAAATTTCATTGCGATCTATCGAGCGCACCTTTATGGTCTATTATACTAACGGGAATGCCCCGAGAGCAAAAGAAAAAAAAAAAACAAAAACAAAAACAGAAACCGTCGATGTCGATGTCGGCAATAATAATAAGTAAATTGATTGAAATGTGCGATATCATGTTAGCCGCAATTGAACGGAAATGGCCAACCGCCAAGCACAAGTCGTCGACACACACAATTTTCTGTGGTAGCGCATTCAATGTCGATTTCATTTTGCACCCGAGGCGCAGATACGCAACCAACGATAGACGATAGACGATATATACCGTCCCAGTCCAAGTCTGGGAGTGGGGTTTGGGTCAGTTGCCGGCTGGGTCAGTTGCTGCCAATGCCACTACGCAGGCGGTTGGCGGTTGGGTTGGGTGTGGCAATGACGACCATGATGACCATGACGCCCACCCAGCTTGCCCAGCGGGCAATCAGTTAAGGTCGGGGTCGGGATCGTCTATCCACATGGCTAAAATAAATCATTAATGCTTTAAACAGTTGCCGAGTTCTTTGTTCACCAGCGAGTGAATTACATAATTACCAATTAATTCGTTAAGTTGTGCATAACATTTGATCTTATTCAGTCGACTAAAGTATTGTGCGATTAAGTATTAAAATTACAAAAATTATTTTCCTATTTTTAGTAAATTGTTCAAAAATTAAATCTAATTTTCTGCAAACAAATTGTAACATTCCTTAAGAAATCAAACATATAGTACTATATACCATGAAATTTAATGTAAATTAGACTACGTTTTTTCATACTCGTTAATGTGGCCGAAAGCCTCTGTTTTAGTTTTGATTTTTAAGCTTAACTATCAATGTTAATAAACAAATATATAAAAATAAATCTAATTTTAAAGTTGTGGTAAACTACTTACTTTTCATTTAAAATTATGTCACTGAAGCTAGAAATTAACACTTACAGTTGAATGATAAAATCTTTTGAGATAATTCACCTCTTTTAAATGTTATTGAGCTTCTCGTAATACATCACTAGTTTCAAAGTCCGAAACCCTCTTATTCCCTAATTTTTATAAATAACTTTATTCAAAATTTTTATTTTTAAATGTTTAAAAAAAAGAATTAAGAAATTAAAATAATTTACATTTATTTAAATAACTAATAGGATTCAGGAAACATTGCGACTAATCATGTCACCATAGAAAATTCTCTTCACGTCAATTTATTAAGATACATTTGGTTCCGTAACTGTATTGATCTTTGGTCTCTGGTTTCTTCATTTATTTCAAGTATTGCGCAAGTTCGTTGCCGAAGTCTTTTGATGTGCGTGTGTGACAAAAAAAAATGCGATCTGCATCAAATTTGCAGCAGCCACTTGGCGACATGTAGCCGGCATGTAATTAGCATGCTAACTGGCTGTCAGTCAGACACTCTGTCTTTGGCTCTTTGGCTCAGAGTTGCGGCTACACCAAAGTCGGGCGCACCTGCAGCAGTTGCCGCTTCCGTTGCCGCCGTCATCGTCACCTCAAATGATCTCATAAAACGCTACTTAACACGTCGTTCTCGTTGTCATTGTTGCTGTTGGAGTTGTTTTTGGTCGGCACCTTAAACTCAGCCGCAATGATAACTCTTTGGCTCGTGCATGCGACTGGCTGCCGATTTTTATTGACTTTTCATTGATTGCCGACGAGAAGCACAAAAAAAAAACAAATCTTAAAAAAATATTCTTTTTAACGTTGCCGGCTTTTTTGGCACATGCGTAATTAAAACCCAGTTCAAACTCGCAAGTTGTCGCTGTTGTGATTTTTTGTCATTTTGATACCCTGTACCAATTTGGAAGGTCCAAAAAGTGTTTTTTTATTTGATAATTGATGATAACATTTAAGTAGTACTAGTTATTCGCCATGTGATTAAATATTGCTACTGAGTATCTTGCAGTCTGGCACTCTCGAATTAATCACTTTTACTTGATTTTTCTTGCGAATTTTGTAATTTTTTGCATTTAGCAATTCACCTCCTTATGGGCCAATAATCGAGCTGATGTAATGCGTTTTAATAGGATACTTTAATGGACTCTTTTTTAATGCACATGCAAATATATGGTTTCCTGTCTGCTGTCAGCAATAGCTACAGTTATAACAACAACTGACAACGAGAGCAAAAACTATGGCCCATAAATAGGCAATTTTCGCTTTTGGCCGTTTAACGCCAACACCGAAAATTGAGGCTTGGAACAGCCCCAAACATCTGAAGCTGGTTTGCAACGAAATTTCGAATCAAATCGAATCGAATCGATTATCGTGCACTTAACACCAAGCAGCTCTTTAACCTGTGCACTGTGTTCGAGCCAAGTAGTGCAGAGTAACGAGAGAGAAGGGGGAATGTGTTACCCTTTAAGGTTGCTTTCTGTAACAATTTTCCCGAAAATATTTTCAATCAAAAACTAGGCGGCAATTGCAAGCGTTGATTGCACTCGAGCATGATTGAAACACACAGCAAATCACGGCCACGAGAGCCACAATCCAGGCCAAAAAGCACTGGCATCATTATCAGCTGCAACTTCGGCATTGACTTCGTGCTGATTATCAGCATGTGCACTGGCTGCCCGACAACAACTACGACAACAACGACAACACTGACAGCAACAACAACAACAACTGCGTCGCTGCATGTGCTTTTGCCCTCGATCCATAGATCAAGATCATAAATAGCAATAAGCCCCGGCCAGACAATGTCTGCTAACTGTTTCAGGCAATCAATCAATCCATCTAGCCGATGCTGCTGCCGCGTTGACTGCAACTGCAGCTGCTGCTGCTGCTGTCGCTGCTGTTGCTGCTCTGTCGACGCCAACAGCATTTCGCGAGCTGCGCTGCGCTGCCTGCGTCGCAACGCGCTGCCCATTTGGAAAGTTCATTCAGTTGCGCTTCAGTTTTTTTCTTGACTTTTTCTTCGCGTCTCTAAAACCGAGTATAAAACGTGATCGATTGATTTGTGTGATCGTAGCGGGAACTGCGGCAACAGACAACAGCTAGAGCTGCAGTTGCCAGCTACACTGACCAAAATCAGAGATTCTGGAATAAAATCAATCCCAAGCGGAGTCAAAAGTTTGGTGATCGCAAATAAAAATACATGTAAATGTGAACAAAAATATTAACAGAATGAATGCATGTACTTTAGATTAATTATATTTGGCTGGAATGTATTGGATGCAGGGTAAAGCTTTATTATAACAATTCTTTTTTTATTTTTGATCTAAATATAAAATATCGCGTCGTTAATTTTATTAAATACTTTTTTCTCAACCAGTAAGTTGATGAAAACTCTGATTCTGTCCTATCAAAATGGTCATTATCGTGTGATGCGCATAAGTTTTTACTTACCGATTGTATTCTGAAATAAAATTATAAACTTGAGAATTTAACTTAATCGTAATATAACTTTTCAGTGTACGGCAGCGTTTGCAAGTTCAACGAGCCGATTGACTGACTGACTGCTGACTAGATAATTGTGGCGTTCTGCTGCCGCTGACGCTACTTTTTTTTTGCGCTAAACAGCTGAAGCTGAAGCTAGAGCTGTGACTGTTGCTGTTGCTGAAGAGCTGCCACATTGCTGAGGCAAGCAGCGCATTCCACTTGGCCTGGCCAGCTTCAGCTCCAACTGCAACTTCTCCTGCTCCGGTCGGTTTCCTGCTCTCGCTGAAAGCGGCCAATCTGTCAGCCTGACAGTTGGCCCAGTCACAGAATTTAGCCGGCCGCTGTCGGCATTGCATTTGATGATTGATGATTGTTGAAACGCGAACAAAATTATGATTAAATAAGTAATTGTAGTTAAACAAAACGGTGATAGCGATAGCGATGACGACGACGACGTGCACGATTGAGCCAAAGTGACCAGTGACAGCCACAAAAAAAATCCGATAGAATAATTATATTTGTAGTGCCGAAGATAGATATCCTTACAGCGTTTACCGATCTAAACTATATGTTATTGTTTTCTGATATCACTTTATTTAAAAGCCTTTTTATACTGTACACTGATAAAACTGAACGTTTTAAAATTGCATTCTGACAACCAATTGCTTTTAAATTTAAAATTTTAATAAACAAATATTTAAGATGAAAATTCTTTATTTAATTTAATTTATTTTTTGTTATTTAACATGATATTCTTTATAACTTTATTAAGAAATTAGAAACCAGTGTAGTACAACGATTATGTTGTACTCCGTTTTTGGCCAAAGAGTCGAGGTCTAGGACTGAGCTACTTTGGTGGTCTGGTCAACTAAATTAAAGGTCAAAATCTATTATAAAACAGGCAACACAATCACGATCAAACACAAACACACACACACATATCAATACGTGCACACGTGCACACACAATGACAGTTAGCTAAATAGCACGAAATATGAAAATAATAAAATAACTTAGCACTTATAATAAATTCAAAAACGCTCGGCAATTAAATCGTAAATTTTTACAACTACAAATTTACAATTATTAAAAGCATAATTTGTTGTTGCCGGCTGCTATTATTAATTACTACAACAGTTTGGTGTCACGCTGCAAAAACAACAAGCGACGCGACGGTCGCGTCGTTGTTTTGTTGCATTCGTTGAATAAGTAGTCGAACGAAAGACTTAGGCAACGAACTTGAGTTCAATCAACAATTTTCAATTTAAAAGCATTTGTTGTTGTTGTTGCTGCTGCTGCTGCAGAGCTAAGCAAGTCATTGGTACACCGGCACGTTTTTGTTATGTGTGTAATGACGTTTCCGAGGGCTATTCGAAAACTTTCTATAGTTGTTAGAGAGGAAATTGGGAACAGAATTGCTAGTTAAATAATTAAAGTTACTCACACTATTTTGACAAATATTTTTGAAGCAGTTGAGTGAAAAAATAATTTTAAATTTATATAATTAAATTTTGTCAACATTTTTTAAATACCATTCTTCAATTGAGCCCAAATAAGGCAAAAAGGAAAAAAAGCGGATAATAAAATAGAGTAACAAGGAATTTTATATTATTTAAGTCTACGAAATAATCTGAATTTTTTTTTATCAACTCCATTGCCCGACTTTTCGACTAGTGTTGTGACACACTATGGAGCACGTGTTCCTTCAATAAACCCCATTGCTGATCGTCCATAGAAACCAATGTCGTTTGTTGGCTTTGGTCCGTTTTGGTTTAGTTCAATTCAGTTTGCCCGATCGATGCTTATCGGCAAATGTGTTGAATGCTTGGCGGGTGCGCGCAGTTGTTGCTTTAAAAAATTAATTAGAACAAAATACAAAATACAAAACGCGAAAATATTTACAATAATGGGCGTGCCGAGTTTGAAAGATTTTGTTTATTTGTTTAGGCAAACAATTGGCAACAATTTGTGGCAAACAACTGCCAGTCAGAGCTGCAGTCAAAGTCACAACGCTCAGACAGGCATGACGATGTGGCAGCCGTGGCGCTATCGCGATTTATGTTTCTATGAATTATTTGTTAAATTGGCTGCCCGCACATGTGCCCCGACAACGACTATTGACGAAAGGTTTTTGCAGGCCAATCAAATTGCCTGAATGCCTGACTGCCCGACGGCCTGCCTAGTCCAGCCTGTACTGTCATTTCTCTAGTAACACATAAAGCTTTTACTAGTATGTACACCCAGAGAAAATTAAAGTAATCTATAAATAACGTTGACCTTAAGTTTAATAAAATATTTAAAAAAAATATATTAAAATTTGATTAATGTGTGCCGGCAGTGAAACCAAAGTTTTATGCATAATTTTAAAACGTTTCCTATTGAAATATGTTATTATAAAATAAAGTCAAATTTATTGTAACTAATATGTAGTTTTTCACTGGCTGTAGTTACATATATTTATTTATTCGTTCATCTAAAACCAGTTCGATGCAAAATTTCCAACTAATTAGGCGTGGTGGCTTTTAATCAAAACGATTAAAATGCTTTCCGACAATATTTTTCCACGCCTAATCAAAGACTTTATGCCATTTTTTGCATTGCGCTCATGACAGCTGCAATAAGCAACTAAGTAAAACCTGAAGCTGATGCTGAAGCTCAAACATAACCCGAAGCCGAAGCTGAAGCTCTAACTGAAGCCGAGGGGCTGGGCTTGCCATGGCGTTGCCATATCAAATTGTGCTACAATTTATTAAAAACGAAATATGTGCGACTCGGTTGAGTGTGCAGCAATCAGAGGGAAGAGGATGACGACGGGAGCGACACGACGAACGATAACAAGTTGTCGAACCAGATGTCAAAGCGATTTGCAAATATTTGACAAGCGCAAAACACCGACACCGAAAACCGAACATGCGAAATGCGGCAGGACAACAAGTTGCAACAATAAACGATCATTACCAGCGACTGGATGTGACATTAAAATAGCCACAAGTGTAATAAAAGAAGAAAGATGATACTTTATTAATGACCTAATTCAGGTTAGGGAAACATTATCAGCTGAACTTATCAGTATTGTAATGTGAGTAGAGAAGTTGCAATTAAAATTAAAATATAAATATACATGACTATTCATATTTGGTATATTTTATTTAATAAAAATAGTATTAAAAAAAGTAAAACAATCAACTTAATTATTTTCCAGTGTATAAATACTTTATAAAATCTTTTGTACAAATTTAATTTAATTTAAATAATATTTTTTTATTATAATAATCTGATTAGTTAAATTTCATTTAATGCCAAATAAATCGTATATTTGATACTTATAATTTTATAAACAAACTTTTACCACCCTAAATTTCCTCTACATGTTTTTGAAATAACAGCCTAATTGAATTGTCATATCAAGTTCATGCCTGTACGAGTTGTGTTCCTTTTTTAAAGCAGTTTTCGAAACAATCGGAACGATCTTCGTTGTGGCATCGTCAGAGCGGCGTCAACATAATAATAACATAAAAATTTATTTTATTTTTATTTTCAATTTAATTTTATTGAAAATCATCCGAAAGATCATGTTCGAGAAAAAAAGCACAAAAATAAAACAAAATACAAAGGCGCGTGGCGAGGGGGAATCTTGTTTCTTTTTTTTTTTCTCATAAAAAAAAACTGCGAAGGGAAAACAAAATTTAATACAACACAGGGCAGCGGCGCACGCATTAAAACCGCAAGTCTGTCCCCTGTCCCGTGCTCCCTGTACCCTTCTCTTACCACGGTACAAGACACGTCAGCGTTAACCTTCGCGGTTGTTGCCACCGGGGCCTGGAACGGCCACTTTTCGGCCATTGTCAGCTTGGCAAAAATCTGATAAGTCGCATTATAAGAACATAAAAACACCCAAGCCAGAAAACGTAAACGAAACATACACGAGGGAGAGAAAATAATTTTGGCCTGTCTTCCCGGGCCGCCTCTGCCCCTTCTCCCTCTCTTCCCTTTGCCACAACAAGGCCGAAGCCGAAATATGCAACATGCATGTTGTTATTGCAACTGTGGTTGTTGCTGTTGTTGTTACTTATGTTGTGGTCGCCAAAGCAAAGCAAAGCAAAGCAGAAACGATGCAAAAATATTTGGGGCCATGCCACGAAATGAAGTTGCAACAAGATACTGTACTTTACTTAAGGGCAAGTAGATGCACAACTGATACACGGACTTTGAGGGGGACTTGCTTGATTTCGCCTTTATGGGTATTTCTTCAGTTGCTCGCCTCATTCAACTCGATTCGTTGCGATTCGATTCGATCGCTGCGAGCTTTAATTTCTTGTGCAAACTTGGGGCCATCAAGTGTTGGGGCGTGTTAAGCCTTGCGTCTCTCATGTTGCATGTGGCAACTGCAACTGCAACTCCAGCTTCAACTCCGACGCCAATTGCAACTACAGCGATTGCCCTCATTAAGTTCGACAAGGATGCCAAGAGGACATGGACCAGCTTACATGCATTGTTTTCTTTGGTTTCTCATCTCCTCATTGCCTCATTGTCTCAATTTAAATCTGCATTACGTGCGCATCATTTTGAGGTGTTCAATCAGACTCGATTGCAATTTGAGCCTGGTCACACTTTATAGTCGTTTGGCTACTAATTACGAATTATTTAACAATTAGATGTCAAGTTCTTATTTAATTGTAAAGATGTTTTGGTTTGAGTCTAATGTAATTTAAAATAAAATATCTATATCTAAACTTTTCGACTATTTACATATTACTTAGATTATTTTGTTATTCACATATTTTTAAATTTTTGGAAGTTGAGGGAGGCAAAAGAATATATACCAGAAGTGTTGGAAGTTAAAGCGTATGTTCACTTTCGTCACTAGACGGATACCTCATTGAGTGTTTTTTTTCTTGTGATTATTATTAACTTCAATTATTGATTGCCGACTATTTATGTGGCTTATTCACTTGACGGCGTGTGATGTTTATTTTTAGCCATCTACATATGGATTGGCCTCTCGGGGCAACTGTAAAACGCCTTTGGCCTCGTTGGATTTGGACTTTATCCAACAGCAGCCGGAGCAGCATCAGCTCTATCTTCATCTCCAGCTCTGATTGATGGCGTCGACAACAACAAGTCATTTGCTTTGATTTATTTTTAGCTGTTATTTAGAAGAAGGTAGAAGATAGAAGAGACACACGAAATGATGATGAAGCATGTTGAAGTGCATTTTGAAAATCATTTAACATTTCAAACATTTCGAATGTTAATCAATTAAGTCGATTTGTTTGGCCAATGTTTGGCATTTAGGCCTAATAATCAGCTATGCGGAACTGCAAGCTTGCCCGAAATTTCTATGTTATTTTTTCCAATTTTTCCAATTTTTCTGATTTTTTTTTTTGCCAGTAGACTAATTACTTTGGCACTCGACTCAACACAGAGAGCACTTACTTCTAAACAACTCGGCATGCTTTCATCTAGCTCTGGCATCTCACTGACCAAATGCAGCCAAACTGCCACATCAATGAGGCATTTTTGGATGTGGTTGGTGGTTGTGGATGTGGTTGTTGGCTGGTGGTTGAGGCTGTGGGTCAGCCACAGTCATACAGTGGCCAAGCCACCCGGACGACGGTCAGTTCAACCTACTTTGGCAGCACGCCACAACTGAGGCCTCTTGCCACAAAAGGTGATGATGAGGTTGATTACTTCGACTGGCATTGGCAACTTCTTGGCGACTTTCCTTCTAATTTGAGCTGTACAAATAATCAAAATTTTTAGCGCTCGCTTTGTAACATTTAATTTGATTTTCAGCACGTTTCGGTCTTTAATTGAAAACGATTTTCAGTGGGCCAGGCCACTGAATGAGTGCGATTCAAGTGCGACTCGGTGCACTTTGTTGAGTGTCAAAATGAGCGCACGTTTTTGGACCAACAACTTTCACCCATCTCGTAGGCGTTGGCTAGGGCAAAAAGTTGGCAATAATTTCATTTCTTTTTGTTATTTTTTTGGCTCATTAAATGGGTTCATTTCGAAGGAAGCGATGTTTATAATAAAATCTAACTGAGGGCAATATTTTTGATGGTCTGATCATTAATATTTTTGACATTAATATTTAACTTCATATATCTTGGGTTTTGCCCCGTTTTCCATTTTTTTTACTAAACTTGTTAATTCATTTATACTTTATTTTCTTATTATAATATTGTAAAATATATTTTAATTAATAATATTAGTATCTACCATATATTATATTATTAATTACAGCCATTAATGTTTGCTTTTTAAATAAATAGGTAAAAAATAATTATATCAAAATTTTTGAAAACTTTAAATAAATCAAATAAAAAATAAAGCTCTGTGGGTTATAAGAAAAATAAAGAAATGGCTTAATATATAAATAATGAAACATTTCTTTAAAGTCAGTAATAAAATTATAGTAATTAAATAAATAGATCGACATCGATTATCGAAATAACAACAACACATTTGATGAAAATTCTTTTATTAAATTATAAACATAATATAAATTATATAGTACAATAGTCAAAATTAATAAGAAATGAAATCTAGACAAATGAAAGAAAAACCCAAAAAAAGATGGGCGTTAAAACATGAAACTATTGCACGCGCCACATGCCACATGCCTCATGCCACACGCCACGCGCAACATCGACTGGGCTGTCAGCACTTGAACCATTGGCCAGACAATGGCTTTAATTTCTGGCCGTCCATTTGTAAAGTTTAGCTTTATTTTGGGTTACGTCGCGGGTGTGGCGCATCTTTATCTCCAAAGTATTTTTTTTTTAATTTTATTATTTATTGTTGTATTTTTTTTTATTTTTGAATTTCGTTTTGTTTTGATCTTTGCGCGTCTAAAAACAATAAAAAAAAAAGAAAAAAATATTACAAGCAAATTGTCTGGCAACTTGATGATGGCCTGGTCAAAATGTTTGATGCCCTTACGAATGGCGCTTTTTGATTTCGTTTTCGTTTTCATTTTGGCATCGGCAACGGCAACGGCTGGGGTCAGCTTTCTGGGCGTCTTGACCTGGCTTAAATGAAAAACCATATTTCTGCTGATGTCTGGCCCCAGTTTTTGACGTGCGATCGATTGCGGCTGTCGGCCAAATTTGTTGATGTCTTGGCCTGGCCTGTCTTGACCTGATTTCATTTTTTTCTTTTTTTTTTTGAGGTTGGGCAGCAAAAGTCATGCACTTGCCGAGTCCAACAAAGTCTGGACTCAAATCCGAATTCAAATCCAAATCCAAATGCGAGTTCGCATACAACAAGTTGTCTAGGCATTGCCATTGGAAATTGCCTTCTAATTAAGTGCATTTCATTTAATTAATTTAAACTAACTGTAAATTGGGCGCGGTGGCGTCGTTGGCCGACCAAATAGACCAATAGACCATTCCAACTAGCCAGGCCCAAGAGCAGTCGGCCAAATGGAAGCATCGGAGCTCGTTAAGAGGACCAAAAAATCGAGGGCCAAAGACGACGACCAAGTTTATTAGTTCGTGCCTTCATTTCGTAATTACTTCAATTGATTTTGTGCTGCTGATGGCTTTGCCACGGCCCGAGTCAGTGGCAGGAACAGGTGGAGTGAGGAAGGGAGGGGGAGAGGTTCGAACGGGATCTAAGAAACGAATTGAACGGAACTAAACCGAAACTAAAATCAACTGAAACTTCATTGCGACTCTTTGCGCGCTTCGTTGCCTTTGATTGTAAATCAGTTTACTTTGCCATTTAGAAGCATTTGTGTTGTTGTTGTTTTTGCTGTTGTTGTTATTGGTAGTTGTTGTTGGAAGTCGGTTGTTTGCCTGCCTTGGCTTTGCCTTGTACAAAAAGGTGAAATCACGATTTTCAAGTGCATCGCCATCGATATACAATGAGTACAAGCCAGGAAACTGGCCTGGCCCGTTGCAAATTGTAACTCTAACTGTACAACAGGTTCAAAGTATCTCTTAACAGGTACGCCTGACAATGCAACCCCAACAACAACAACAACAACAACCACCAACAACTGAGAATACTGAGACTAACTCTAACTCATTGCACTGCATTTCTGTAGTTTCTGCCTTTAATTATCGCCAAGTATTTCAACGATTTTCAACCAAACTAAGCAAATAAATTTCAAAGACTTGTGGCCAACCAAAAAAGTTAATTAGTTTTTGTGCACCCAAAACTGAAGCAGTCGGGAAATCACTCAATTAGATCAACTCAGCTCTTTGACCGGCGAAAGGCTGCCAAATGTGGCAATCACTGCCTGCAACTCAACTTAAAAGTCCGTTGGCCTGAAGTGCATATTAAAAATAAATACATCGCAAGGGTAGAATGTAATGTGTGTTATTTTAGCATACCGAAGATTTGATGCTCTTTCAGTTTATTGTTTTAAGTTAACCTTTCGTTTCTGTGCAATAATTTATTTTTTGAGCGATTATTTCAATGACACCTCTACAAGAAAAAAATGGAACTTTCAATACATAATTCGGCAAAAAGTAATGGCTACGACTATATAACAAACATACATATAAATCACAAAAACCAAATAAAAAGTCATATATTGAAATTATTGTAAATTTTATATTCAATGCTTTGGAATAAATAAAAAATTATAATATTAAAGAGCAGAAAAAAACATTAGTGTATTTTTAGACCCCGTACTTTAAAAAGTAAAGGGGTCTATTAACTTTGTCACGAAAAAAAATGTGCGTAACAGGCAGAAGGAGGCGCGGCAGACCCCATAAAGTATATATATTCTTAATCAGCATCAACAGCCGAGTCGATATAGCCATGTCCGTCTGTCCGTCTGTAAGAGCGCCTAGATCTCAGAGACTATAAGAGCTAGAGACTGCAGATTTGGTATGTAGGTTCGTCTATATTGCAAGCAGATCGAGTTTGTTTTAGATTTTGGATTGGACCACTATATCATATAGCTCCCATAGAAACAATCAGTTGAAAATCAAGTCTTAGTATGGAAAACCTTTTTGCTGTTTGAGATATTTCAACCAAACTGACAGAATATGCATGTATAATGGTCCCATACATCCTGACCAAATTTGGTTGGAATCGGGCCACTATATCATATAGCTGCCATAGGAAGGATCAGTAGAAAATCAAGTCTTAGTATGAAAAACTTTGAGATATCTCAACCAAACTGACAGTATATGCATATGGGGTGATCATATACATCCTGACCAAATTTGATTGGAATCGGATCACTATATCATATAGCTACCATACGAACGATCAGTCAAAAATCAAGTCTTAGTATGATAAACTTTTTTTCCATAGTAAGTGCGGGGTCTCCGACGGTCGAGTATGCTCGACTGTAGCACCGTCCACTAGTTATATTAAATATTATTAAATGTATGTATATATAAAATATCAATAAAGACTAAAGAAATATAAATACCTACTTGTAAATAATATCAATATTAAAAATTAAAATAATATACAAATGCTCAACTATATATATTTATATATATAAGTAATACAGCAATAATAAATCTTGTAAATAATAATAATCTACACATACAATACACTTAAGATCATGTAAATTAACACAAGAAGTGTAAATACAAAACTTAGTATAAGCTGAGCTGAAGGCCTCGGACGCCATGCTAAATCTAAGAGTGGTTATAAGTTTTAACTGTAACCTTGCTAAATATCATAATAATAAATAAATCATTAAAGACCGGTAAAACATACATATTTTTTAAGTCAAAATCGTATATCCTTTGTGACGTTCGACACACATTGTGTCGAAATTACAATACCCTCAGTAAGGGTATGCCAAAAGCATTGGCCGTAAACATGAGCAGCGTGTGAGGTCAACGAGGCAAAAGCGACTCACGTGATAATCATGTGAAAATACTCGTACTTTGATTTAATAAAGTAGCCAACTTTGGCAGAATTGGCAGCCAACTATAACAATAACTTTGCAGCCTTAATCGCATCTAAACGTTTTGGCGGCTAAAGCAGCAGCTGCAGCTGCGAGCCGAATGGATTCCCCAAAACTTATCCCCGTCCCGTCGTCGGGTCAGAAGGCAGTCGGCAAAGTTCGCCGGCATCAACACCTTAGTTAAAGTCGAAGTCGAAGATGGAGCTGGAGATGAAGAGCCTGGCTTCGTATTGGCCCGGCCGGGACAAGGGGCTGCTGACCCATGGCTGGGCTAATTGACAGTATCGTGACTAAAATCAATTTGTTGTGTGCTGCAAAAGCAACAAATTTCCAGTTGTTGCTGCTGCCGCTGCTGCTGATGCTGATCCCTCTATGAATGATTTACGATGCGTCGTATGCGGCTATGACCCCAAAGTTCGACGTTGTTGAAACATCAAAAAAAAAAAAAAAAAAAAAAAGGCTAACATCTAGAGTCGCAGTTGCAGCCAAGTTGAGGAAGATTATGTGTTTGCCAGTGACGCCGCCTCATAATCAGCAGCACATAAACAACACCAGCAATATTATTGACCACCGCAATGTTGTTGATGCTGATGTTGATGATGATGATGTTGATGTTGATGATGGCAACGAAGAAGATGCTCAAAGATCGTCAGAGAGTATACAGACATTGGCCCAGACGAACATAATCAGCAGTGGGTGTCCAACAGTGAATGGGCATGGCCAAGACTCTTTTAGCCAAACAACAAAAACAACAACAATAGTTACAAAATATAAAAAAAAGGTTTAAAGTTTATCGGCAGTCTGTTCGGCACGATCATCAACATGATCATTAAGTTTGTTTATTGGCGAACATTTAGAAATTTATTGCTCATTTGTTATTATGACTGAACAGTTCTCACACTTTCGTACATTTGACAGGTAAATAGCCCTAAGATTGTCACGCCTCCCGCCTCCCGGTCCACCCGATTCACCACCCACTCCACATAGTAGGTTAAATGTGCATTAAGCAGACAAAATAGCCAATCAGCAGGCGACTCTTAACCGAAACATTATAAAAAATTAGTTAACTTACGTACATTTCATTTCGAATCAAAAACGTTTTATGCTTTGATTCATCAAAGAGTTTTAATTACATTTGCTTGAGGTTAATTAGAAAAACAGATATTTTTCATTTGATATTCGTTATTTATATACCAAACTCTGATTGATTTATGGGATTGACCGCAATTTGCATTGATAAACAACTAAGGTCATTTTGATGAGCCATTGATGGTAAATAATCACATGGACTTATCAATTGCTTATCTTCAGTTTTTAAAAGTTATCAAATATATTTAAAAATTGGCCGTGTTTACCAGAACTAATCAAATCAAAAAATTGTTGATGGGCTTCTGGTGAACGCTTTAATGAAATTTTAAGGCAAAATCAAAGTTGTTACTTCCTGTTTTGTCAGAGCTTTTAATATTTATTAAAAAATTCAAAACAATTTGGCGCAAAATGCTTAATGTAATTTGAATAAACAAAGCAAAAGACCAGATTTAAAATAATCGATGATATGTTCCATTAATAATTAATTGAGCCAATATTGTATACGCATTTAATATTTTACTTCAGAAACTTTAAAGCCCTTTTTTAAGCCATTTTCCTTTAAAATACGCAGAGTCCAACGCAATTTTTTTGTAAGCCAAAATAACATAAATGAAATGGTTTCCCTTCTAATTTCGTTGCTTTTAATTTTAAATCTAGTGCTCTTTGATTTATCGATATCAAAGCATCACAATTAGAGAATTTCAGCGTACTATTTTGGTGATGCATTTTCAGTCATCACAGTAAGAACATTTTTAAATCATGATTGCTTACCACTGCCGTTCACTAGAACAATCATACAAATTTCGTCCATTTTCTGTTGTCGATTTGTTCTGGTGAACACGGCCATTATGTATTTTATAGGTCAGTTTATATTTAATAATATAATAAACTCATAATATCATACCTAGTATAAATCGATGGACGCGAATGCAAATCAATTCTGCTTGATGTACTGAATTTCCCCTTCGCATACATATTTCCTACCAGTTTTTGGTTTCTTCATGCTGCTGTCATATCGGGCCAGAGCCACCCATGAAATGACGTGATAAAGTCGCGTAATTAAAATATGAACAGCGTTCATCTGTTGCCCCAGCATTCGTCCAGAGTCAGCATGGGGTGGCCTCTGATCGTTGTTGTTGTTTGCTCCATTGCCTGTGGTACAAAAAAAAGAGCGTTGCTCTATTTTAAATAAATGTTTGTGGTGCCAAGCAGAGCAAAAAGTTATTTGTATTGGCTCAAGGATAGAAACCGGCAGCGAGTCTGGAGCACGATGTGCGGCTCTCACGGATGCGACTCCAACTGCAACTGTTTGAGGCCCAACACATGGTATGGCAAAGTATGGCATGGTATGGCATGGTATGGCATTGTATGGCCCGCTCCTTAAGCCCGATCTGACTGCCACAGCCACAGCCGCAGCTGCGGGAGCTAATAAATTTTTAAGTCAAGACGGTTTGTCTGTTGTCTGTTTTGCCTGGCGCGCTCTATTGATCGTTAAGTAAATTGTCTGCAATTATGCCAAAAGGGAAAATAATAGAAATTATAACGAAAATGCTGTTGACTTTTGCCTGCAAATTGTGGGAAGACACCACAACGTGGCCTCCACTTTGTTACCACTTCCACAACACACTTCACTTCACTTCACTTTACTTCTATTCAGTTGAGTTGACTTGAATTCAGTTGCCATTTTATGCACAAATGTGAATTGACGCGTTGCTTTTTTTTTATTGTCTATCGTTTTGTATCGAGTAAATGCTGGTGCTCATAATTTTCTTTTAGGTGGCAAATTGCCGGCAGTTTTCCCGTTTGCCATGTGGGTCAAAATGCACACGAAAACGAATCTCAGCTTTTCAATCTTGACATTCATATTTATTCATTTGTAACTCGTGCAAATTCATTTAATTGTTTGCTGATAAGTGAAACTTACTACTGCAATCTGAAAACTTTAAAACTCGCTAACAAACTGAGAGACTAACAAACTGTCTGTCTGTCGAACTGACTGATGGACAAAGTCTGACAACTTGGCTGGACAACTGTCTGTGGTCTTTTTGCGGCTTTGTGGCTTGACTTTGTCTAAAACGACTATCGACATGTTACATCCGCGCCGACTCTCCGCCGTGTTCAATTAACATGGCCAACAACAACAGCAACAAAATCAATTAAGCAATTGCCATGCGATGCTAATAATAACTATGCCACGCCCCAAAATCATCGCCTGCCTTACAGAACCAGAGCCTGTCGTTCAACATGAGATTCAACTCTAGGCATTTGCATTTGTCGATCATGCGAGGGTTGCCCAATCAACTGTTAACTGATTAAAGCCGACGTTAAGGTATATGTAAAATATTTTAAGTAGAGACTGAGAGCTAGACGGTTGCATTTTGTACGGCAGCTTTTAAATATAGGAATACAATTATTTAAATTAAACTTAGGTTTAGGTTTAAGTAATTTTAATAAATTTATTGCTTAATTATTGGCTTAGTTATCTTTTTAAAGTAAAATTTTTGTTCAAATGTTTAAAAACTAATTTTTTACTTTATTATTTATTTGTATATCTCTTACAAATATTCTTAGCTTACAGAACTAAAATTTTGATTCTTCTGATCAAAGTTGTATGTGAATTAAAATACTTAGTTTCAAAACTCGTACTAAAATACAATGTCAAACATATTTATCAATTATTATCAATTCGCCCATTTTAGCAAATTTAATCTGTTTTGACGGAATATTTATCAAAAAGGAGAAAAGAAAGTCAATGTAAAATCTAGAAATATTTCGTTATTACTTTGCCCTCTTTGAAAAAGAGAAAGTTTCGAGCGAACCTCGCACAAATGTTGCATGTTGTTTTGGCCCAACACAGTAGCGATCGTTTTGATTGACTGACTGACCGACTGACTGACTGACTGTGACTATGTTTATCCTGCAGACATTTGATTGATGCATGTTCGCCGGGCAAACAGACAAAATGCTTAATTGGCGCATATTCATGACAAGCCCCAAAAGGCAGCCCCGAAAATGCAGATTACATAAAGCGTCGAGTGGTTGACAAATGTCTGGGCAGGACTTTGATCCTGTTTTCACACATTGTGCAACACGCCCCAGTTTGGATTAGTTGGACAACTGGACAACAAAGTTGTTGTTGTTGTTGTTGTTGTTGTTGCCCCGCCCGCGCATTGTCACTCTTTCAATTCCAATTGGAAATCGCAACGTGTAAAAATATTTGTGTAACTGAATTCGATTTGATTTTTTATTTTTTAATTTTTTTATTTAGTTTGTTTCTGTTTCTGATTGCTGCAGTTGATGCATTTCAAATGAGTTGATTTATGGCAACATTTCGGCTCACTTTTGAATGACTGACTGACGATCTGGCTGACGAACTGGCTAACGAATTGACTGACGAACTGACTGACTGACTTCGCTAACTGGCTGGCTGCCTGTCGCGTTGCATGAATGAAGGCTTGTTGATGTTGTGACAGCTCCAAAAACTGGCCAACATCCAGTCAAAAAAAAAATGAAACAAAAAAAAAGACATGTTAAACTGCTTTAATTACTCAGCTAGCAAATGTATAACAGTCCAACTGTTCACATGTACAACAGTACACATGTATATTTTGCATTTGTAGGCCAGAAGATTTATGAGAATTCATGCCGCGCCCAGTTGCCAAGAGAGTTGGCTCAGTCAACTGGCTGTGGCCCTTTTGGCCAAAAGGAAAGTTGTTGGACATGCGACGACTTATCTTAACTGACCTGCAGTTACGTTTTTGTTTTGTTTGCTTGACTCCCACGCGACAGCAACAACATCTAAAGCGACACGAATTGAAACTCAAATGGCACACATATCCCCCACCCCCACCCCCACCCCCTGCATCCACCTACCCCTCTAGCCATCTCACTCGCCCTCACACAGTTGTTGCCTCCTCAGCCAGAGACTTTGATAAATTCCGCACAAACACACACGAGCATTTGAATAATGAAGCGGGGGCTCAGCGTCTCCGTCTCCATCCCATCTCGGTCTGAGCCTTATAGTCTTGGCCAAGTCTCGATGCTGCCTGGCGGCTGTTGGGGGCATCAATCTGTCAACGCCGTCGCCGTTTGTTGCATGCGCGTGCGCACAGTTTGAGTTCGATGGGTTTTCTGCCACTGGCGGCCTGGCCAAAGGCAAAGTCAAACAACCAACAACCAGCAACCAGCAACAACAACCAGAGCAATATGCAACAGTTAAATCGCGTGCCGCATGAGGCAGCAGTTGGCTGTGGCGGCTTTTTCGCCGTGCCACAGTGGTCCTATTGGGTATTTAAGGTCACATTACTTTATACTATGTCAAAAAATGTTACGAAATTAATACGGGCAACAACAAATATTTTAAACACACAAAAATTATATTATTTATCATTAACATTTTTTAAATTTTATTTTCCAAAATTTTTATTTCTATTGATACAATTTTAATTTTAGCTTTTGCTACATTTTTCCCGCTTAGTTTCCCAATACTTTACACTACGATGATTAGGTAAATTTGTTTCCCTTTACTCCAAATGTTGTTCCAAAATATAAAATTTAAATTTGTAGGGAATTGAGCAGGCAAAAAAAAAACCATTTTCATTGTAGAATTAAAGGTAAAACAACTGAAAACAATTTAAGGAACATTTTCATGAAAAGTGTGGCGAATAATTGAATACAAGGTACATTTTTTTTGTTATACATTTATTTAACGTCAACTAAGTACAGTTGACCAAAATTAATGCAAAAAATTGAGTAAAAGTTCAGTAATATAAAAAGTTAAGTAATATTAAGTTAAATAAAATCGAAAATTAAATGTAAGCTAAAATTATAAAAAATTAAAAAAATCGAAAATTAAAAATATGGGGGTATTCAAACATTTTTAAAATGATCCAACATTTATTGCAATGATTAGGGAAAACCCAAAAAAACCCAATCAGATCAAAAAGTAATAATTAGTAGTATCACAAATATTAGAGTAAGTAAGGTCAGGGATTTCTAGAAAGGTAGAGGAAAAGGAATCATTTCAAAGAGGGGAGAGAGATTTCTGAAGAGAAATTAATTAAAATTTAATTTAAAGGCTTTCTAAAAAGGCGGTCTACAAAAATATTTAAGCACAAAAAAGTTCAGATATTTGTTAACTATCGTTGAGAAAAATGTTTGAGTTAAGTTAAAGAATTAAAAATTGGAATTAGTTTTTAAAATAAATACTAGATACAAAATATTCGTTGTTTTGCAACATCTCTTTTCACAAAGTAATTGGACGTAAATAAGCCAATCGTCCCACTGTGCGTGGCGTGGGTCGTCTATCAATTAAACAAAGCGGCAGCTTCGACTGCGACTTCGGTTGCAATATCAAATGCAAGGCCGGCCATGACGGCCACCCAAAACGCTGCTCCAGTTGCCTTTTGTGGCATCAACATTGTGGCATGGCAACGCTTGTCGCTTCCGCTCCGCAACGTGGCAAACGTGGCAGCGATTCGACCATGCAACAACCATGCAACCAGTTTGTGTCGCGTCGCGTCTTGTCTCGTCTTGCGGCAGGATTTGCGCGACATGGCGCATTATTTAACGACACAATTCGTGCAACTCCCACGCATTGCACAAACTGAAAGCGAAAAATGCAGCACACAGAGAGCTGTGCCGCTAAATGTTGCAGTTGTTGTTGTTGTTGCTTAACTGATGCCCCAGCGACCGAAATTGGCGCAAAAATGTCACCAGGTTGCACTCCCTGGATATGCATCGATCATCGCAAGCGAAAATGTCAAATTGGCGGCGCGTTTATCGACCCACAAAAGCGGCTTTAATGTCAGTTAAGCAATTTGACAAATGACTTGAGATATCACCCAAAAGAAAAAAACACACACAAAATGTTGAAAGCTGCGTTCAACTTGCCAAAGGAGAGATGAGAAACAAACTCCGATGCACAGAAAAAAAAAAGAAATCATTCTAGCAATCAATTTTAAAATTCCTGGTTTTAGCACGTATTTTGATGTATGTATTTAGGATACACATATGTGCATAAATGTTAAATTAACGCAATATGAGGATAAATTGGAAACAACTCTGCAGTAACTGCAAAAACTCATGAAATATTTGATTTCACTGCAACACTTTTTAAAAGAGCCCCGATAATAAAAATATTTGGGTATTGATTCAATCATTATTACTTTATTTACATCTTTATTTTTGTAATGTCCAAGCACCCAAAAGAACTTATAAAAATTAAAATGAAACTAAATAGCTTAATATGATAATAAGCTAATATTAATTATTTATAAATTAAATTGAAGAGATACAAACAAATTAAATATACAAAGTGTCAAAATCTGGCACGATTTAAGAAATTCTAAGACTTTCGAACTCTCGACACTGTTTGGATTGATTTTTTTTTTCTGTGTACATTTACAACAGCAGCTACCTGTGTGATTCCATTTTTTTTTTCTTATTTTTTTTTGGGGGGTTATCGACTGCGTCTAATCGGCGATTAAAATGTTTGCCTGCATGTAAGATCAGTGGAAGATCGATGCCATCGTCATGGGACATTCATAAATGCGAGCGTATCGCATTTCAGCAAACAAGCTGCAACTGCCACAAATTACACGCAGCACGACGACAACAGGCATTAATAATTGGCCTAAACTAAATGCAATATCAAAGCAAGCTGGCAAGCGTTATCAATAAGTAACTGTTCAATGTGCCACGCCCTCGCACGCACTGCGTCTCTTTGGGGCAAACTGGCAACAGGATGGATGACAAATTGCGCAAATCCATGAGATAGTTTTGCACACTGCACTGGACACTCGCACTCCATTCCATTGCCAATTGCATAATGCATTGCAGCTTAGATTTGTATCTGTTTTTTGCATGCGGCAACGTCGTTGTTGGCCATGTTGTTGACTCAAAACGCTGTCAAAAGTGGCAAAAGCGAAAATGATTCGTGCGATAAAAAAGACTCAAGCCAGCAAACCAAACAAATGAACACTCCAAAACTCAACTCAAGTTGGCCCAAAGCTGGGCTAGGCCTGGCCAATGGTCAATGGCCATGTGCATTTAATAAACAATTTTGCACCATTTTTTTTCTACTCTTGTAAGACAGGCGGCAACTGCAAATGTTGTTGCTGCTGCCAATTCTGTTAATTGCCATCGTTAGCTGGTCATCTGCAAGCGAGTCTTATCAATTATCTGAGCTGGCCACATCGATGGCAATTAGCCAGGCTAAGCGTCTAATTAAGTTGCCCCTGCCTTCAGTTTGCGGCTTTGCAGTTTGCAATTTGCAACTTGGCCACATTCGACTGCGAGTTCTGATCGATGATCGTGTTAGTAGCGTGTTACTACTAACGTGGCCAACAATTTGGCTATATAGATTAAGATGAAGATGCAGATGGCCAACAACAACCAAACGGATAAATTATACATTTGACTGTGCTAATAAAATAACCAGCTTTTAGCTAATGCTTAATGGTTAACTTTAACTCGTTAACTTGTTTTAGCTGTAATCATTTTCTACACTTATTTTAGTTAAGGTTTATGACTGAATTTTTCAAATATTCACGCATTTATTTATTCTTCTGCTTCTTGTTCTGTTACAATAAATATCTTGTTCTTAGTAAAATAAATTTATAAAAAATACGAATTAAATTTTACATACATTTCAATAGTTGTGAAAAAACTTTGGGTACCTTTGGAGTAGTTCTTAGAAGCAAAATCGAACCTTAGTAACATATTCTGATACTTTTCAAAAATATGCCGAAAATAATTTAGCAAAGTTTTGTTATTAATATGTAAAAGTTCAAGGATTTATTGTAATATTTATTAAATCATAAGCTTTATGGTGATAAAATACCATGCAAACAAAATTAACAATAAAGTAAGTGCTTTTGAGTTTGATAAATTGTGTAAGAAAAATAAGTGTTAAAAATAAAAGACATATGAAGAACATGTGTTACATCTAAGAGTAGTTATATGCGAATCTTCTGCCCCTGACAATCCACGTTTCCGATGAGTCTGTTGGGGATTCCAAGGTTTGCCGCTGATCCTCGCGAAGAGCACCTTCGTAGAGATCGGCAAACAGACGGATTTCCTCCTCGGTGAGAGTGAGCACCAAAGTGTCGTTCAGCAAATCAATGTCGATGTCGAAGAGATGCAGAAACTGATCCGAAGTCCGGACATGTTCACCTGGAATGGTTGACTGTGGTGCCGCCATCGCTGCTGCTGGGACAACATGCGGATCTGGAGCTGTGGTGCTGTCATTGGATGATTCAGCTGGAACGCCAGCGCTCACCTGAAACTGAAACTCACGACGGCACAGCGGGCACCGAGGATCCCCCCTCACCTGTAAATATCGCTCTAGGCAATCTGAGCAAAATGAATGAGCACACGGTAAACGACGAGGACGCTGCTGTTCATCGAAACAGAATATGCATGGGCTAGGGATAGTCTTCATGATATATTGTTTATATTGAGATCTACGCGAACTTCCAATCGAAACTCACTGACAACTTTTGAAATGTTTCAATTGAACACATTCGATTGTTAAACTCGCTGCTAGCATTCAATAGTGATGAATTCAAGCTCAACAAACAAAACAAAGCACACTAGATAAAACATTAAAACTGAGAGAACAAAAAAAATAATGAAAATTATATTTAAAATTTAAAAAAAAATTGTTTGTTGATGTTTATTTTAACAAATAAAAATAACTCTTTTTTATGTGAAATTCGCTATTGTAATCAAATAAAATATACAGAAGCTATCATAATTTTGTTAAGATATAAGGTAAGATAAACATATGTATATGTATCAAGGGTGCCACAGAAAATGCTTTCGCTTGAATTTCTCTTCAATTTGTATGAAATTCAAGAGAAATTCAAGCGAAAGCGATTTCTGTGGCACCCCCGTATATGTATATGTATATGTATTAAGTTAAAATTAATATCATTTACATATACAAAAATATTAGTATTAGTATTAGTATATTAAAATTATTAGTATTAGTATTAGTATTAACTCAAAAATATTAAGTATCCAAAAATACTTAAGTATTTCTTTGGAGGTGGCTTTTGATGTATCTTCAGCATTATCTATTTTAACTACTAATAATTCAAGCAAAACGAAACCAAGAAAAACTATCATTTTATTCACTTACCAACCTGCCTGTCTCTATATGAATAAAAGAATCTTATTAATTAAGCTAGCTTATAAAAGTTCTTTCTAACTGCCTGCAGCAATTTAAAGTTAAAAACCAATTAAGAGGTTAAAAAAGTTGAATAAACCCATTTGACATTCAATTTGCATCAAAGATTTCAATGTCACAATGAAGTTAAAATTAAACTGTTATTTTTTACGGTAAACATATGACAGGCTCTGGGAATATTCTGTATGCTGGCAGATAATAATTTCGTTTAATCTTGGCCAAAAGTTTATGGCAATTTTCAAACTGCTGACGGCGACTTTACTGCACCCGTTGTTCTGCTCGTTGCTGTTGGCATTGTTATTATTGGAGTTGGGCTCCACTCATTCAAATTGTATTCAAATCAATTACATTCGAACTAAACATAATTCATGTGGTATGGGTTAATACAACAAATTACAACTGACATTTAAACAGAAACATGAAACGGACAATTTAACATGAGGCACAGCACAAACGGCCAAAATGAAAAAACAACAAAAGCCCAAAAGAAGCAAAACAAAGGCTGGCAACCAAACCAATCCAAACAGGCCGCTGCCAGGCATCATATGAGGCAATGGGCAAATGGCAAAAATCGCTACAAAAAAAATGGAATAAGCCAAAATGATACGAAAACAAAATTTCAGCAAAAAACTAAAGGGGCACATAAAATCGGAGCCACTCAGGCCAAAAGTGACCTTCAGTGGTCACAGTCAAAATTTATATACAAAGGAAAAAAAAGCAAAAAACTGCAACAAAACCAAAACAAAACAAAACAATAAAATTCTTTTCTCACGATTGTTGACTTTAACACTTACAGCGTCGAAAAGTTACGAGCCATATTCACTGTCATTGCCCCGCCAGAAATTAAGCCTGACAGCGTGCACTCGTATACAAAACTTAGTGTATCCCAGCAATAACAACAACCATAACAACAACAACAACTGGAAATACTTAAGCTACTGTTTTGGAGACAAATTTCCAGCAGGAGCAGGAACAGAAATATTCGTACTTGCCTCGCTTCAATGGAATTGCGAGAGTAAGAGATAAATGTTCTTTTTGCAGGTCATTTGCAACAAAATTTTGCTTAATTTTATGTGCTTTGCATATTTTCTTTTTCTTTTAGCTGCAATGCCATTAAAATTTTGCCAGCGTGTTGAACTCATTTATATCGCCTCATGTTGTTGTTGTTGTTTTCCTTTATCGATTTAATGCATTTTGTAGTTGTCTGCAGGGGTTTTAAATCTGTTTGTTTTTGTTTCTTTTGCAATTAAGTGAAATTTATGTTACTGCAAGTTCGTCGCTTAAGTCTTTTGTTTGCAAGACGCGCGTCGTGGCACGTAAATTGCCAAAAACGAAATAAATATATACATATATATATGTGCAGATATGCAGTATATATATTTCCTACTTAGTTGTAGCCCCGGGGCCGCTGCGTGGGTCGATATGCCACATTCCCCTCTCCCTCTCCCTCTCCCTCAGCCTCAGGCCCCTCCCCTCCCAATGCTGTCTCCCCATGACTTGAGCTGCAGTTGTCCTGCCAGCGATCTTCTCTCTCTCTGCCAGCGGTAGCTTATTTTAATCCGCCGCGTTGGTGGCGTGCATACATAATACATAATTACCGGTTTCACTTTTGCATGCCAGTGATTATCGTGGCATTTCTTGATTTTATTTTCCCCTTTATCCACCAACCGTTGCGGTTTTTTATTACCCTTCTGTTTGCTGTTGTTTTGCTGCCACATGCATCGTATGGTTTCTTCATTTTGAATTTTTATGATGTGTTAATGGATATTTTTGTGACATGACCTCCTGGCGAGCTGTTGTTATGGCCGTAGCCAAACCGCCTACTTGATGAGTTCTGCAGCCTGTCTGTCCGATTTAGTAAAGCTCCAATCCATAGATACAGACACTACACGCAGAAAATTGCTTAACTTTATTTTAAATTTTTTTAAATTTTTTAATAATAATATTTAATTTAATAATAATTTTCAAATACGTATTATAGTTAAAAAAAAGTTTTGCTCTTATTTTAAGAAAATCCGCTTGAGGTAAAAAAGCATACTTTATTTTTTGATTTTTATAATTTTATATATAAAAATTTGACTAATATTGAGAATAACTTTTAATTATTTTTGAACTTTTTTTTTTTTTTTTTTTTTTTTTTATTACATAAACTTAAGAAAACTCTTTTTAGTGACAAATTACTAGTAAATAAGAAACCTTCTTTAATTGACATTTATTCTTATAATAAAAATAATTGTTCAAACAATTACTTCAACAGTTTATTTAAAATACTTTTCAATTTATTTAAAACCAATTTCTAAAATTAAGGAAAAATCACGTTTGTTAAATGATTTTCTAAATTCCAAAGAGTAATCGATTATTTTAAATTTTTTTCGAGTGTAAGAGGGAGAAACGATCTCAGGCATTATGCAATGCAATGCTGTGCATGTCGAGCTAAAGTGCGCTATAATTGAAGCTATTTAAAGCTTGTTAAATGGCAAGGACAAGTCGAGTGCAAGGCTGACTGTCAGTCGCCTAGTCGAAGTCCTGTTCTCGTCTCGGATCCGACAGAAGTGTCAATCAATTTGATGTGCAGCGCGAATTTTGAATACCAAAGCTGTCGTGTGGCATGCGATTTATATCTTAATAGCATTTGGCGGCGCTAGATGGCGCCAATGTGCAGACACCCTAACATATTCGCCAGATCATCAAACTTAAGTGAATCGCACATCAAATGTGTGACCCAGTTTCCTATCGAGATGCAAGTTCTGCGAACTGAAGCTGGAGTTGGAGCTGGAGTTGGGACAAGTTGTCGCTCAAATTACACGCACAGTGCTCGACTCGGCTGAAAGCTGATTACAGGCCTCAAGGCATGCAATTTGCATCAATAAAACTTGAAGTCTTGCCCCGGCAACGTCAGCTGCTGTAGGTCAGTTAGTGATTCCTGTCCCTATCCCTTTCCCTCTCCCTATATCTCTATCTCTACCTGTTACTGTCCCTGATACTGCCCTTAAATGCCGTTCATCTTGTTCAGCGTGGCGTTGATTTGTTGACTGCTTCTGCATTTGCCTGTTGCCTGTTCTCTGCCTTCAATCAAGTGACGATGGACGCAAACCAGACTAAAAATTATCCGAGTTCAGGACGGATTCTGGGGCCGAACCTAACGCACGCCCCATTTACTTTCATCTTTGATCTGAACCGATCTCGGCTCTCTTATCGGATAAGAGTCGGCTTTTCGTGGTGTCTGGCCACTTGACCGGGCCAATAATTACTTTCTCCATATTGGGTGAGTGGGCAACGACTCTTATTGATTTCTGATTGTGGCCATAATTTTATTATGCATCATTAAGCTGATAAAGTCACTGCTCGCTCGCACATAACAACGCACATTTTCAGGCATTTGCAAATCGCTGAAAAAGAAAAAACTCCCATGGTATCTGAGATCATTTTCATGATCATAAAACTTTCCAAAAATTATGTGTAAATGTGAAAGGTTCACGGCCTATTCGAGTCCAAATTGAAAACGCTTTTTCGTATTCGTATTTCATTTTTAAAGTGCGAAGGGGTCAACTCATTTGCAAGTTATTATCATCATGATCGATTAATAAATGTTGCCCAATGGTTTGTTACAAATAAAAACACTAATTGAGATGTTAGATCCAATAACAAAAGGGCATCAAATCAGTAACAGATTTATACTCGGGTTACACAACAACATCTTTTAAGTTCTTCCATCAGCTGTCCATCAAAAGTATTACACGATCAATCTTTGGCCCGATTAATGTCGTTGGCCATAAGCTTGACTTTAAGCCCCATCAAAAGGCCCTTTTGTTATACTATATTTATATGTGTATCATTGTGCATTTTCTTTTGTGGCAACTCAAGTTGGCTAAATTAACTTCACTTCACATCAAAGGACGCCGAAAAAAAGCAAAACTGCAGTGCCAAAAAAAATTAAGTTACAATCAATTGATCGACTTTAAGGTACTATTTATCAAAAATATTAATTAAATTTTTTTATAAGAAAGTATTAGATGGTAAAAGTAGGAAAACGAAACACATATTGTCAAAAATGACGCGGCTGGTTTAATATATGTATGTATAATTATGTATGTATAAAATATCACACAGAAACGAATACAGCAACTAAATTAAAAAACCATAAAAATAGCGGCAAACGAGAATGATCGCTTAACTTAATTTTTATAGAGCATGTAGCCCTGACATCTCGCACTCTCCAAAGATTGACGCGGTTTGCACGCGCAAATTAATTATTTAAATCTGTATTATTAATAGTGCCATTAATATGCAATTGTCAAAACATTTTATTGTGATTGCCGTAGCGCATTAATTATAATAAATTTTTATTAACTAAAAACTATTATGGTCATTTTGAAGTTTATTTAAATTAAATTAAATTTAAATTTTAATTCCGTTGCCAATCTTTTTTCCATTGCCCTTAAGATTCACACTAATTTACTTTAGCAGAATATTGGCATACTTTTGCATTCCCTGTTTACGCTTTTAATTAGTGCAGGGTATAATAACTGCAGCTTCTCCACAGTGCCCAAGTGTTATTTCTGACAGCTCTGACGTCCACTCCAAAAGTGAGATCTGTCATAAAAAGCGACCTGTGCCGCTCTTGATTGTGATTTTGATTGTGATTTTTTTGATTTTGATTTTGGCGGGTTTCGGATGACGGCCTGACTGGGCTGACGGGCCGTCGGGCCGTCGGGCCTCAACTTGGCTGCCATTTCAAAACGCAACTGCCCAAAAATGTATGCAGATTTTAAATTAAAGCGCGTTATCAGCCACAGAAACAGCAACAACAAAAATACAACAGAAATATCCATAACCGGTTAACCGATAGCCAATTTGGTCTGGATCTCAGTTTCAGTTGATGGGTTTTCTGCTTTTTATTTTCGTATATTTTGTTTTTGGAGTGGCACTTCCTTAATTGGAGCAGGCATTGCAACAAGTGCAGCGCTAATTTATGATGTTATTTAATAAATATAATTAATGTGAATATCAGGCACAACAAAAAAAGATTGAACAAAGCGAGGCAAACGAAGCTCATTTGTTGCCAACATAAAAATTACTTAATAATTTCCATCAAAACTAATTAATTTCAATATTATTCAGTCAAGCAGAATTTGGCCCCGGGGGCATCGTCGTCAGCTCGCTGACGAATTGTGGCAAGGGCAATGGCAATGGCAACGGTAACTGCAACATCAACATCAACTGCAACAACAACTTCAACGGCAGCGGTGTGTTAAGCATATTTCCTGGCAACTTAACCCTTTTTTGCCGACTATGCGCTTTGATGATTGTTGTTGTGGCACATGAAAATGTTTATTACTTGCAGCCGTTGTTGCAGCAGCGCCCAAAGGCGATTTACATTTATTATATGTGCTTACACAGTTAGTCACGTCATTGTTTTGACAAAATGAAGAATCACAAATGAAGAATTTCATTGCATTTTATTTTCTTCTAATTTAATTATATTTTCTTGAAGATCATACAGCAAATTTAAAATAAAAAAAAAATATAGAAATTATTTGGCTTAACTATTGTATTTTCAAAAATCAAAGGGAAATATGGGAATTTTTCAACTTCAAAAATAATTGCTTAGTAATTTCCAAAAAAAAAAAGTTTAGGCTCTTTTGTCTTTGCTAAATTAATAAATATTCTCCAAAAAAAAAATTAAAAAAGTATGTGAACTTTTCATTTTGTCAAAACAATTACTTGACAAACTGTACATGTTTCTCACTATCTCTTTCACTCTCACTCATATTCCCCATCTCTTCTTCATTCTTGGTATTTTGGGGTAACTTAAATCAATTGCTGCACATAGCGGCCAAAAGCGTCAACTGCTGTAGCCAAAGCTGAAGCTGCAACCTGGAACTTCATCTCCATCTCCGTCTTCAACTTCAACTGTCCCCTCTCCAACCCGATTGCTTCCTCAAGTCTTTGGACCATTCGCTACGCTTGAGTAATTTCATTTTTGGCGGCTTTGTCCTTACTGGCAAATGACTTGAATCTTCAGTGTCGGGGCTTCCTGGCCAGCCAGCCAGCCAGCTTTTATGGCATTTATGCTACTTATGCAGCGTCTTTTACTGCGGCTGCAGTCCGCAGTGCGGCCAAAATGACCGTAATTAATCAATTTGAGGCAAAGTGGCAGGCAGCTTGGGGAGTGGCAGGGCGTTCGGTCAGCGGCAATGTCCGTGTAATAACAATGAAAACAGCGTGTGTTGCAAACGCAATATGTGCACTGAAAAAAAAGAACATTCTGATTCCGTATTTAAATCAATTCCAAATGGTGCCCAAGCTTAGTATTGTCGGAGTACGAAATATTGAATTAAAATTGAAATTTTTAGAAAATATTTTGATTAGATTTTTAATTTAATTACCTTCATAAAATTAACAAATTTAAGCTCAATTTTTTCTATCATTTTTTACTTTTACTTTTTTTTAAATTTTATAATTCAATATATTTTTATATTTTTTTATTTACTTGTTATTTGTATGAATTTTTACTACAAAGTTGTGAAAAGTAAAAATAAAATTTTTTAGCACGCATTCAAAAATTTAATACATTAAGTTTTTTTTTTTTTTGGCTTATTATTTTTTTCATGCTCAACAAATTTTAACTCAATTTTCTCTATATGTTTTCATTTTATTAATATTTAAATTTTAAAATTCAATAAATTTTTTATATTATTTTATTTACTTTTTATTTTTCATTTTTATGTAATGCTGCAAAGTTGTGAAAAGTGAATATAAAATTTCCAGCCCGCGTTCAAAAATTTAAGATAACAGGAATCTTTTTTCCTTTTATTATTTTTTTCAATTACTTCCGAATGCATGGTAAAATTAACAAATTTTAACTCAATTTTCTTTTCATGTTTACTTTTATTACTATAATGGTGAAAACCTTCACTGAATTTTTACTTTTAATATTATTTAATTTTATTAATATTAATAATTTTAAAATTTAATAAATTTTTATTTATTTGAAAAGTGAATGTAAAATTTCCAGCCCTCATTCAAAAATATAATATAACAGGAATCTTTTTTTTATTATTATTTTTACTTCTGCAAAGTTACGACAACAGGGCATCTAACTTGCTTACTTCATAGTAATTATTAATTTCAGTGTATGTATACATACTTGTACATACATGTGTAGCTCTTGTTGTGCTACTCTTGTATATCTGCACACCATAAATTATGTTCGCACAGGGTTAAGCGCATTATTTAAGCATTCATCACGAGCTCCGACCCAGTCCCACTCCCTCCGCATCCCCCTCTCTGGCAGCTCTCATCTGTTGCCGTGTAATAATTTTTGAAATTTATGTAAACAGTGTTGATTATGGATGAGTTATGTTGCATGTTCTACCCTTTTGTTGGCGTCGCCGTTGCCGTTGCAGTTAATTTAAAGCTTGTTTTGTTGCAGGAACTTGGCCTGCTTGGGGACTCGATGTAAAACTGGCAACTGAGACTTGAGTCATCGGCCAATTGATGACTTTATTAGGCTAACCACTGCACACACTCATTCGAGCTAAATATCAAGCGTGCTCAATATATATTTTCCTTGGCTTGCAACAATAAAATGCCACTAGCCTGTGGAACGACTCTTGACTCTGAATTTGACTCTGACTGTGACTCTGAATGTGCTGACAGCTTGAATTTAAGGCGTGTTTGGGCCACTTAGCCAAATCCATGGGAAGCCAAATGTCGATCACGGAGTCTTCTAAGACTCCAAGACATGGATATGCCACATTCATACAGCCGAATATTTGTATGTGGCATATTAAAATGACACGAACAATTACTTGTCACACACACACACACACACACAAAATATGAATCTAAAGCCAGCGGTAAAAACCGTTTGGGTGGCGCTTTTGTCTTTTGGAAACGTGCCTTTGCTCGTGCCACATGCAGCGCATGCTGCCAATAATATTTTAATTTTTATATATTTTCCACATTTTTTTCTCTATTTTTTATTTTGTTTATTTATTCAGCCATGTCAGGCACGTTGGGGCACGTAGCCACCCCGGCTGAGCCGGGCACGTTTAGTGGGTACAATCACTCGCTAGACTGGCACATGTCCATGCCACGAAACGCATGTCACCTGAACTCCCAGCTTCTGCCACAGCTTGGCAACTTGGCAACTTGGCAACTCGGCAACTTGGCTAATAGCTAATGGCCTGCGCTTTGAGGCTTTTTACACATTTCAGCTGCTGATAAGCACGACAAACATTTAACAAGTAATTAAACAAACTCGTAAACTCTCTGTTCAAGTCTCTATCTGAGTCTGAGTCTCCGTTTCGGCTTCTGTCGCAGTCTCAGTCTCAAGCTCTGCCTCAGCTTCGGCTTCAGCTTCAGCCTGGACAGGCGTGTTCTGCTGCCAAAAGTGGGTTAAGGACGCACAGAACGCGACGGTCGCCGCCCCTTGCCGTTGGCAGCCAAACGTTCATTTTGCTTACACTGCCAAAAAAAATCATAGTTACTTATTTAAAACTGTTTTGACATGGTAAAATAAAATAAATCCCTTAAACTTAATTTAGATTGACAAAATAAAATTCGACTCAAATTCCACGTATAACTAAAACATATTTATTTGCAATTTTTAATTTTTAACTATACTCAAATTAAATGCGAAATAAAAATAAGTGCAAAATTATTTAAGAAATTTAGCTTTTTCCAATTTAAATATAAAACTAGTGAAAAAAAATTTAAATAAATCCTTATATAAAGAAATTTACTAGTAGATGTGTTTTGTATTATTTTATTTTATTATAAATAATTTATTTATTTATATTATATTTATATTTATATTATCATTTCAGTTTTCTTCATTGGTTCCACAAAGCTTGTGTTTGTCTGCTCAGATAGATTATAATAATTAAATTAATTTTCTCTTCTGTCAGTGTAGGCATTGGTTTTTTGGGATATTTGTAATAGAGTTGCTGCAAATTTGGCATTGTATTTATGGGCAACGGCACACAGATGTCTGACCCACACCCACATTTCATTGGACCCCACTCCAGTTGCACCACTGGCACCACACAGTCCACTCGATCCGCTCGCTGGGTTGCCGTGTGATAAATGTGATAATAAATATTCGAGTAGTTTGTGAGTGTTATAATTTAGTGTTGATTAGTTTGCGCAAATAAGAGTTATTGATTCAATTTCAATTAAAAGGATATGAATGTTTTGCGTTAGCACCAGAAGTAACCCCCCACTCCTCCACAACCTCCACCATTCACATCCTCTGTTCACCCACTCTTTGTCACTGCTCACAAATCAAAAGACTTAAACAACGAACTCGCTCTGTGTTGTGTGTTTTCTTGGCACCTTTGCATTGATAATTCTGCAGCGGGATTATTAATGATGCCTAATGAGTGGGCTGGGCACTGGAACTGAAACTGGAACTGAAACTGGAACTGAAACTGGAAGTGGAATGGGAATTGGAACTGCAATTGGGAAATACATTTGCAAGCGGAGGCTAAAGTGGCAATTATGTGTCATTTATATGAGACGACGGAACGTGTAATTTTGTGTAAACTAAAAGCTCAAACATTTATTAACTTAATTTCGTAAGAAGTAAACAAGAACTAGTACTCGTACTCGAAGTCGTACTTCATGTGTCGCTAGAACAGCCTTTTTGCAAGGGCAACGACAGCTGCCAGCGTCGACAGCGGCCGGAGTTGTAGCCGGAGCTGTTGGACTGCGTCGATGAGGTCGAGGGATTGGGAGAACAGCACATCGGGGCAGCTGAAAAGAGATCTCTTTAAATGATGGCCAAAGTTGGAAACATCACAACTTACTTGGGAAAACAAACGAGGGACGGGGGAAGGTCTAAAATAAACTACAACAAATAGGAAGACGAAACAAAAGCATTATGAGGCCTGATCGGAATGATTGTTGGACAGCTGACGCATGGTGAATGTGGTTTCTGCATTGACAAAGGCACAAGATTGAATTAGCTTAGCTTAAGTGAGAATACCTCTCGAAGGTCTACCTGGTGTGCGGAAGCCTTCCTGTATCTTGTAGATCTCATTCAGCTCGCGGGCGCTGCAAAGGGGCGTGTCCACCTGGGTGGTCTCATTGAAACGGGCATAGTCGATCTCATAGGCCTGCAGATCCTTGTTGTAGAGCACCACAGGATCGAAGCGATGGCCCCACAGTATCTCGGTGTTAATGTAACTGGATCTGGCCTGGGTCGATTGACCCGTGGACTCGACGGTGCCTTCCAGGATAACCACAATCTCGAACTTGTCCTGCAGCATGTCTGTGGCATTCATATTGAAGAGCGGCGAGCTCTCATCGATCCTGTGCTCAATCACCATCGGCCAGATGAAGAACAGATCCGATCCAGAGTCATCTGTACCAATTTGCAGCTCGGTAAAGTGCTGGGTCATCACCTCGCCCTCCTTTGTACTGCGGGTTCTTATCAACTGGGCTCGCACTCCGGCGCCAATGATGTGGGACTTCCTCATATCGCCCACTCGGAACATAAGGGAGAGACTGCCATCCCGTTGACAGATCACAGCGTGCTTGGAGAAGAGCAGAGTCTGAGCCCGCTGCTTGGAGCGCGTCATCTTGGCAAAGACAATGCCGGCCATAAAGGCCGATGACATGACGCCATAGATCGACTGGAAACACATCATAAATATGGCCTCGGGACACTCGGGGGAGGTTGTCCGCACGCCATAGCCGATGGTGTGCTGGGTCTCGATGGAGAACAGAAAGCAGGAAGTGAAGCCATCGATGGCGGAGACACAAGGCGCCCAGCCGGAGTCCTCTGAAAATGAAGAAAGGATAACAGCAGCAAAAGTGAATGAAAAATTAATTTTTAAAATAAAAATTTTGTTTACATAAAAACACAATTATAAATAATAATAGAAAAATGAATCTAAATACAAATTTTTTAAAATAAAATAAAACCAATAGAGAAAATCTACTATAAAGTAACAAAAAATATTAATCAAAATATTTTTAAAATATTTATATGTAAATAACACATATAAAATATAAATATAATAATAAAAATAAAGCAAATTTTTTAAATTTTGCAAATTGCTGAATATTTTCAGCTAACATTACTTTTGTGATCATAAATTCCAACTTCTTTACTGACCCTGATTGTGCGGCAGATGCAGCTCCTCCAGATCGCCGTGGGTGAACATGATGAGCCACCAGATGAGTGCAAAGAACAGCCAGGACAAGATGAAGCTGAGTGCAAAGGCGAGCAGTGTCCAGCGCCACTGCCAGTCCACCATCGTTGTGTACATGTCCTGCAGGAAACGCACTCTCCTGCGCTGCAGATGTTTCTGCACCACGTTGCAATCTCCATTCTTGAAAACTGCGCGTCGTCGCACGCGTCGCATGCTGCCAGGTCGAAAGTTGCGGGATCTTTTGCAGCAAAGAAAATTTATTTGTTATTAAAACAGTTAAATATTAGTAAATGATTTAAGAAAATTTATGCAAAGTAGGGGAAATTAGCAAGAGATTTTCTATTGCAGCCTAAAAGTATGCTAAATTTTTTGACCACATTTACTTTGCATTTTGAATAAATGGATTTGCATGTTTAGTTATAATAGTTTTCAATTATATTTTTAATTTTTATTTTTAATTTAATTGTTTTTTGGCGATGAATCTTTTGAATACCTATGAATTCTAAACTACACAGAGATGTTTATTTTCCTCTGACATTGCAATCAACTGCAGCTTTAAATGAAAATGAATAGATTCACAAGCAAATGAATAGATTCACTTGCAGTCCATGTGACTTCAATGGCATCTCGTCTATCTGCAAATGAATTGACCGTCCAGACTTGCTGACTAATTGTGTAAATTAAGAGTGCCCAGACGAAGCTACAAAGTGCAACTAATTAACACGGCATTTCATTTGGTCAATGTCAGCTTAAAAGTACCACAGAACCACTTGACACTATATTCGATGCCCTGGCATTCGGATTGCAAAACTCTCAGCTGATAATTGCAACCAAGATTTAATCCCAAGTTCAACCCACATGCAGTTTGCAATTGAAATTGTGTTAATTTGAGGCCCCTTTGGCACTGGATGTGAGCTTGGGCGATTAATTGACATTGTGCTGGTTCCATAAATAAAATTTAATCGAATTTAACGCACAACTCAGGCCTCAAATGATTCACATCACTTTGAAGATGGATAGAAACGCCGCCGTCGCGTCGCTTAATTGTTAATTGCCTAAACTTTTATTTTTCTATTTATTATTTTTTTAACAATGTGTTGCCGCCAACGCAGTCAGAAGAGGCTTCAAATTTTGCAGCAGGAAATGACTTCATAATGTGGGAAAAATGCGGAGAACTGATTGATAAAACGTGGAAGTGATAAAGTTGAAACAAATCGTTTAACGAGTGAGAAATAAATACGCAAATGTCACTTTTGACAGATGAATAATGCGTCGAGTGGACCCAATTTCAAATGATAGGCTAATGAGTCGCTTTGAATAGAATAGGGAAATATGTACACATGTATTCGAGAGACTTTTCATTTAGATAATGCCCGTAACTCAAGTCCAAATGCAACAAGTCGAGTTGCGGCGTGGGCGGTTGTATAAATTACAACCGCAAACAGCGCACGGAGCACTTAAAACCAAATAAGCGTCGCTCTGCTAATCAGCTAAACAAATCCTATCTGCGCGACTTGTGTATCTATGAGATACACTCAAACAAAAAATCATTTTGTTTTTAGGTTCAAGTTTAAATTGCAGATTTTAGCAAGTTTTTCTAGGAGCATTATCTACATATTTTACGTAGGTTTTATTTAGGATCAAACAAAAATTTAAGAAAATAAAACTGTTAAGCATGTTATATGAAATTCAAAATTGGGACACAAAAAAAAATTTTATTCGAAAATTTAAGTTAGCATAAAAATTTGGCAAGGCAAAAATTAGTAAATGCTGAATCCCAAAAAAATAACTATTCAAAATTTCACAATGTAATAAAAAAGTGTACTTTACTGTTGGAAATAAAATGCATCTAAAAATACAGATAAGTCACGGCTAATTTTCCTGATTACCAAAATGTTTTTACTCTATATATTTTTGTACGTTTCCTATTTTTATAGCCTAATTTGGGTTTCCTTAAATTGAAATTCGATATCACTGAGCACTGACACTGTTTGGGATTGAATTTATAGCAAAATAACTAGTTTCTTTCTGTGTACTTTCGCACATAACGTACGCCGTTGATTAGGCAGCAAGTTCAAGTTGAATGTCGAGCTGCAGTTTAGAAGTATATAAGCTAAATAGGCGCACCCTTTGGCCAGTGAATGACTTGATCCCTTGAGGGCCTCGTAGTAGACGCCTGCCTGGGAGGGCGTGTGGGAGATGCCCCTCATATATTGTCGCTTCCATTCCTTCATATGTGCAAAGGTCTCATCCTTATCGCACTCTGCATCGACTGGATCCTGCAACACCTGAACATCACTTAGAGGCACCTGCATTTCGATCTCTTAACGCGATCACGCACAAAACTCAACTGAAACTAACGATTGTGATCTCAGGCGAACATCATCAATGCCCAAATTGTCAGTGTTTGGCTTGGGAATTAGAGCAGCTCTAACTAATAATCCTCTATTGACTCTGCCACTTAGACGCCTGCCAAAACATGGGCAAATACGAGCACTCGTTGTTGGCCTTAATGGCTTCCCCTGCGACTTACCTGCAACTTGGCTGACGCTGGAAAGATTTGCCATTTGTGGAGAGGCCATAGAAGCTGGCCGGACGATTGGGCACTATCGTGATGGGATACGATTGTGGATTACTGATCACACTGTCCAGCGAATCCGGATCCTCTTCGATTGTCGACGGTCTCTTCAATGGCTGTGCTGACTTTTCTTTATTATAGCCCGAAGTTGTCATCGCTGGCGCCGTTGTTGTCACAGCTGCCGTGTGGCTCGTGAAATTGAAACGCATCTGTGGATGTCACATTTAAATAGGCCTAGTAAATGTCATTTTCTACTTGTATCATTTGGAGGCATTCAGCAGAAAACTTTGATCATTTAACACAATAACTTATTGCCACCTTTTTTCATTCACAATTTACAACATTCAGTAGGTAATGATTACTAATCTGCATAATTTAAATTACCTGCTGAATAGCCCCATTTATTCTATGGCTGCCAAGCAGTTACTTGCAAGGTGCGAAAAGTGCAACACATATAATAGTTTTACTTGATTTTCGCAAAACTTGAGCGTGCTCAAAAACAACACAACTTTTATCAGTCCAGAAAACAAAACCCCTGCAGCACCCAAAGGGGTGTTAAATTTGTCACTCTTACAGCACATTGTTTGCTGGGTGGATGATGCAAACTATTTCTTTGTAATAAAATATATCTAAACTTTTTTGTACTGACTGACTAAAAAACTGACTGATTGATAAAGCGACCTTTTGGGAATCTGAATGATTCATATACGGACTGACTGTAATTTATTTTACAATCTTCAAGACAATCCATGCATTAAAGTTAAAAATTAAAATATATTCTAGTGCAAATATTTCTAGATGGAGATTGATGAGAAAGAGAAAGACGCCATTTTATATCCATAAAAGCACTATCAAAGCCAGCTTTAATTTTTTTGTATTTATAATTTTAAATTAGGCTTAGTTTTGCCATGGGAAGAAGGTCGAAAAGAATTCACAGCAGCTTCCGTCGTTGTTTATCTAATCCTCTTTAATCACTTAAGAATGTGTTTGGCTGGTTAAAAATACATAAAAAAAAAGTTGAACACAGACACACCTTCGAATTATTTTTTTCTATTTATTTATATTTTTTTTATTTGGCTCGTTTGAGATTTAATATTTTTAGCACCTTTTTACGAGCGGCTTATTTTCAATTAATTGGCACCTTTAAAACGAGCATTAGGCGTGCTTTTTATTATGCAAAATACTTTAACACATCTTTAACAATAATAATTTTTTTTTTGGCATAAAAACCGCTAAAACTTGGACATTGTTAACGAAGCAAAAGCGCGTCGAGCGAGAAATGAAATGAACTAACGAGAGGAAGAGATCACGGGGCAACTGCAGGCAAATCAAACAGAAGCTGACGATGCCACAGAAGCTGTAAGACTGTAAGTCAGTCCAACGGATTAAATGATGACCGGCTGACGGCGACGGCGACGGCGACAGTGACAACGAGAGTGACAACGACAGCAAGAAAATATCAAAACTAAACAAAAGTTGTGAACAAAAGGCGGCTCGGCTGTAAATGAGCTCAGTTACGCACACTTGCACACAGTGCCAGCTCGCACTCGGCTGAGTAGATTGATGCTCTCACAGATACAGCGGACAGATAGAGAAAGATATACAGATACAGATACATTTACACACACAGATAAATGGGCCGTTTTGATACGAGAAAAGTTCAATTGAAATGATTTTTTAAATTGAAAATGAGGCGGAAGATAAGCACGATAAGTGCCTGCTGCTTATCTATATTTGATGTTTTCAATATACAATGCATAAAAAAAAGTAAAAATATAAAACAGAGAGCGAAAAAGTACGACCTTGTGATTCAATGTTTTTTCTCACAAGGGTGGCGTATACGTAATATTGCAATCAGCATTTACCTCGGCAATATTCGCGAATCTGTCCGTCGGGGGGTAAACATTGATAACAGTTGATAGAACTCACGAGCGATTTATGACACACACACAGGAGTGGGGGGGAACGAGAGTACGTAATATTTACGCGCCGTTGACTGTTTAAAAGGGTCACGTGTCAGTTTGTTGCATGCCACAAATAAATCTCGCAGTCAACGCGGAAACAAGAGAATGGCAATTGAGTTCGGGTTACGCCTCATAAATGCAAGTGTACTTATTTTCTCCAATTAATTAAAAGCATGTGAATAATATATCAAAGTGTGTGAATGAATTAGAGTACAGGTTAACAGTAAAACAATTACCAGATTCAATCGGACATTCTCAGATATATTCTTTTTGGATGCGGTATCCTAGAAAGGAGTTAAACTTGCATTCATTAATTTTAATATCCTTTTCCAAAAATAGAAAAAATATTGTAAATGTTAGTAATTTAAGAATTTTAATTTAATTAGTATTATAAATTTTCATTTTTAAATTATAAAATTTTTTTTATTCTCTACTTTTGTTATTTTTGATAAAAAATTAAAAATCAATTAACTTTATTAAAATTAAATAAAAATAAAAGACCTTGCTGTACTCTGATGCTTAATTTTCATTGTAAAAATTAAAAAATATTTTTTATTCTCTATTTTTGTTTTTTCATAAAAATTAAAAATCATTTTACTTTCTTAAAATTAAAAAAATATAAAAGACCTTGCTGTACCCTAATGCTTAATTTGCAGAAAGGGATGCTTGAGAATTTCTGTGGCCGATATTCGACAGAGTCGCCACTTGTCCAACAGTGAATTTATGAGATGTTGCGCATCAATGCGGAGAGTCGACACATATTTCACGGGTATCTCATGACAGTCCTTCTGTATGCTCTCAAAAACATCGCTCGACTGACTGCACTCATTGCCAAAGGGCAGCTGATTGCAGAGCAGAAAGTATAAAGTCACTCCCAATGCCCAACAATCGACACGAAAGTCATACCCCTTATAGTTGATCAGCTCCGGAGCCATATAGTGAGGAGTGCCACACCATTGATAGAGCTCACGACCCTCGTAAAACGTGGCCAGTCCGAAGTCGGCAATCTTCACTACAGAAATATCCAATGAAGGTAAATCGGAGCCAGAATTGAACTGCACCAGGAGATTATCCAGCTTTATGTCACGATGAATTATCTGAGAGGAATGAATATACTCCAGTCCCTTGGCCACATCGATCATGATGCGTTGAGCAAAACTCTCGTCAAAAGGGGAACTACTAGACATCTTTAGTTTAAGTAGATCACAATTCAAACGCTCAACCACAATGTAAATATACTTGGACTGCTCCACCGTGTAGATCAAATCGATAATGTTCTCGTGACTCTGTAATTTGCGTAGAATCTCAATTTCCGAATATGTGTTTTTGGTCCTTGCACACATGTGATCCCTGTCGACCATTTTCATGATATAGGCCAAGTTGCTATTGAACCTAGCGCAACCCTCGAATATAACTGACCATTTGTTCTGGCGAATCGGAGGAGTTACTATATCGATATAAAGCGTTATCGAATCTGGCAGCTGATCGGGAGTGATGTGAAGCAAGAAGTTCAGCTTGTAACTGCTTTCATTTCCAAGACACAATTCTTTCATTCGCATTATGGAACCCAGAAGTTGTACATAGCTCTTGTTAATGTTGTAGCCAATGTCAACAAAAGCTTCATTCTTGCAACAGCAGACGATGATGTCGCCCTCAAAAATATCATCCAGTGAAAGAATTTGTGTGCCGTCAACTCGATAAATTCGCGTTATGGCCGATTGGATTACCACATGCCTTGAAAGAGCGACTGTCAGTGACTCCAGCAATCTTTTGAATACTTGGTAATGCTTCTTCGATATGGTCAAGGAAATGCCTCCAAAATATTGATCCATATTGCGCAGAAAGCAAGCTCGTCTTGCCTTGTTCGGCTGCCGCTCGCTCCACGGACACAGACTGACGCTTTGCTGACTTTGCTGCAACTCGGCTGCATTCCTCGACTTGCGCTCAAACTCGAACATGGACGGGAAGAACTTCATGTTCCTGACTGATTTAAATAACTAACTAATATAAATTGTGTGTTCTTTCTTATAATTTCATGTATATATATTGTAATAGGATCTCTTGATTCCATTTAAAAATTTTGACAAGTAACACAGCGAATCATTAAAAATAATACTGGAAAAATTAATTATTATGGAAAAATAGCAAAACTAAAAATAACCAAATTATTTTCCATTTAAAAATGGAAACGAAAATTGAGAAAAAAAAAATTACATTTTTTAAAATTCTTTTCTAAAATATTTTATTACAAATTGCACGTTAAGATAATAATATGCCATATAATGACAAGTCTCTAGATTGAATATGAAAAATTTTAAATAAACAAAATATTTTTAACAGCCGCTAAATTTGTATTAATACATTTTTAAATTCCGCTTTCTTTTTGGTTTCTCTAAATGTGATTCTGATTTTTCATTGACTTTGCTTTTTAGTTCGATCTTCTAACTAACAAGCGAACTTGATATTTAATACTCGCTGACAGTTTCCATGCGGCAGTCGCAGCTTAAAAGCTGTAGACAGATAAAGGGGAGAGTGGGGAGAATGATAACAACAACTACATGAATTACGAGCATTTCTCGCTAAATTGTGAATGGCAGCAGTCGACGGTCGACGCTTTGGTCGACAGCTGATGATGATTCTGTTGATGAAGAGCTCCCAAGCAGCTGTGATAATTGAATAATCAGCTTTGTTACGCGGCTTGACAATGAGCGTGACCCAAGATACACACATATGTACATATGCACATACAGTTGCACTACCGGATTGTGTGATCACAGAGTGTGCACATACATATGTATGTATTTATGTGCATACTTACCTCCTCCCTTCTCCTACTTTGTATGGTGCCAATTTGTAGGCAATTATTGGGATACTTTGTAATTGTAACACACGGGCAGGGGGTGTTTATTTATTTTTAATGCCCATTCAAGTCTATTTTTAATTTACAGTGAACCCCATTTGTCTTTGTAATTATCGTATTTTTGAGATTTATATTTTTTGTTTACCAATTTCCAGCCTTTGTAGTATCGATTAACAAAACATATATGTACATAAAACCAAATTGGGTCGAATTACAAAGGTAATATTAAAGCAATATACCTATTTCTATATATGTATGTAAATATGAAACTGATTATCCTGACTGTCTGATCATTGTAGAGCCAAAACGGTAAGACCAAGGAAACTGTAATCTTTTTATAATATATCTGAAGTAAATTCATTGTGTCATAAGAAAGTTTTTTCATCTACCGATTTATTATTTTTAGTTTTTGAATAAAATCAATAGAATTGAGGTCCCTGTTCCATTTATCTTAATTATCAGCACAAGCAGGATCAAGTAAATAAATTAAACTTCTTAAGTTTATTTTTCCGAATAGTAAATTGTGTATTTGATAGATTAAACGATTTAAATCTATTTTTGTTTCTTAGCTTGCCATTCATTGGCGCCAAGTATCAGTTAGCGCCCTCTGTCGCATTTATTTGGCAAATCACTGGGCCGAAAAGTATGCAACATTTTGTATCCCTTCTCGAAAGAGTGTTACTGAGATACAGCATACCACAATGCGAGTTAAAGATAAATAGGAGAAATAGAATTGCATAAAATTAAGTACCCAACAGTGTAGCCAACTTTTGATTGAAATAAAGCTGTTTTTGACGTGGGGAACGATGCAAAAAAGCTGAAAAATTAATTTTAAAAAGCCATAAAAAAAAGATAGTTTTTCAATTCATTAATTTCTGTATTTTCTCCTTAAAGGGGAAGAGTGAGCTCCCAAAATCAGTTGCTCAGAAAGAAAGTGAGCCATTTAAACAGCAGCTGCTCTTTTATTCATAACATTTGAATAATTTCATCAATGTTGTCCTCATTCTCCTGATTTTCATTATCCTCTTCCTATCATCCGCAGGAATTTATTGGGAAGCTTACATGTGCAGCAGCATTTTTCGAGTCTGCGCAAGCCATATCTGTAAATTCATAATAAAATATATTGTTTTCACTTTAAGTAGAAAAAAATTATTCCAATTACCTTATATAAAGTACACTGATAATTAAGTGTACTCAAGTGTAGTTTATTTGACAAGATTGACTTGGCTAAATAAATGACCAAGGCAACGATAACATTTCAATGGCAGCCTATGCTAAAGTATTGTTGTCCCCAGAATCTTTATAGGAATTGACTTCAATCCAAAATGTTGTAGTGCTGTCATTATTTTGCCATTTCACGAAGTGCATTTTTTTATATTGGCTTTTAATTTTAACTGAATTTGGGCATTTACAAAGAAATCTGAAAAAAGCCATTTAAAAATAATGCCAGAATTCACGCTTCCCGCAATTTCCAAATTTTTCCCGACATTGGTCCTCAAAAACAGATAGATTTGACGGGAAAAAAGCTAAATTGGCAGCACTGGTACCCAATATATATTGAGATGTATACAAAAAATAAAAATATAGCATAATTAATTTCCCTATGAATATAAATATATTCATTGGGTTAATTCACTTTTCATTGACTTTTCCACTCCCAATAAAAGAATATTGCAATTTCTTTTACATACGATAAAAAAAACGTGTGTCAAGAGCTTTGCCAGCACACATTAGCAACTTTATTATGTGTCAGATCAGTTGACCCAGTATTGAAATTGAAAAGGCTTTTGACTATTTACACCTGATATTGCATTTGAGAAGTAAGGAAAAGATTTGTTGGCTTTGGGTATGTTACAAGTACAATGCTTAAACTACGTATGTATATGTGTGTGTATATGTGTGTGTAATTGTGTATAAATGCTGCAACACTTATGTACAAACTAAACGCTAAATCAACTTACAAACTAATTTTGCTACAGACTAAGATAATTTTACAATGATATTTGCATTAAATATTCTTCTGCTCACTCTGTCATAAAATGGCAAAATCGTGTATATGTAAGTGTGTGTGTTTGTGTATGGGTATGGGTGAGCAATGTGCAAGGTGATATATGTATACGTATGTGGCATGTAACATTACATAGCCGCACCATTGTAATGTTGATACATCTCATCCCAGAATCGTTGACGCTCAGGCTCCGGATTTGTTTTCATATTGATATCGTGTGAAATATCCAAATAGTTGAGACTATTCATCACATTTGTGGCATCAATCGGTGTCCATTTGGTGTTCAGTATGGGATCCTCAACATTCGGCGTGGGTGTGCTGCAATGCAAATGTAATGAAAGGTCTCTACAAAACGAATAATCATTTGTTCTCACCCGTATTTGGCAAAGTTTGTCCACATGCGAACCATGCGATTCTTGACCTGCACCTCCATTGACTTGGGATCCAAGCTCAGATTGAAGAAGCCAAATTTGAATAGATAGCCCATCTCATCGCCATGACAGACGCCCGGCCGGGGAATGCCCAACATGCGCTTGTACAAGCCCAGAGCTCCGTCAAAGGCAAAGCGATACATGTAGACGGGCGCGTTTCCGTATCTGGCATGATTCCGGGCTGTGCGTCGAATGCCTTGCAGGAACATGAGATCGGTGAGTAGCTGAGAAAATTGTGAGCAATATTTACTGATGAGAATTTCAAAAATGTTTATATGAAGTACTGAAATTAGAGGTGGAGAACTATCGATAATAGGGCGCTATCGAGCTACCATCGAAAGCAGCCACCCACTTTCGATAGTTCCCGAAGTACTATCGATAGTTTAAAAATTGCTAATAATTAGTATTTTAACCCCTTTTTCCTCATTTTCATACAGAAAGTGGCTTCTTAGTAATTTTCCAAAATCACAAAAAATACAAGCGAAGAAATTTTTGGTAATTTCTTTTACATTCACTCTTAGAATTGTTTGAAGATTTTTTTTTGCATCAAAACATTTTCTGATTGAGACCAAGGAAAAAAGTTGAAAAGTAGATGTTTAAAAAAATTCGAAATTTTCAATGGATACTTAATGGCTTAAAAAAGTCTTGCAACATTCAAACGGAATTAAAATGACCTTTCCAAATATATATAAAAAGCTATTATTTTCTTATTACAAGTAAAAAAATTAAGTTTTTTCAGTGCGTAAAGTGTTTCTTGACAAACTGGCGGCTATCGGTGGCGCCGACTACCGACAGTTCTCCACCTCTAACTGAGATATTAATAATTATGAAGAGAAAAGGACATAGGAAAAGCTTGCAGGGTATAAAAATTTTAAAAAATACAGTTTAATAATTTTTGGAAAAAGTAGATTGAACTTTTCTTAATTCGGTTGAACTTTCATTTCACACAGTAATAGGCATTTTAATTTAATATGCCAAATTTATTACAAAAATATTAAATACAGTTGAACTTCCATAACCAACTTCTATAACTCGAACTTCTCTCTAAAAGCTAAATAAGTGGCAGTAAAATTAATAAACTTAAGAAGCAGAACTCTATAAGTCGAATATCTCCATAACTGGAACCTTTTCTTTGGATGAAATGAAGTCCAATGTCTTTCCTAATTCAAAATTTTGTATTTATGTATTCCTAATTTATTTCCAACGAATTTTGTTTTTTTTATTCATTGTAGAAAAAGATAGAATACGTTTTTTTTACGAACCGCTATCATCTCATCGACGGACTCGAGGCCCACGTGCTTGTTGCCCAGATAGAAGGATCGCATTTCACGGGTGACTCTGTCATGGGCCTGGGTCACATTCAAATCGTGGGGCACGAGGCGACCAAAGTCGTTCTCAATGATGCCGAGCAGCTGTGGATTTTTACGCAGTCCTGAAATGAAAAGCAGCCCATAATAAATACATAAATTATAGTCGGTATTTAATTGTTAACTCACTTCTAATAAAAAGCATCGCTTCATGGGTGTTGTAACCCGTCATGTAGGGCACGTCGCTGTTAAAGTTGTGCTCAGTGTACATATCGCTGGGATGTTCAGTGAGGAAGGGCTGCTCCAGATAGTTCTCCTCCTGCGAGTCCTGATTCCAATATCCTTCCACAACGGGCACAAATGGCAGTCCAATATTGTTGCGCTGATCCTCAGCCGTAAGAGTTGTGGGCGCTGCTTCAACCAGTTTCATGGCTGGAACGCGTCTCAAGAAATCCAAGATCTCCTCAGTGTTGTTGGCACCCACATACCCGAGATTGGCAGCCAGACGAGCTGCTCTCTGGCCAGAACTGGCTGCCATGGACCAGGGATTCAGGGCGGAGCCGCTCTGCGAAATGGCGCGATGAAAGAGACCCTTGGCCAGGGGAGAAAGCATCAGGAACTGCACTGAAGAAGCGCCAGCGGATTCTCCAAATATCGTCACTTGATTGGGATCTCCACCAAAGGCTTCGATATTATCCCTGACCCACTTGAGAGCCAATATCTGATCTTTTAGTCCTTGATTGCCCGGTGCATCAGGTCCGGCAGTTAGAAAGCCAAGAGGACCAAGTCTATAGTTAATTGTGACCAGAACTATGTCTTCGGCTACCAGATAATCCGGGCCATAAAGAAAGGAGTTGCCGGAGCCAAAGGAGAAGCCACCACCATGCAGCCAGACCATGACAGGTAATTTAGGCTGCGACCTGAAATAAGAAAGTCATGATTTAGATTAAAGCTTAGTGATTGAAAATAAAAATATAAAACAAGAACAAAAATATCTGGGATATACTTTTTTTAAATTGGATATTTTGAAAAAAATTTATTTAATTTATCATAAAGTTTTAATTTAGCTTTTATTTTTGAAATTGCAATTAAATAACTTTTTTTTAATTCATTAACATGTAAACAATGTTGCAATTTAATATTAATTCAAATTTTTATACAAATAAGAATTATTATCTAATTATTTGATAAAAATAAAGCAAGTTGTTTAAAGGCATTTTTTAACAATACTGTCACTTAAAGAGATCTTTCTCAAAGTTTCTTACTCATCCTCCTTGGGCATGCGTGTGGTGAACACATTCAAGAACAGGCAATCCTCATCGCCCTTGAAGGTGTCCAGTATCATGTTCTTGTGCGGACAACTTTGACCCTCCCTCGAGGCATCTCTCACACCCGACCAAGGCCTCTCTGGCTCCGCAGCTCGGAATCTGAAAGATGCACCAGTTGTCAATAGAAGTAAACTCGTTTGAGGGAAATTAAACGCACCTTCTGGCTCCAATTGGTGCCGCACCATAGCGCATGCCCTTGAAGCTGTAGTAGCCCCCCCTCTCGCCCGAGCGGTACTTCTGGTACCTGCCACGCACCTTGCCCAGTGTTGTGCTTGCCACAATTTCACGCTCCTTCTGCAAATAGCCAAAAACAAATCTTTAACTTTGGCCAAAAGTCGAGCGTGCGAACTTCTTTAAATTACGAGTTTATTAAAAAGCAAATAAGAATGAGATTAAGTATGTTTTGTTTGTTTGTATAATTCCCGTAATTTTTTGCCATAATTTTGAAAGCACTGCTTGCTTCTTAAATACGAAAATAAAATAGTAAAAATATGAATGAAAATTTACTTTGTGAGTTCTACCATTAATTGTGTAACACATCTCGTGTCGAAATTATAATACTTTTCGTAAGGGTATTAACACGATTTCAAGTGCTTAGTGAAGTGCTACTAATTTTTGCACCATGCCAAGTATCCATGAGATGGCAGTTGTGTTAATATGTGTTTGAGTCTACTTGTGTTGTATCTGTGAATGTGAGAATGTATCTGTAAATGTGTGATCTATCTGTGAATGTGTGATGTATTTGCATGTGTGTTAGACTTGTGCAAGAATTTGCAAGAATTTGTTAGAATCAATCTTGAGCAGCGCAAGCGTTGGAGTTAGAGAAGCAGGTCATGGTACAACAAATTGCGCAAACGTTTTGACCAATGGCCAAAATCATGTGGCTAATATGGAAACCAGCTCGCATTGATGTTAGAAATACATATAAAATTAAGTTTTCGTGTGGCATGCAACTCTCTCTTTGTTCTTGAAGCCAGTTGGCCAAATGACTTGACCTGCTTCAAGCTGCAGCTGTGCAGCTCCAAACTTGTCCATTTTGGACAAGACAAGAATCAATCGTGACGTTCAAGTTGAGCTTTGATTGATACTCAAAGCATATTTGGCATTTAAAGCGACAAGGTCGTCGTGTGTGGTTGTATGTGGTTTTGGCTTACCCGTAATGATCGCACCACCTCCTGCACCACTCGCATGGCACGCGAGGGCAACAATTGCACCAGCGAATTGGGATGCGAGGTCAATGTTTTCCATGCCGTCGTCTCCTGCAATTACAAAGGTCGAGCGCGTATTTTTTAATTGAATCATGAGCAATTTACAAGCATGTCAGCGCGCCTTGTGCAAACGCAACACTCAAGTTCACAGCGAATACTAACTACTTACTACTCACTACTCACTACTCACTACTCACTACTCAGTATTCACAATTCACGCGCTTGTTGCATTAATCGTTGACAATTTCATTATTATGGCTGCTTCTCTTTCTCTTTATATACACTTGTCTCTGTCTTTGTTGGGGCTGCCCAGTTTTAATGATGTTAACGGGCAACCTTGCCGCCTAGCAAATTTCATTTAATTGAATTGCCATTTACATAATACCAAAAACAAAAGATATCAAGTCAAATAAGCTAAGCCATCCACTGTACTTTGGTTTATTGAAATTTGAATACACTTACCATTTTTTCTTTTAACAATTTGAAATTATTAGGTTTTTAGGAGTGAAAACAAATTTGTTTGCTGTTTTTTTCTACATTTTTTTCTTATTATTTTATATTTTATTTATTTAACGAAAAATACTAATAAAATTTAAAATACCATGTAAAATAATTGAATATCTAATACATCTTTTTGTAATAATTTATTATTTAATTAAAAACCTCTAATTGTTTCTATGCATTGTCTTAAAAATGTGACAAGAATCGGAAATTCTTAAAAATATAATAATAATCTGTTAGTAGAAAGTTTATTAATTTATCATTTATAGATAAAATAATTTTATATTTTGCTGTTTTAGACACAGAATGTGACAGAATAACAATGCCCCTAAGAGTATTGAAATTGACACAATTGTGAAGAAAATGAAAACACTACGCCAGAGGCGGCAAAAGAGGCAACAAGAGCTCTCAAGTGGCAACAACAATGGCAGCAGTCACGTGCAGCCAACGCTTAAATGGAGTTAAATCTACACAAAGACACAGACACATAGCATATATACATAATAAATCCACATAGTTGTCTGTCTGCGCGTCTGTTTGTCAACTGTCACATTAGCCGGCGTCTGCCGCACAGCTGAAATGTATCTGTATCTTTAACTTGAAGTGAATCATGACATAGTTGGGCACTTGGACAGTTAACCAGTTGGTCAGTTGGCCAGCTGAACAGTTAAAGAGTTGTCTTTAACGCACCAAATAGCCAACATTTTGGCCAGTTTCAAGTTCACATTTTATAACACTTTATGCTAATTTCATTTATTTATTTTATGTATCATTTTTATATGTTGTCTGCCCAAACACTTGACCCGCTATGTGAATATGCATGTGGGTCTCTTAAAGTCTCAACTTTATCTGTGGCATTATGCTAATGTGGGTGTAGCCGCTTATAAAACAGTTTTGGAATGAGCTTTATTCAAATTGATTTTTTATAAGCTGCTATGATTATTACTTATAACTGTTTCATGCTAGCAAAGTTATCAAATTAATTAAATTTATTACATCAGAAGCTACTCAGAAGTGGGTCAGAGTTAAAGCCCTCTATTAAAACGAGTACAGAAATTGCAAAATTGAGTATTTGAGTTTGAAATTGATAAATGCATAAGATAAGAGACAAACATTTAATCTTCAATTCAAAAATAAGAAATATTAACATAATTGAAAATTTCTTTATAACCATTTGGATTAACTTAAATTAGACAAATTGTGATTTTATGAGTTTCTTGTTTAAATAGTGTAAAGAAGTATAAATAGCTTCAACAATAGAATGTGGACAACACTTTTATATACTAGTAAAATAAATAAAAATATTTGAAAAAATTACTCAACTTGCTTTGCATACAGAACTTGGAAAAATAAATAAAAAACGTTACTGTTATAAACTTTAGTTCAATTCCAGCGTAGCAGGTGCCTTCTGTCAAAATTCTATCATCTAAAAAAAATAATTAGTGTAAATTATTTTTTTTAATTATTCAGCTATTCGCAAATTGTCGACTATTAAATTCATCGATTAAACAATAAAATTTTAGAGCACAAAATAAGCAATTTATTTTTCAAACCATTTTCTCTCCTCTCTCAACAATTAAACATTTTATACCCTTTGTAAGTGTTAGATGCGAGTCTGCTGTCATATTGTAAATGGGCGTTAAATATGTCTTCTTCAGACTGCAACTGGCAATTTAATGCGTTTAAACGATGTAAGATACAAATGATGCCATTTATAAGGCACACATTACGCAATAACAACAGCAAAAAAACAACAGAGACAACAAAGACTGATGGACGCTTTCACGCTACGCTTGAATTATAAAAATAATAAATACGAAAGAAAAAAAAAAGCAGGAAAAAATGCAGTCCGGCAGATCGCCACCATGGTAATGCACCGAGAGAAAAAATGCATAGTAAAAATAAATAATGTCATATTTTATTTGTAAAGCCCGTGCAATAGACTAAGAACATGTTTATTTTAAAAATTCACAAAAGTTAAAAAGTTTATTCAAAATTTTCAAAATTCAAGTTAAATAATTATCTTGATTTTTATAAATTTCTTATTCAACCTGAAATCAAAGATGGTTAAAAGAAAAATTATTTCACGATGATAATAATTTGTCCACTTTAAATTAAAAAAAAAAACATTTTAAAAACCGCGTTCACCACAACTAATCAATCAGTAATCATGTATCACAAATCAAAAAATTTTTGATGGGCAAAATCTAAGTTGCCATTTTTATGTAGTGTTAATATATAATTAGAAAATTCAAACCAATTTGGCTGAAAATGCTTAATGAAATGGGAATCAACACAGCAAAATGCCAAATTCAAAAAAAAAGTTTATATATTGCATTCATAAATAATTAAGCCAATATTGTATGCGCATTTAAAATTTTATTCAAGAAAGTTTAAAGCACTTTCCTTCTTTTTTGCATTTTTTTTTTAAGAAAACCAAATTAATATTAATAAAGTGTTTTCCTTATTAATTATGTCCTATTTATTTTCAAATCTAGAGCTCTTTTCCTTACGAATCGATAACAATCAGAGAATTTCAGCGTACTATTTTCGTGATGAATTTTCAGTCAGCATAATCATACAATTTTAAATCATGATTGCTCATCACTGCCGTACACCAGAAAAGTCTGATGAACGCTTCAATTGTTAAAATCTTTTGAAACGAATTGTAAACAATTTAAACATTGTTTTTTTCTCTGTATTACTGCAACATGCCACAAAGTAGAAAGTTGCCACAACAATGGCAATTGAAAAACATTGCATAAATATTGTTTTGTCAAATGCAAACAAACCTCAATTGGGGAATTAGTAGAATGATCAAGAGGAATTTCAGTTGAACCGGAACCGGAAGCAGACTCTGCTGTGGTTATAAAAGGTGTTGCTGTTGTTGTTATTGTCGTTGAACCAACTAGAAATAAAGCTTTGGCAAAAATGTCTTGCAGATCGCCAGAGACCGAGCCTGCCACGCCCTCAACATTGGGCAACACAGCGGCCGCTTCAGTCTCAGCATAATCCAAGTCCCAATCCGAGTCCTGGACTTTCTCCGTTATCAGTTGATTGGTCGGCACGGGACGACGCTCCATGCAGATGGCAAAGATAATGAAGCCAAGTGAAAGTGAGAGGGCAACACTGGCAAGCACATAGGGCAAATGGGGGCGGCATGCCATGGCATCAAGTGGGCGTGGCCTGCAACAATTGATAATTGCTGACAGGGCGAGCTGTAAAATGTTGCTGCTGCAGTTGCTGTTGCAAGTTGCAAGTTCTGTTGCAACTACTGTCCAAAATAGCTAGGCACGCGTCGCAATGCGAGACACTAAAACTTTTGAGTTATTTGAATACTTTTGTTTGCTGTTTGTACTTTGCTTTCACAGTGGTCACAATTGGCGCACTACACAGTTTAAAAGTCACAAACACTCAGACACCCTGTGGTATCTTTTAGTAAATATATCCGTTAATGTTGCACTCGCGGCCGCAGTCGATCGACTTTTGAGCCAAAGCCAAAACAAACGCTTCAAATTTAATTGAAGTTTTCGCTTTTCGTTTTTCATTTTTCGATTTTCGCTTTTATTTCAGCTGCACTTGAGTTATCGCCTCAAACTGTTGTTGTTGTTTTTTTTGTTTTTGTTCTCATTATTTTTATTGCTCGTTCGAATACCCTGTGGTTTGTGAAAGACCCTAAAGGGTAGTAATAATCAATTTCAATAGATACACAGAAGCTCTGTAAGTATACAGGGTAACTCCTAGTCGAGCACTCTTCATATTTATCAACAAAATAAATTACATGTAATACCCAAAAGCAGATGTTGTCTTTGTGTTGTTATTGAAGTTCTTGTTGTGGTTGTTTATTTACTAATTAAATTGTTAACGCTTGCAATTGATATTAATTAATCTCTCAATGTTATCTGAGAAGCCAACGGAAATGTTCGATAGTTATTAAGTTATTTACTTAATTACACAAAAATAATTGAATTAGCTACATACATAATTTTACAATAAATTGTTAGTTGGTGTTAGCTATATTTAGAAATTATAATGTTAGATCATGTTATCTATATAACAATTTTGAATTTAATTACACTTGAAACACACATAAAGGGAGGTCCAATTTCCAGCTCACCTGATGACAATCTTCAACTATTATATATAAAATTTGCTGCAGAGCTGATATATTATACTGTCCTCTCAATAAATATAATACCTATAATAATTGCGGAATTTTAAAATTATTTTTAGTTATTTTATTATGTCATCAGCAAAGGAAAGAGAGATAAATTTTGTAATTTACTTTCGTAAAATCGATATAAGAGATATAAGTCCAGTTTTTTCAATGACTAGTTAAACTTAATCTACTTTCAAATTTGACATTAAAATCTGTACAATAAACATTGATTAAATTAACATAGTTATGTTACATGTACAGTATTAAATATATTAATAATAATAAGTAAATAAACATTTTAATGCCTGCTTCAAACTTTAAAAGATCAAGTTGTTTATCTTTCGATGTAAATATTTGTACATCACTTGCTGAAACTAAACGATGTAATTAACTGAATAGCTCACAATAAATAAATTCAAGTCCATTGGCTTAAGTGCATGATAAACTGCAAGTTAAATTGGCATTGGCAATGCGATGTAAATAAATCGCACAAGATTCAAGATCGGTTGGTAAATACACACACTCAATGAGCACTTGTCATTCACGCGCATTGGGCACAGATTCTTAAAAGCCATGGCCAATAAGCAATTGAAAATGCCGAAAATATTTGTGTTTTGGCTCATAAAGCACAGACCAGACTTATAATGAGAATGACTCTGGGTAAATCGGCTTGAGACAGTGGCTGAAACGAATAGCGTATGCATATAGCCATAAAATCCATTAACAGCCACCTGTAAATGCAGTCAAAAGCGTTTAAAGCCAGCTACAAAGGCGGCAACTCAGTTCCAACTGTCGAAGCTGACGCCAAAATGAAACTAAAGACAATAGCTTGATGTTCATTCCAGACTCAACTCAAGTCTTGGATTTCTTTGGACATAGCAACAACAAATTTGCAACACGGTGTCAAAGTCGCATGCCAGACACAGCGAAAGAGACAGCAATATGGTAAAGAGAGAAAGACAGCGAAAGAGACAGCAACTTTGATTTAAAGTCAAAAAGCGTTGAAAGCTAATTTTAACTCTGGCACGCTTCATGTGTTGTCAATTGTAGCTGCTTCTTTGTTTAAATATACGAGTGTGGTTAAAGCCGGCATTGCCCGCGAACTCATAGACATTACAATGAACATTGCATTTTTTTATATTTCTATCATGGAAAAAAATAAAAAAATATTCACACTATAGTTTTTTTATTAAAGTTTTTGCCTTTTGGGAGTGATTGTTACTACATCTACTAATTAATCTTCGCGTTAGCTGGCAATTAATTAAATAAAAATATATGGTCTGAGCTGCTTGTGCTGACTGATACTTTATTATAGATTATTTAAATCGGTTTTTTTATAATTTCCCATCATCTGATTATTTCTCAATATTAAAATGCTTTACTTTATAGTAGAGGTGGAGAACTATCGATAGCACTATCGACACTATCGATGGTTTGGCGCTATCGAGCTACCATCGATAGCACCCACCCACTTTCGATAGTTTCCGAAGTACTATCGATAGTCTAAAAATTGCTAAAAAATACTAGTAGAAGGGTTAAATTCTTTCCTCATTTTCATACAAAAAATCGTTCGTTTGTAATTTTCTAAAATCATAAAAGATACTAGCGAAGAGATTTTTGAAATTTTCTTTTTAGTGTCACTCTTAGAATCTCTTGAAGAATTTTTTTGCAGCAAAAAATTTTTTTGCTTGAGACCGATGAAAAAAATTGATAAAGTAGATGTTTAAGAAAATTCGACATTTTCAATGCGTTTTTAATGGGTTAAGGAAAGTTTTGCATCATTCAAAAGGAATTTAAATGACCTTTCCAAAAATATATAGAAAGCTATTATTCTTTTATGTAAAGTAAAAAAATTTTATACTTTTCAGTGTGCAAAGTGTTTCTTGATATATTTCTTGTGTCCGGGACTATCGTCGACTATCGATAGCACTATTGTCGACTATCGATGGTTTGGAAATAACTATCGTCTGCTATTGATGGCGCCGACTATCGATAGTTCTCCACCTCTACTTTATAGATCATTCTCAAATACTTTTAAATTTAAATAATCATGTTTATCTGCCAAATTTTGAATTAAAACAATTTTATAATATTCATTTTAAAGTTTGCATGTTTAAGAAGATTCCAAATAAAAAATAGTAACATTTTGCTAACATAATTATATTCTGATTATTATATAAAACTTAATCACAAAGAATTTCACTATTTCTTCTTGAAGAAATTCACAATGTTGCACTGCATTTTCTTTTGACTCACCTTTAATGTGTTTGAAATCTTTCCAGCTCGTGCGATGGCCGTGCCAAATGTTGAGGGCGCAATGGCAATGGAACTTGTCTCATGGCAGAGCAAGAGGCCGACGAGAAGGAGGAGGAGCGGGGGCAGCAAAATGACCGGACACGAGAGTCTTTTAGATATCATTTTGAGTTGCGACTAAGCAAATAGTAGAAGCGTATAATGCATTAGTCGATTGTCTTCAACGATAATGTGTTTGCAAAAGCACAAAGCACACACACACAAGCACACACACAGTCTAAACACACACAGAGCACAACAAAATACAGAGTGCGACAAAACCGAACCGAAGTGCGACGCTTCTCAGACTACTTCTTGGTCAGGGCCAAGTTATGCGAATGTCAACAGCAGCAACAGCGCCACAGCAGAAACAACGACAACGACAACAGCAACAACCACAGCAACAACCACAGCTGAACCACTTGAATCAGATTTTTCTGCAGCGTTGTCTTTTTCATTTAATTGGCCGATATTATTTTCGCATTTGTTGACTTTATGCCGGCCGATTGTTGTCTATTGTTGTCGTTGTTATCGTTGCCGTTGTTCTCTGTCTGCTGTTTACTTGTTGTATCAAAACTAATACAGACATTATTCAATCTCAGCTTTTGGCTGTTTGAGGTCATTGTGCGCACTAACTAAATATTTGCATGCTCACAGGGCGTATTATTAATTAGCTATGCATATGGTGTCGTTTTATTATTTTTATTTGACTTTATCTGGTTTCCATTTAAGCGCAGAATAGTCGTAAATGAATGACAGTCGAGGTTAATTAACTGTGCGGAAAACATTGCAGAAGGTTACGCATTGATCTAATTTCTGAGATGTTCTAATTAATCTAATCAAAATTATGCCCATATTATTTAGCAGAACCTGTCTGAAATAATATTGGATTTGACGGAAAATTGTTAGCAGTAAACTTGTTACATAAAATAAGAATTTTAAAATTGATTGACATGGATTTTATTCTTGTAATTAATTAAATATTATGTCCTTCCTAGAATAAATTTAAAAGCAATCTTATCGTTCAAAAAAACAAGTTTCACATTCTGTTGAAAAAATATTGGGTAAAATCAATCAATTTATTAACTCATATTGTTTAGGGCATTTCTCACAATTCTAAGATATTCTAAATTATGCAATCAGTTTTTGTATCGATTTCAATTTCCTGTTTTCAAATTAACAATATTGAAAATGATAAACGCATATTTTAAAGAGAGAATGCTCTTATTGTTGGGGTATTTAAATTATTTGAATTTCATCTTCTTTTTTATTCATTTTACTTATTTAATTTATTATATTTTATTTTGAGATACTTCCTGCCCAGAACAACGTTGTCGTTGTTGAATAACTTTAAGTTAAAAATTAACACCAATAAATTAGCAACTTTAATAGTAAGCGATGCCACGCCCACTATTTTCAGCCAAACAAAGCGGAGGAGTCAAGAGAGGGTAAACGGGGGCAAGGGGAAAGAGGAGGAGGCGGTAGGCAGAGAGAGACAGCGCTTAAGACAGTAACCCACTTCCTACTTTTGAGGCTCCAAGCTGTCGGTCTCAAGTGCGACGACATTGCCGTCATTGTTGTTGATAATGATGATTATAATAAAGATGATAATGATGATTGTGGCCTGACTTGGAAGCCAACAATGCTAAGGAAACACTTGCACTTTCGTGGAAAGTTGTTTGGCCAGTTGCAGACTGAATGAGAGAGAGAGGAGAAAGAGAGGGGGAGAGAGAGACTGAAGTCAGCTGTGTCTGCGTACATTGGCTACCAAAAGTATTGATTCAAGTGTAAATATGGAAATTAGCTAAAGCAAGGCAGCAGTTATATTCGTAACAAGGCAAGAGAGAGAGAGAGAGAAAAATAGCGCGAGAGAGCGAAAGAGACAGAGAGCGGCAAACTCAGACTAAGCTGCAAATTAACAGAAAATCAAACAAGTCATAAAATGCAGAAAGCAACTGGCAACCAGGGAGTGAGACAGCAGGTGAAGAAAGAGATGAGAAACAAGCTGGAATTCAAAATTGAGATGTAGCCAGAGATGGAGACGGCAACTGGGAACAACTGGGAGCAGCCACATGTCCAGAGATCCAGCTTGGACTCTGATAAAACTCGGTCAGGTTGCGGCTGCGATTGCTGATCGCTCAGTTGCCTCCAAATACCGCTATGCAATGCATTACGTAAGCGCCGATCAAAACAAAAAAGGTAAATATTAAAGAAAATACAAAGAAAAAAATAATAAAAAAATAAAAGATAAATAAATAAGTCAAACATGTTGAAGAGCTCGAAGGCGGCCCAGAAACGGGCAGTTAAAATGAACTGCGAAAAAAGCTGCAAAAGAGCATGAGTTTTATAGAGAGAAAGAGCGGGGGAGACTGAGAGCGAAAGAGAGGGAGAATGAGAGTGAGAGAGAGTGTGTAACAGTGACTGGCTGCGATTTAATGTTGATAACGTGATCAAAAATTAGTTTTCATTTCATTTTTTTGACATTTCATTCATGTCTGCTTTTATTTCAATTGGAAACTCTCTCTTATATAAGCCGGTAAATCGCGCAAACGGAACTAATATGCCTATAGGAGTATTTATGTGTGCATCTGCCAGACATTGTCTGACGCTGAGTCAGACAACTGGCACAGCCAGCGTGTGTTTTTTTGCTGTTACACAAATATTGGAGTGACATTTTGGCGGACAAATAAAATTCAATTCGACACACATATACAAAAACACTTATTTACGATGTACGTATATATTTTGTGTGTGTGTATGTGTGTGTGTGTTTAAGCGCAGTTTTTTTAAGCGAACAATTTCGTTGAGCACAAAAAATTTTTTTTGAAATATAATTTTAATGTAACATTTTTTAACCGATTAGCGTTAACCGTTTAGCACTCAACCGTTTAGCGCTTAACCGTTTACCCGTTCAACCGTTTGTGCGTTTACCGTTTGGTGTTATGCATTTACCGTTGGATTTAGTTTATCAAGCTCTCTTACATACACAATGCAAACACTGCACACATGTAAGCAAGTTCAAGTTTGTCGCCTAAGTCTTTCGTTGTGGAAGGCGCGCTTCTCTTCTTCTTCTTCTCCTGCTGCTTTTTCGTTTACAGCAGCAACACAAAATTTCAATTCGTGCTTCGCGTTTGACTGTCGCCGTTGAACTGAGTCTGTGACTGGCAGTCGGTGCGCTTAAGCCTCAAATTGCTCTTCGCAGAGTCTCTATAGGGAGGGAGGGGGGAGTCAGTCTGCAGCTGTTGAAGCCAAAGAGAAAGAGTGTGTGTGGCAGGGGGGAGGCAATATGTGTGAGCAGCATCCTAAGGCCTAACAGTTTTTGTTTTATTTTTTTCGGCTCTCTGTGAAAAATGTTCAACGAATTTTTCGAACGCGGCAAGTCACGCATAAATTATGCAGAAAACTTTATTTTTTACATTTTATTTTTGGTAATTTTTATGTATAACAACGGCAACAATAACAGTCACATTAAACAGACCAACTGCGTATTCTTGACCAAGATTAGCCTGTTTTGTTTTTTTCTTATTTTATCATTTGCCTCGTTAATCTATGGACACGTGCAATTAGTTGATGTTGTTGGTAATGTTGTTGCTGCCTCTGCTGTTGGCCACGTTAAGAGCACCGCTTGGAAAAGCCGTTGGCAATGAACCGCCAAGATACGAACATCTGGAATTTTTGAACACTCCTCATTTGAGATCAAGGATAAAACATTAGTTACAACACCATATACTAAATTGTATATAAAATCTCACATTTCTCATTGGGCATTGCAAGAATGATGAGCTGTAAATGCTGTAGAAATATTAATTAAAGTGTTGTGGTAATTAAGTTTTCACTAATCACCGAAAAATATCATTGTGCAAGCGTTTTGTCAATTAACGAAAATTAATTCACATTTCTCATGTGCCTCATGTGACCTTATTGGCGTTTTTTCCGCAGCATCTGCACTTGACTAAACAGAACACACATTCGAAAGCTCTTGAAAATGATTCGAAAATTATTCAAATATTTAGCCTTAGAGGGTGGGTTGATAAGTTGGGGGCAGTAGTAAAAGAATGTAACTTTATTGAATGAAAATAAGTATTATTTTCAGCACAATCTTTTTTAGAGATATTTAACTTTTTGTCGGTTCCTCAACTTCTGTGCAATAGCGGAAAACTAATCTAATTAATTTACTTCACAGTTTGATTCTTAAGCTTTATAAATATATGTTTAATAAACATTGTATATTAAACTTTTGATTAGGTTTTATATTTCTTTATTTATTTTTTTTTACATCTAATTTTCTTGATTTTTTTCCATTGAAAAAAAAAACTTTTTTTAAAATGTTAATTTTAAAAGTTTGCTTGCACTATCAAATAAATTTTTTAATTCTTTACAAAAAATTGTGTTTTTCTACTGTTTCCACCCTCGTACTTGAGTTTATAAACCCATATTGTGAATGCTTGTTTGCTCTTCTCGAGTGGAAAGTGTGTCACCATATTGTTCTTTACAAATATGTATTTGGCCCCGGCGTGAATTACAGAAATATGCATACAATTCGAGTACAATAACGAGCATGAGTTTGAGTTTGAATGTCGCTTCCCGGAGCAACAACTCTGCATCGCATGGGCAAACAAGAATTTCGAAAGCGAGCCTCTCGTTAAATGACCATAAATAAAACAAGCTCTGCATTTAGATAAGCACTGAGATTACCCAGTGTTGACGTGGCAGTTGGAGGAATCAAAAATAAGAGATAAAAAATACTGTTGTGGAAACTTGAAGTCCCGTTGCAAGCGATTTTCAGGGTCAATTGTGGAGTCAATGCACCAAGCTGACGTCTTCACAGTACGAAGACTTTTACAAAAAGTACAACTTCATTAAATTGCAGATTTCAGTTTGAGTTGTAAATCTTAAATTATAACCTCTAATCATTGAACGATGTAGCAAAGTATATTAAAATGATGTACCCTATATTTATATATATTCCGTATATTGCTATAATTAATTTTATTCCTTCTTATTTAAAATTAAGCAATCTTATCATCAATTAAACGTCTATTTAAAGAAACGTCTATTTAAAGTGATTTAATTACCCCTGCACAAAACAAATTTTAGAATGAACTTAATTATTTTGAAAAATTTTGCATTTTGTTGTTTTTTTTTTTAAATTGTTTTAACATTTTTTTTAATTGATTTTAGAAAATAATTAATTTTCACATTCAAAATAGGGTTTGGTTAGCGCCATCTATATGTTGTGAACATCCGCGCAAGTTTTTAGCTCGCATGAAGCTGGCTGCGCGCAAGTTTTTGACTCGCGTGAAGTGGACTGCGTGCAAGTTTTTGATCGGCGTGAAGTTAGCTGTAAGCAACTTTAATCCAACATGAAGTGAGCTGCGCGCGTTCTTTCGACTAAAGCGGTAAAGAAAATTGAATTTCGGAGACAAAAAATAAAATGTTCTTTTTATCAAATATTTATTGTGCTTATATTTTGTGAGAAGGGATTTCAGTGGTTAATAAGTGCACCAAACATAAACACATAAATCGATATAATCATGGTTACAGTGAAATATACAGCAATGACATGGTATATTACTTATGTATGGCGAGTAAGGGTAAAAAGGAGACTCCTACGACATAAGCCGTTAAATTTGCATTACGTCGAACTTCGCTCTGCTCATTTTCACTAAACACAAAAAATTACTCGATTTGGATAACAGATTAATATGAGACCAAATAGTAAACAACGTATGTTTCGGCTACACATTAAATCAAGAAATAACTCAATTTTATTCTGAGCCTCGGTTGCCACTTAAAAATATCTGTTTGAGCCAAATACAAACAAAAAATGTGCCAAATTGACTAAAAAAGAGCAAACATTTAATTAAATAAAAAATATTTAGTTCACAAACACTTAAAGCAATAACACTTATTTAGAAAAAAATTAACCTTTTCATCTTAATCTAGTAATTTAATGTTACTAAATAAAAATTAATATGTACTTCAACCTAAAACTATACAAAATAGCTGAACTGGTGAAAAGAGCCAAATCGAAAAAAAAAAGTGTTATTGCGCCAACAGGAACAAAAGTAGCCGATTTGGCGCAAAAACGCCAATTGTAACAACCGTGCTCTGAGCTCCAAAATATTAATATAAGTATATTCGGTATGTTGCATTAAAATGTTTAAAAAATTTACGCTTCCAATACCCTTCGAAATTCCTTCAAGACGCAATTGACGACCATATATGTGACAATTAAAAAAATTAGTGCGGGAAACACAATGCGTCCGAAGAGTATCGAGAAGAATTGAATCCTATAGTAAGGAACGAATCCTATCTCGTTCTCGGCCATGCGCATATGGGGTGCTCCCTTGTGCCGCAACACGTACTCCGTCCACCACACGGCCCTCTCGAGCGGACTTGTCGGTTGATCCCGAAAGCGAGAGGATAGTTCCTTGGCCTTGAGGGCATAGCGGGGATTCTCTAACAGCTCCTTAATGTTGTGTGTTAGTTCCTCGGCAGTCAGAGTATTGATATCCATAGTAATTGATACACCTGCCTGCTGCATGCGCTCCACATTGTCAAACTGGTCGAAGTATACCGGTAATCCCAGCATGGGAATGCCCGAATAGGCTGCTTCAATTAGACTGAGCAGACCGCCGTGTGTGATGAAGAGTTTCATGTTGGGATGTTCCAGGAGTTGACGCTGTGATGCTAACGTAGTTAGATAGATATTGTCCGATTTGTTCGGCATCGTCTCCATCTCGTGCTTCCACACGACACGCTGTTTAAGTTGCGAGAAGGCTTGCAGCATGTTTTGTTCCACTTTATTGGGCATCCACTTGTTTAAAATCTCCATGCCCAAGGAAAAGTAGATAGCTCCATGCTCAGCTCCATTCAGAAAATCGAGTAGTTTGGGATCAAGGGGCTGGCTGGGCTCTGCCATATGCATGCCCCCGACTTCAATAACATTGGGAGAATTAGATCTAACTCGTCCCAGACTAAAGTGCTGGTTAATTAACATCAGCGAGAAGTTTCTGCGCCTTTCATAAAACCTTTCTGGTGGAAATTGAAAATAGCGACGAAACAGTTCAAGCTGTACGGGTAGGTAAACCAGTTGATCCATTATCCACTCCTCGACTATGAGCATCCAATTATTCCACTTATTCACCAGGCCCTCACCACGTGAATATCCCATTGGCGAAATTGGCCTATAAACACTTGGAGCTGAGTTACCAGCCTGATAGTCAACCAACCACGAGGATCCAAAAGCCGACAAACCCACTTGCAGAGCATCAAAGCGTTCCGCAAAGCCGTTGAGTGAATCCGAACATGTTGGATCCAAGACGACCAAGTCGAAGTGCTCGTTTTTATCCTTTAGCATGGAATGCACTTCCGAATCGCTTAAAATGGCATGCGTGATATTGTAATAAAACTTGGCGGCCAACGATGCTCCTTTCCATTTGTTTGTCAGATCATCGGAGTTATAGTCATACTTCATAATATCTGCAAATGTGAGTAGTTAAAAACCTTTTTTATTGTTTATTCTGTAGTCATTTAAGTTCTAAATTAACATTCCTTATAATTGTATACAAGTTCTATTATATTCGCAGTTTATCAGCTTTCAAACAAATTTTACAATTCTCATCAGAAATACTGTCAACAATTGAGTACTTTCAATCCAATTGAAAAATAGCATCGATAGGAGCGTCAATATAACTGATAAACTTTAAAAGCCGTCTAGCATAAGTTGCGTAGTTGCATCTACCACAAATTATGGCATTGTATACGTACTTACGATCTATCGCCAGATCTAGATTTGCAACACGAACGCGTCGCACGCCCTCAATGTCGGGTAGGAATCTGATTGATGAAATAATAGTCACATTATGTCCGTTGCTAATTAGGGCTTTTATATATGGTTGTACAACCAAATACGGAGTAGGAAAGGTATACGAAAATATGGCTAGTATATTTGCAGATTGTGTTATCTGCGAGCACAACGCAACTGATAGTAAAACAACGACAACACTTGCGGTCTTCATGTTAAACGACGTCCGTTCATCGCGATACTCGACGGTTAACTAACCTTCCGCTTCAACTGCATGCTTAACTAGACGGTAATCTTATCACCTGCAACTGCTGATAAGATTAAAAAATAATCGACGTAGATATCTCTTCCCCTCTCTTTGAGTTTAATTTGGCCAACGAATAACAAATGTAAAAGAATCGCAAACACCCACAATAGCAGGCGAGAATTTCAATATTTAAAATATTTATTTTGGTTATTTACTATTATCGGAGATTTCAGTTCTTTTGTGACACAATGATTTCAGCAACGCTTCGACACATAATTAGATATTTGGATTGTGAATAGTTAAATATACATAAATAATTTAATAAATAAATAATATTCTTTGGGGCATATAGTACATATTACGATTAATACCAGACGCTCTCTCCCTACTTTACATCTTCATCCTGTGTTCAACGCAGTGTAATCTGCTGGGGCTTCAAATATTCTTCGGAATTCCCTCAAGACGCAATTGACGACCATATATGTGACAATTAAAAAAATTAGTGCGGGAAACACAATGCGTCCGAAGAGTATCGAGAAGAATTGAATCCTATAGTAAGGAACGAATCCTATCTCGTTCTCGGCCATGCGCATATGGGGTGCTCCATTGTGCCGCAACACGTACTCCGTCCACCACACGGACTTGTCGGTTGATCCCGAAAGCGAGAGGATAATTCCTTGGCCTTGAGGGCATAGCGGGGATTCTCTAACAGCTCCTTAATGTTGTGTGTTAGTTCCTCGATGGTCAAAGTGTTGATATCCATAGTAATTGATACACCTGCCTGCTGCATGCGCTCCACATTGTCAAACTGGTCGAAGTACACCGGTAATCCCAGCATGGGAATGCCCGAATAAGACGCCTCAATAACACTGAGTAGACCGCCGTGTGTGATGAAGAGTTTCATGTTGGGATGTTCCAAGAGTTGACGCTGTGAAGCCACAGAGCTTAGGAAGATATTGTCCGACTTGTTCGGCATCGTCTCCATCTCGTGCTTCCACACAACCCTTTGTTTTAGCTGCGAGAAGGCTTGCACCATCTTCTGTTCCATATTTGTGGGCAGCCACTTGTTCAAAATCTCCATGCCCATAGAAAAGTAGATAACGCCATGCTCAGCGCCATTCAGGAAGTTAAGAAGATCCGGCTCAAGGGGCGAGCTGGGCTCTGCCATATGCATGCCCCCTACTTCGACAACATTGAGAGCATTAGACCTAACGCGGCCTAAACTAAAGTGCTGATTTAACAACATCAGCGAAAAGTTTCTGCGCCTCTCATAAAACTTTTCTGCTGGGAACGAAAAATAGCGACGATACAACTCGAGCTGTCCAGGCAGGTGAACCAGTCGATCCATCATCCATTCCTCAGTTATGTGTATCCAATTGTTCCACTTATCCACCAGACCGTTGCCACGTTTATATCCCATTGGAGATATGGGCCGATAAACACTTGGAGCTGAGTTCCCAGCTTGATAATCAACCAACCAGGAGCAACCAATCGCTGACAAACCCACCTGGGGAGCATCATAGTGTTCTGCGAAACCAATGAGCGCATCTTGACGTGTCGGTTCCAAGATGACCAAGTCGAAGTGCTCGTTTTTATCCTTTAGCAACGATTGCACTGCCAAGTTCCTTAAGATGCTATGAGTGATGTTGTAATGAAATCTGGCCGACAATGATCCTTCCTTCCATTTGTTTGTCAAAACATCCATGTCAATATCATAGTTTAAAAAAGCTGGAATTATGAGGAAAAGTTTGTCGTTTTGATTGTGGAATAATCTGTGGGATATTTGAGCGAGCAGAAGCCAAATTTATGGTTGATCGCTATCCATCTCATTCAAAGCTTTTCATGAAAAGTAGAATAATAGTTTTTCACAAGTGTTCAATAATATTTCTCCAATTTAAGGTCGTGAGAACTCTTTTTTGAAATTGAAAAGTTAGTTTTATTGATAAGCGTTAAGAGCTATAAAAACCGTGTCTAAAAATAACCTTCCCATTCATTGGGGGCATCTCCTACATATTAATTGCAAATACTTACAATCTATCACCTGTTCAAGAGATGCAGCCCGAATATGCCGAACGCCCTCAATGTCAGGTGGCAAGCTAAGGGAAGAGATTACAGTCACATTATGTCCTTTGGCAATTAGGGCTTTTATATATGGTTGTACAACCAAATACGGAGTAAGAAAGGTATACGAAAATATGGCTAATATATTTGCCGATTGTGTTATCTGCGTGCACAACACAAGTGATAATAAAACAACGACAACACTTGCGCTCTTCATGTTAAACGACGTCCGTTCATCGCGATACTCGACGGTTAACTAACCTTTCGCTTCAACTGCATGCTTAACTAGACGGTAATCTTATCATTTTCTACTGATAAGGGATAACAACAATCTAAGTCTATCGCTCTTTTTCTCTTTCAATTAAATGTATACATTCCCAATGATTTAGTCAACACTTTGAACGAGTGCCAATTTGTTGTTTTCTTATCTTTGTTTAGAGCTTATGTCGGATTTTACTTATCATCAACAAACATTTTATAATTTATTGGTGAATTTTACAAATTAATTCTCTGTCTATTTTGTTTGCATGTTTCGGGTTATTCACTCGTACCACAATATTGAACTTCCTCATTTGGAATTTATTCTTTTATACTTTTCTATTTCAAATGCCCGCTCTTAACCTATAGCTGACTCTCTTTAATAAGAAATTCTTATTCTTTTTAAAATTTTGTACTATAGTTGCTTCACTCTTTTCCTGTCCCTTTCTTTCATATTATGAACTGCGCATGTGCGATATTCGCCACCTGTGAAGAATTTCTCAAGTACTTAGAAAAAATCAACAGGATTACAAATAGCGCCCTCTGTGTTGCTGACAAAGAACCGCACATTGGGGTTATTTTAACAGGAGTTGTTAACAGGGTGTGAATTTCTAGTTGATATAGGGACCAAAAAAAACATCCCAATAAAGATATATATTTTCACAGGTTAGTACTTCAGCTAAAAACCTTTTCCCATTGTTAACAGAACTTCATCATAGATTTAGGATTTTAATAATGCATCCGAATCCGCTTTATACCCTTTTTATACCCAATGCCCATTGTTTTTTTAAAATTTCAACGATTAATAATTATCTAGATATCTGATGTCGAATTATAAGCTATAGCAATTACACTATAATAAGTTCATATACATTTTATCTAAAAAATAGTTTCAAATTTGTCCTTTATTTCTATGACAATACACGTCAAAATATATTTTTTCTACCTTATTAGGACCTTGCAGAAATGAGCCTTAATGTTGATTGTTAGCAGTGAGCTGAAAAGAGTAGGTTGAGGCAGGTTTTGATCAGAGTTATCCTTCATATACTTGTTATGAGCATGAAAAAAGCAATATTAGTTTTCAAAATAATAAATTCTTAATAAATAAGGCACCTTGTCAAATTTTGTAAATCATATTTTTATTTTTATCTTATTAGAAACAAAATTATTTATAAAATTAGACCCATGTTTCTCTCCTAATTTCGAAAGCTTGAAGTAGGTCCGAAAGGCTATCTATTTTGTTTCACCTCAGATGCATGCACTATAAATGAAACTGTGCGTTTTATATTTTGACTATAACTCAAAGTGCAATTCAGGGGGGCAGCACGGGCCTTGCTTGCAACCTTTGTGTGTCGACAGAATAGCTATGAGTGTGTGTGAGAGCGTGTGACTCTCAAACATGCATGTGGCGCATGAACAGAGAGCCCGAAATTGTGAAGCGGCGGCAGTAGGGCCAGCAGTTCCAGCAGTGGGAGCTGCTACCTCGCCTGACAGCCCAAATTAACTTAACACTCATAAATCAGCGTTAAGGGCAACCGCAAAAGCGTTGCATAAAAAATAGTTATGACGCCTTTTTTTTCTTACCTATTTTTTCGCTTGAATACGAAGCCGTAACCAAAACTGAAACAGAAACTGGGAGCTGGAAAGGCAACAGGGTTGCAGTTCGTCAGTCAGCGCAGTTGCATGCCAAATAAACGATACTCATAAAACGCGTGCGTTTGCATTGCCAACTTGATGAGAAGCCGCTAACTCCCCATACTCCCTTACTCCCACCCCCTCTCCACTCTCTCTGTTGTCAGCCACCTCTTCGACCGTCAATGAAACGGCTCGGCAATTTCGTTTGCCGGTCAAAATGGCGGCTGTCATTCTTGGTAATCAAATTGTAGTGCGCAATTTGGTTACTTTTTCTCATTTTGTTTTTTTTTTTGTGCTCTGTTATTCTCGTATTTGTATTTGCAACAGAGTGTCCAATTGCATAGAAGATGTGCAGTCTTCATTTTTTATTCAACGATGAGTAATACGGATAATTGAGTAAATCGCGTAATCGCTCACTAAATGAAAACAGTTAACCGAACCGTTTAAAATGTCAGTGTCTGTATTCATCTGCAGCTCAAATCACTGCCATACTCAAAAATAAAAGGGAAATATTAATTGATAAAATCCTTGAAATATGTTCAATCATTTATATTGCTCCAGCGATTAATGTTCTTATAATTGACAAACACAAATAATGCAAATACTGAAAACAAAAAAAAAAAACATTTCATAATTTTCTATTTTAAATTGTCAGTTTTAAATTATTCAACAATTTTTAATAAGCAGCCTAATTTTCTATAAAAATGAGAAAAAATTGAGTCTTTTATTAGGAAGAGAAATTAATGCATGCGGGAGCTGTGGTTAATAATATAATAATACATCATATTATTTATTATATTATATCTATACATTACACACTCTGGTTTCAATAATTCTTGGCTGCAAAGGTTAAAGACTGGAAGCCCCAGCTGTCCAATTACTCAGCGACATTCGGTTAATAAAGCAACAAGAGCAGAGTTTCCCGGATCTAAATACAATTTGCATTTTCATTAGGTAACCCTTTGTGGGAGTATTGGGCTTTTCCGTTTAGCAGCGACAGTTGAGGACGCTTTTAATTATCTTAATGCGGCAACTGAGCGTATGTGCCACATTGACTTTGAGCGCAGTGTAAATCAGGCACACCTACTCTTCTGAGGTGTTGTCGCATTACATTAAAAGCAAAACATTAAAATGCTTGCCAACTTGCGCCGGCAGGTGTCGCCACCGTGATAATGTCAACAGAGGAAACAATAAAAGCCGCAGTTGTCTTTTACTTTTGCTGCGGGATACGTGGCACGTCAGGATGCACGAAGACAGAGAGTGTATGTGTCTGTGTGTGTGTGTGAGTGTGTATGGAGGAAGCAAAAAGCAAAAGGATGCTCTCCACAAACGTCAAATATGCTATTCCCGTTTATTCACATTCCTACAGACATACGAGCGAGTTGACTTCATAGAGTGGAGAAAAATCTCAGCCAACCTGACGAGTTTTATTATTGATCTACCTGGGGAGGGAAAAGATACGAATCTGCTTCATTGTTTCTGCTTCCTTTGTTTTTCAGGGCATTTTTTGTCGTTTATTTTGACAATAATTGACTATTCAAAAGAGCTAAAATTTCTTATCATTATTTTAATTTAATTTACATTGATGATTTGTATTTTCAAACATGTTTACGTTGTTTAGAAATATTCAATCAATAATATCTCATAATTTTCAATTCATTAATATGTTTTTTTCCTTTTACCTTTTATTTTTTTCCAAATTAAATTTTATATACAATATATTGTCTTCAATTAAAATTTTACTTGAATTTTTAATTCTTTTGTCTAATCAATAAGATTCTCTCTCTCTCTCTCTCTCTCTCTCTCTCTTTCTCTTTTTCTCCCTATTCATTTTTCTTTCTTTTATTCTTTCGCTGTCATCAATTAGAGCATCTACTGCTTCTTGGCGAGCCACTGACAGGTGTCAGACTTAATAAATTACATTGAAATTTTGGCGCCTGCCTGTCTTTGTTTTCCAAACTGAGGCAAAGTCTTTGGCCTTGAACTGAGGTCCCTGTCTAGTATTTTGCATCGTTTTGTGGCTACTTTAACATAATAGGAAGAAACTTCCGAGTTGCGTGGGCTTTGCCGCTAAAATCCCACTCCAGGGGAAATGAAAATGTATGTGTCAAGTATGTAGAACAGAGCTAAAAGTTGCAGAGCAACTCTGTGGCCTCAGGTCACAGCTATGAGTAAAGTACAATAATACTATGAGGGCCATAACAATATTATCCAACAACAACAGCAACATTGAGAGGCAGATGAAGAAGAAGAAGAGTCTCAACTGGCACAAGGCTAATGCAAACTAATGCAAAATTCACCACAGGAAAGCTGAACTCTGCCAGATGGCTTAGAGTCAGCATCAGCATCAGAATCAGAATCAAAATTCGTATAACGAGAACTGCGGCTCTAGCTGTGGCTTCAACTGTGGTTTGTTGCTCCCAGTGGTGCACTTCGTTGTTGCTATTATGCATGCCACACAAATGCACAAATGCAAATGTGATCTGCAACGGGGTTAAATGTGTCAGCTGCGGTTTCGCCACGTGCCTGTTTGGGCTGCCAAGATTTTAATTGTCAGAAACAAGTTGAAATTAGCTGCAGGATATCTTCAAAATCCCATGAAATGAACGCAACGCAGTTCAAAAGAGACAAAGAGAGATGAACTAAGTTTTCATTTCGCGTGCTCTTATCAGCATAAATAAGCTCAATTTGATGTTATTGTTGTTGCTTTGTTAAGTAGCTGCTGGCGCTGCAGCTACCAAATGGTGCAACAGTTTCAGCTTCATCTTCACTTCTGCAAACTCTGCTGGCTGCTGATCCTGTCCAGCTTTTAAGCGTTCAAATATTTATAAAGCGAATAACGTTATGTTTACACGCTGTGGGTCGTGGTCGATTCGAGGTGCAGGCGAAGTTGCAGTTAAGTGCTGCAAATGAGAGTAAATGCAAAGTAAAAGTGCCTGAGTGGCCAAAATGTTTTAGAGCTCTAAATATAAAATATATAAATGCGGTTTTTAAGCGACACTTGCATTCAGTTTGCCATAAGCTTGAATTGAGGCGAGGTTTTTACTACAAATTTTTGTTAAAGGAAGTTGGAAAGTAACGCATCATCAGTTAGTCTAGTTTGCATCATTTTAATTAAAACCTTCATTAAATATGCCGCAGAGCACAAAAAGACTAAGCTCTGCTATAGTTTGCACAGAGGCAGCAACAAAGAAAGCTTGTATTACAAATATTGCGTATACGCCGCGTTGTCGGGATAGTGAGAGAGAGAGCGAGAGAGATGTAAGCCCCATTTGCACTATTTGCCTTTATAACAAACTGTCTGCGACTATAGACAGTGACAGCATTGCGGTATTAAGACCTCAGCTGAAATGATTACATGCCTGTTTAGATCTGTCAGTCGCCAGCAACGACGTCGGCGTCGTTGGCTTCTCTTTTGATTTACAACCATGGCTGAGAAGTCGGTTGTGCCAGCTTCTGCATTTTACACTTGATAAATGATCAAATTAGGCAAGGAAAGCGGCAACTTGCATATGTATATATGTTCATACAATACATATATGAAAATATGTGTACTATATGTATCTGCAACTAGTGTAACACGGCATTGTCCCGACACAGCTCTGGGGCAGAGCCACGGACTTTGTGAGGCTGCGCTGCTTTATATGCGTTGCATGACTTGCACTTTTGCAGCTGCAGCTTTCAACTGCGAGTTGCTGCAGTTGAAGCTGTTGCGGCTACTTGCTGCTTGCTACTGCTTGGATTGTGGCATCTTCTTCGCATCGTGTTGCATGGCTCGAAACTATTCGGAAACATCGTGCACGTTTTCATTTAGTTGAGTGCATGCAACTGCCTCGACTCTGTGTAAGATGCCTCAACTCTGTTGCCACAGGCAAATACATATGTACATGTTGCAAATTCATGTTACTCGTACTACTACGGCTTAAATGTTGCCATTGACTGCTAAGGCTTAGACCATAATTTGCAATACATAAATTACGATTTAAATGCCACTCAACATCCTTCGCCAATTAAATTCATTGTGCTGATTTAAGCAGATGTTAATTTCTCCTTCAATATTTCATATTCAAATTGCTTAAAACTGTTGTCGAATATCCATCTAGCGTGTCTCTTAACCGGGTCAGTAATTTCCTAAATAACTGCAATAATAATTGCCGAAATTATTCAAGCAACTCAGCAAACTGACCTAGCAATTGTAATCAGCAAAATTCTCTCTCTGGGCAAACATATTCATCGAAATCGACATAGATACTCATCGTTGTATTTACAGCACTGTTTGGTAAACATTAAGAACAATAACAATAGCAACAACACGTAAGTGAGTATCACAATCAACTACTTTATGTTTGAAGTCTACAGATTTGATTTCATTTCAAAGGTCGGACGAATTGTTTACAAACCCTAGCTAATTATACTTCAAATTTAAATTCGTTTATTTCTGATGAATATTAAAATTTACAACACTGAGGATATGTATCTAGAATATATATATAGAATATCTTAATCTGGGTAAAAGGTGACTATGTTCTGTTTGTGTTTCTGTTGTTTTGTGAAGTCTGTTTGGAGGAGCCTCCTAGAGGTTCATTGACCATATTACCATATAACAGACTGTACAAAGTTTCAGTTAACCACATAGGTCTCTGACATATGTGTGTGTATTGCAGTCACAATATATATTTGAGCTAAATGGCTGCTGTTGAATTTATTTGCGGTTCACATTACGTTCATTCCACTTGTGCCCCTGTTAAGAGAGTGGAGATTTGTGGAGAGGTTTTTATTGCCGTTGACAGGAGTTGGCTGTGCTGCAGTTGCCGTTGCAGCAGTTGAAATTTATGCCGCATAAATTAAATCATACCGAAAATCATTCCTCTTTTATTTTCGCACTATTAGTCAGCGTTGAGAGAGCGAAAAAGTTGCGCATTATAAAAACAATTTTGGCAAGTTTTTGCCAAGTTTTGAAATGATTCAATTTGCCGAGAGGAAAGTTTGTAGGTACCAGCTGCTGTTGCTGCTCAACGAGACTATCCTGAGTGTCCTGGCTGGCTCGAATCCTTAATAGCTCGCGGCAGGCCACAAACAGACCCCGGCTGGCAATTAGTTGCTGCTGCACAGGAAGCCGCGAGCCGAGAGGAGCTTTAAATATTTAATACTCCATTTAAGCAAGTGAAAAGTTTTGACTTCAATACGTATCTGTTATCATTAATGATTTGCAAATGATTATACATTATTTAATTACCTTTGAGTGACACATATAATGATTATATTATTAATGCAGATATGAAAAAAAAGATTGCCTTGTATGAATAATATGTTTACCAGGTACTGTCACTATAATAATTTTCAGAATATAAAATATTTAATTATTTCATATGAACTAAAATAAACAAATATTTTTCTGGTTCTTAAATAAATTACATTATTTTTAGTAACTGCTTTAATGTGCGATTATTTTGCTGTTTATGCTTTAAATCACACTTAATGTGCACATCATAAACACGTTTAACCGCAGCTTGACATCTGCAAACAATACACAAAAACACACACACACACACACAAACTCTCTGATTTTCCTCCTCCCCCAATCACATACTTTTCCTGCTCAAGTGGCAAATATTTAAAGCTCGCCCCGAGTTATGCATGTCAATGGCTTTGGCTGTCTGTAAACTCTGACGGCCATATTTCGCACCAAGTCATTCACGAGGTCCCTGGAATGCCATTGTGAATTCCGTTTAGTACCTCAAATAGGTGATCAGCTTGTCAGTTGTGGCGTATGCGTAATATTCGCAGCGTAATGATGGAATTTTATTGACTTTCTACATATGCCAGAAGCTAATTTGAGTATTGAATTTAAACTGATTATTGTCTTTTTATTACTTAGTTTGTTTGTAGTTAAATGCTGCTAACTATAATTCGAACAATATCTTTAATCAGCTAACAAGCATTCAGCGTTAAAAAGTAATAATTTGATTAAGTAAAAGGTCAATTAAGCTTTCTGCTAATGTAATGAGCATTATCGTATACAAGCTAATACAAATATTAAATAGAAGCTGCTCGACTAGCATATACCCTGTGAAGCTACTCTAGAATTCACTTATTAAAATCGTCGTATATATTATTTCTTATAGTATCGATTCCCTACTTTAGAAAAAAAAGCATTTCATAACAAGTCAACTTTTTAGTACTCTCTCATGCACATTTTATGGGTATATAAGTATGACATGAAAGGACATTGTATACGCTCACACACTTATACACACACACATACACATAATTTATGGAGTATGTTGTGCTACTTAGTCGCAACTCCAAAGAGACGTTGGGTGCATGCGTGAATAAACGTGTGTGTGTGTGTGTCAGAGTGTGTGTGTGTGTGAGAGTGTGTGGCACAGCCGAGTTGAGCAGTGTCACTCACTTGAGTGCGTCTGCCAGTGCTAGACCATCACTCATCCAGAAAACAGAGGGTTCCCGTTCAAGCGTAATATGTATATGACAGAGAACGTGCTGCCTGATGTCCCCTTTAAACGCATTAAATATAATTACTTAAGGCAAACGAAAAACATTATACTCGTATTTCTGCCATAAACGATTTTCAGTTAAGCTTAGTAAATTCCTTTTTGACAGCGATTAAACTTTAGGTCAGAGTAGATAATTTTTTAATGTTTAAATATAAGAAAAAGCATTAGCTTTCCTTTTCTTTTAAATTGTTTGTTTTTTTTTTAATTGCAAGTTAATTATTAAATTGCAATTAAATTAAATATAAATGTAAATTAAATGCAATTTAAAAATTATAGAGTAGCACTTATTTTAAATTTCCATTTTTAGTATTGATTGATTTATTCCAAATTTGTACTCTCTAAATTACTATATTTCTTTAAAACTAATAAAAATAAAATCATATAAAATGTAAAAAGAATAGTTGAGTCCGCCACGGCTCAGAAATAGTCTAAGCTCTTGTCTTGGTATAAACTCATATCGACAAGTTTAATCTAACTGACCATTTTTCCCGAGAGAAATACAGTGAATGCGTAGAGTGCTTGTGTTTGAGTAAACCTTGTATTACCAAGCCAAATACAATTTAAGAATACACTTTCACAATTTTAAAATTCGAATTTCTATTGGCGCTTGGAATATGAAAAAATAGAAAAGTTCGACACAAAATCAATAAAAGCAATTGGTACTTTACCCAGGGGGAAGTTCCTTGAAGACAAACCACACAAATTGAATGACTGACAAATGCACTTATATTGGTCTAAGCATTGCATGAAGTGCGACTAGAAGCTGAGGAAAAACTCTTGGGATTTGCATACGCAACGAAAAACTGAAGCCACAACAAAAGCTGAAATAAAACACAATATGAAGCATTCCTCAAAGCAATCCAATATTTGCAAAGCACACACATTCACATACCACATGATTAATATAAGTATGAATGCAACATGAACATACATATTTGTGCGCTTAAAAGCATGCTATGAAATAGTATATGAGTGTTTATTGTGCGTGTGTGTGTAAAAATAGCCACTTCATTGATTACACTATTTTACACAAATTTCAGACTTCACTCAGAGTTCAGCAATGCTGTTCAGTTTTTATACTTAAGGTGCATTTGATTATTATGCGAAAAAAAAAAGACAAACAAACTCGTTGTATGGATTACAAATATGAGAAAACAATGGATCATCAAACATAAGAAAATTCTTTTGTGATTATCGACTTGAAATAAATATAGAATATTAAAAACTGGCGCCATAAAATAAGTCATAATGCTTGCATATAAATATTTATATACAAACGTAGGAGTACAAACAGTATTTTTAAAAAATTTACTAGCTATATCAAGTAATTACTTATTAAAGGCATGCATTCATCCTCCGGCTTTAGGGCAATCGGAACAATGAATATGGGAAAAAGAACTGCAAGCCACATTGTGAAATATTTATTGTAGATGTATGTAAGTGCGAGTGTGTGTGTGTGGGTCAGTTTTGTGTGTATAGGAAAGATAATAACAAACATTTTTGAAAAGAAGTCTTGCACATAATAAATAACTACAAAATAAAAGCAATGCAGCATAAAGACACAGAGAAAAAGGCATAGAAAGCGTGGGAAGTAGAAAAAGAGAGAGGGAGGTATTTTTAATAAAAGCAAATAAACAGCAAAGTGACCATAAAAGCTTTGAGGACGCTTGGACTCTGCACAGCGTTTGCAATATTAAAGCAGAGCAAAGAAATCAAGCCGAGACCGAGAAGTAAATAATGCTGGCTAAGACGACGCGCTGAGCCAGCCAAGCTATTTGGCCTGCGGGCCAAGAAAAATGAGAAAAAATACAATAAAAATTACTGAACCGAATGCATCATAATGTTTGCGTCAGAAGTGGACAACATGAAATAGCTGCCCAGACCAGGGCCGAATACAGCTGGCCCAGAATCAGGCTCAAACTCAGCCAGAAACCAGGCAACCAAGCAGCTAAGATGCAGTCCCCAGGCTGTTGGGGCAGCTAGCATGTTGTGCTCTTTGTTCCAGCAAAATACTGGCCACAGCCTGGCCCGATATTGTTGCGCAAACAGAAATGGAGAAAATGTGCAACGTACACACACTTCACATAATTGTAAAGGCTGCTGTTGTGGCCATTATTGCTGTAGTTGCTGTTGCTGCTGATGTTGCGGTTAGGAATCATCTAAATTGATTATGAGCAGCCCGAGCAGAGCCAAGGAATTGGCTGCCTCAAATGTGTAGCAAAAAGCCAGCCACCTGTCTGACAATTCGCCTGGCGTATACTTAATGTTATTGTGAAATTTAATATGTTTTAAAACGATAAAGTTTATTTCATCAGACCATAGCAACAGGCGAATTAGGTTATATTGAATGTGTTATAAATATATATTAATTAGTCGGCTTTATTTACTTGTTTGGGTAGAAGACTAATTTTGACACTGACAACTCAACTAAAGATTAAAAATGTTATAAACAGTTTCTTATAAATGATTTAATCGGCTTTTTTCAGATGATACGAAAGAGAAAAATGTTGACACTTTAAAGCTTAGCTATAGAATGAAAGTGATATAAATAGGTTCTATTAAAAAAAATAATCGGCTTATTCACTTGTTTCGATAGTAGACGAATTTTGACACTGGTATTTAAGCTGATTAACCCTATTGTCTAGCCAGTGCTTTTTTCATAGCAAGAAAGCAAAAGACAGAGAGAAAAAGAATGGGGGCGAGTTGGTTTACACAGGTAAACAAAAGTTTGAAAAGAATAACATAAAGAAAATCCGAGCTGAAGGCTTTTAATGTCACTGTTCTGTGAGTGGCTTTCAAAAGGGTCTCTATATATATATATTTATATGTATTTATATATTTTGTTGGAAGCCAAGTTGGCCCAGGTTGGGTAAAGTTTTAAATGCGCTAAAGCCTAAGCATTTCTGAAGCCGCCACAACGGCAAACGGCAACGGCAACGACAACAGCACTTGAAGTTTTTCAGCTGCGGCTTTAGTGCTTACCTTGAAAATTTGTTGCATGCAACTGCACTTGACAGCAATGCGACAAGTGGCACAAAACAACAACAGCATCGAGACTTGCCATTTAGCTGCTAAAAAAGGCATAACATAATTATGAGTTGCCATTAGGCAACGACCAGAGTTACGAGGGGCAACCACGTAGAGTTGCCACGTCAACTGCAGACGACGATGACGATGACGACCATCACATGGTCGCCACAAAGTGTCACAGTGAAATGTAAAAACATTTCGAGTGACATTCGTGTTGTTTTTTTAACGTTCTCGTGCTTCGTTTTTTTGTGTCAACTCCAAAATGCCGCAAAACGCCCAAGTGCTCACTTCATTCACACTCTATGCGTTGCAAGAGGGAAACTGCTGAAAAGGGCGTGAGAATGAGGGGAATGGGGTTGGGGGAATGGCAAACAGGTAAAACCGACTACTGTTTTATGGCAAAATATTTACGATTTGGTATGTAAAGTGGCGTTTCTTGTGCGCTTTTCCGCTTTCCGCCTTCCACCTACCGCCTTTCGTTTTTCGCCTTTTGCCTTCTCTTCAGCACCGTTTAGTTGTATGTTTTTAAAAGCCTCTAGGGCTTTTGTTTGCACTCACCTATACAGTGAAACATGCTCGCATGCTCACGTACACTTTGAGTTGCCAAGCCTTTTTCCGTGTCCTGTCAAGTGTTTGGCTTTGTCACAACGTTTCCCGATGATTCGTTACCCAAGTCTGTTAAACTCTGTTTTTTGTTGTTGCATTTTTTTTGCCTTTGCCATTTATTTGATTGAACAGATTCATTGTTTGCCTAGCAATCCTATTTATTTCTATGCAAATTCCGCCAACTCAATCCAAAGTTTGGAGATAACTTAAAGGCAGACTGCCGCTTTCGATTCATACAAACGTCCGCGGCTCAAAACGATCAAAAACGATCAAAACGATCAAAACGAGTCAAAACGAGTGTCAAAACGAGTATCAGAGCGGGTAGCCCAGCGCTCAGACCGCGCTCACGCTTACATTGCAATGTATGAAATTCGGGGGTGGGTTTCGCTGTGACGTCGCACACACGACTCGCGTCGAGGCATTTTTGACCCTTTTTTATGGCCGTCATAAAACTCGCGCTGCCGGCGAGCCGCGACCTTTTGTACACTGAGCGAAAAAAATAGTAGGTTTGAAGACCTTATTATTTTAAAGAATTGGTTTTTTCTCATATAATTACTATGCGGCTCTATAATTTGTTTCAGTGTAGACCTTTATATTTTTTGCTCGCACATTTGGGTCGACCGACACATTCCCCGCTCACATTGCCCGCTCCGTCCCGCACATTTAAAAACGAGTTACTCGCATCATGATCGAATGAGCGATCGATTCTATACTCGTTTTCCGATCAGTTTGACTCAACGAGTATCAGCGAGTAACAAGTCGTACAGCCTACTCGATTTTTAGAACGGCGACTAGTGATTTGATTTGATTTGATTTTTGGCAACGGCGACCAATTCAACTCGAATCTACCCGTTGCAGTTCTCTGATCCAAACCAATGTTTGCTTGTTACTCGTACAAGCTTGTTATTCGCTGCCTCTCTCTCTTTTCAGTCCTTGTCATCAGCGTCGCCTTGTACTGGTTTTTTATACCCTGAGGGTATATTAAGTTTGTTCAAAAGTATGTAACAGGGAGAAGGAAGCATCTCCGACCCCATAAAGTATATATATTCTTGATCAGCATCAAGAGCCGAGTCGATATAGCCATGTCCGTCTGTCCGTCTGTCTGTCGGTCCGTGTAAACGAAAGGATCTCAGAGATGGTAAGAGCTAGGACCACCAAATTTGGAATGAAGACTACCTATAATGTCAGGCAGAACAAGTTTATGTTAAAATTTTGCCACGCCCACTGTGGTGGGCGTAATTCATCAAAAACTTTCATCACCTTTAATCTAGGGTTTTAAGTTAAAATTTTAAATTTTTTTTAAACCAACGGGTGTAGGATCATGTTCTGAGACTAATTACCAACTTTCAACATGATTGGGCCATAAATAGTGAAGATAATAAGCTTTAAAGATTGGCAGCTTCATATGTATATAAATAGAATTATTCGTCATTTAATTGATTTAACATTTACTCTGTCAGAATGGACATCGAGAATGTTAACCGAATTTGCCAGCATCAGTCTAAGAGGCGGAGTGGTCGAAGTGATAGGTGCTAGGCACGCGAAACGGGAGATCGCGGTTCGAGTCCCGGTCTGGTCGATGCAAAAGATTTTTAATTATTTAATATTTTTCGTTTATTTGAATTTTCAGTTTAATGGTAGAGTCACGCGAGGGGCGTGGGTTCAATTCCTGAATAGGTCAACGAATTTTTTTCGTTTTTAAAAATATTTTTACTTTTAATAAATATTTAAAATTTAAAGATAATGTATAAATTGCCGTAGCCTAGGCTCAGGGTATATTACTGTCGAGTGCACTCGACTGATCCACTTGTTTCTTTTATTTCTCTAGCGATTTGATGCTTGCGCTCAGCTGTCAATTTGTCTTTTCATTTTTCCACTTATTTCCTGTCTCTGGCGTTGAATGCATTTTTAATTGGCTTCCAATTTCCGGCCGTGCCATGACAAAACTCAGCAATCACTAAAGAAAAGAATTTCAATTTTGTTATTAAACACACGGCTCTGAACAAGTATTGAATAACATTTCCTCGGATTGTTTCATATTTATAATAAAAAGTTCAAAGTTCACAAGGCCTAATACTACATTTTTTTGGTTAACTCAAAACTTCTCACAAATTTATTTACGCAGACAAAGACAAACGTTTTTAAAATTCATTATAAAAATTGGTAGAGAACCTATCGATTTTAATTAAAATAACACTGCAATAACACTGAATATCAACCTATTTTCAGGCCAATTTGTGGCTTCTGGAGCTGTGAATAAAGCTTGGACATTTTGTTGTTATTCGGTATATTTAATTAAAACGAAATGATTCCCTCGCACAAATCGCACTTAATCCATCTGCACTTCTGAGTTGGGAAAAAGGGTAAAGGGAAGGGTAAAAAGGAGAAATGAGGTGCTTTCTCTCTCTGTCTGCACTTTGGGGCAATAAATTGAAAGCCAACTGTGTTCACTCTTCAAACAAACTGCTTCTAACTAACACTTGTACATTTACCAACAAATACACACAATGACACACAACTGCAGCTGATCTTTTGCTGCTCCTTCTCCTGCTCCAACTCCAACTCCTCCAGTTCCAGCTGCTTCTTCTGCTCGGCTTTCTGGCTGTGCTCCACATTTTTGCTACGAAGATTTTAACTGTCAGCAAGTTGGGCGACTTAATTTGAATTTACGGCGCCATGAGGTCTGAGTCCTGCTGTTGCCATCGCCATTGCAGCTGCCATGAGTCCTACTCTGGCTATTATTTCGCACAAACACCATTAAATACTGAGTGCCGCATCTAATGTGTTTATTGTTGTTACTGTCCTTAGGTTGGGGACTCTGTCCAGGACCTAAGCTTCAGAGCTCGTCGTATGTGCTCGACAATAATATTCAAATGCTACACAGCATAGCTCTCAACTCTGTTGCAGTTTTTATTGGACCCTGTACTCGAAAAAATACAAAGGGTCTTATACGCTTGCAAAAACAAGTTACACATTAAAACCACAAAAAAAATTTCTTGATCTCAGAGACTAATAAAGTTAGAGCTACCAAATTTGGTAAATAAACTCAAATCAAGTTTGTTTTCAAATTCAACCACGACCTTTTTCCCCAACCGAAAAAGCGTTAAAAACGAATTTTTAAGATATTTTAATATACAAAGTTATAAACTTTGTCTAATATAAAACATACATGTATTTGTCCAAAAAATTTCACCATGATCGGCTTTAAGCCCCGAATTTCTTTGAGAAAAAAACAAAATTTAATTTTGCGTCCGGTCAAAGAAAGAAGAAGAGAGCTGCATACGTACAGGGTCTCTCATAGTCGAGTTCGGTCTATAATATATCCTTCTGTTGCTGCATGTGTGTGTGTATGGGCGTGGCATAACGCCTTTTCAGTCAGCACTCAGCGCGGCTAGGTGCTCACTTTTCGCCGAGCTGTTAGTACCGTGTGCTCAGTGCGCTCTCGAGTTGCCGCCTGCATTTTCATATTTATGTGTCTCCAGATAACGCCGACGCTCCAGTCAAAAGTTCTTCCTTCACACTTGCAGCACGTAAGTGTATGTATGTGTGTGTGAATGTGTGTGTCTCTATGTTTATATGCTAATATTTCAGCACACATGCCGAGCACTATTATCGCGACTGCCACTTGGGCGTCGAACTTCCGTTTTGCCTGCAAGCCAAATCCTGCAGCGCTGCAATTTTGGTTTCAGACTGTCTCTTTTTCTTCTTCCATCTCCATCTGCATCTCGGTCTCTGTCGGTGTGTTGTAAAATGAATTTTACTTCATTTTGATATGTATTCCCAGCTGGTTCACACACACCACGTACTATGTATGTAGATAGATGTATTTGCTGCTTTGTTTGTTTGTTTATTTGCCTGCACTATCGCAATGATAATAAATTTTATTAATCTTGCTGTCACACCCACACATATATGGCAAAACGAATGTCTGACTCGCTGATCAAGTGCTCAACTAAGTACTCAAATATGTAAACGTGGCCCAGAGCCCAGATCCGCCATTAGCGACGACCGACGAACGCCAACCGAGAAACGAGGAACGACGGAAGCCCAAAAACCCAGCACGCGACCAACTTGCAATTTATTTTCATTTTGTAGATGCAACATGAGGCAAGTTCCCAGCACAGCCAGCGGTCTAGCGATATTTATTGTGTAATTATTATAGTTCATTCTAATTGCGTGACTTATTTATATGCACTAAAGCAAAGTGTACAAAAATTGGCTGAAAAACCGCTGCAAATGCTTATAGAAAGTGACAAGTTTTATGTTGGCTTCCTATGGCATACATATGTGTAAGTCGAACTGGGTTAATCCGAATTTATTGCCATAAAAATGATTCGGTTTGTTGAAAGTTTCAACTTGAAACTAATTTATGTTATGATTACCCATTCGTGCAGGGAAAATCGTTACCTTTAAACTATGCAAGTATATTAAGAAATTAAATTAGAGGGTGGGTTAATTTGTATTTCAATTCATTCTTTTAAGTACATTTTCCGATTGGATGCATTCCGAAGAACTTTCCCCTTGAAATTTTCTTCATTTTTGGCAAAGTTATGAAAGTTTGAAGCTGGTCTGATTTTTGATTTAACCTTTTTTTTCAAGTCAAAGTTTGCGCTTGTTATTTGTATTTACAACTACGTTTGCTTTTTAGTTTTATTTTTTTGGAAAAATCAATATATCGTTATTTTTTTGGAAATATATATAGCTCGATGATTTTTTTTTTTTTTTTTTGGCGATTTTAACGTTTTGATATTAAACATGATTCACTGCTTGTATTTGCATCACTATATTTAAGTCATAATCAATCTCAAAAGTGTAATAAAGATTAGTCTTTTTTATTTGGGTTTAATATAGTTTATCGATCGATCTAAGTAAGTTTCTTAATATTTTCCCTCCAATTTTAGCAGCCAGATTTTAAACTACAGCAAGTCACTTAGCTGCTTGGGCTTTTAGCAAGAGTCCGCCGCAGAAATATATACAAAATGAGCTAATCATTTATTTATTTAATCTCTCGGCAAGCAGTCAAAGGCTGGCGAAGTGAAAGTGCAATATCCCAGTTGTCCAGCTGTCCAGTTGCCCAGCTGGGGGATCAAACAGAATTCCCGAGAAATGTGGCAGCAATTAAAGCCCCAGGGAAACGGATTTGCAGTCACTGTCGCTGGCGCTTTGCGGACTGTGGTCGTTGTCCTGCAGTCTCAATTCACTCAGCACTCTCCCTCTCCCCCTATTCGCCAACCTTGGCTAATGTTAAGCAGCAAATTTGATGATGCTGCCGGGAGCATTGGGCTCGATGCTATGTAGTGTCTGCTATGCAGCTGTTGTTGCTGCTGTTGCTGCAGGAAATGCAGTCGAAAACCAACAAACGGCGGAAATGCGCCGTTGTCGTCGCCGTTGCGATTTAACTTTCTGCATTAAAAATTGGTCTGGGCAACTAACGTGGCTGCAACTGGCATTGGTTTGGGGCAGCCTCGCGGATGCTGCGGCTGCTTTTTACCAAATCTAATTGCAAATTTTATGTAGCGCCCACTCGACTCGGTTGCATGCACCATGTGCCAGAATGGCAGCCGGGCAGCTGGTAATGTCGGCTTCTATGATGGGGATTGTTTCCCTGTTTTCACATCCTCCCCATCCTCTTGTGCTGCTTCCTGTTTTCGGTCGCAGTAAATCATGAAATGTATTTGGCAACATAAGGAAATGGAAAACTGCCGAAAAAAATTCAAGTACGTCGCTGAGATCGACTGTTGGATGCCCAGTAACAGTATCTTAGCAGCCGTTAAATTCAATGATCGTAAATGAAATAAAATTTAAAAAAAAGTTCACAATTTATACCGGCTTTAACATTTTTTTACAGAAATAATAGTTTTACAATGTTTTCAGTATTTTTGGGCAAGTAAAATACGCAAAATAAGAATACGTATTTTAAGAAGATTACATATTTTATCAATAATAATAATATTTGCCTCAAAATAAAGACAAACATTGTCGGAAACTCACAAGTCTTTGTACCATTTGTGGTACAAGGCTAAAATTGTCAAACAATTTGGAAAAAGTTGCTGGGTTGTTCGCTCTTTGAGTGACCGCTGCCACGCCTCCACTTCACTCCCCAAGGAGCGTTGCCATTAATTTAGATGTTGTTTTTAATTTGGTTTTGTTGGCCAAACTCATTGACAAAGCCTCAAAGAACGCAGTCTCCGCAGAGAAATTTTGTTTGTGATTTCATTAAATCTAATTGAAACTTTTGTCTCTGCCTCTGTCGCTGCCTCTGCTCAGTTGCTGCCTCGAGTCGAGCAGTCAATCTTGCAATTTGAGAGTCCCAACGAAGCTGGACCCAAAAATGATTTCTCGCTTGGCTTCTGTGCTTCGGAGGGAAAGAACAACAGCAACCGACGTGGCAACCACTTGGCTGACATTTTGGGCAAATCTGGCAGAAACTTGAAACGGGGCCCTTTTGGGCCGGAAGTCTGAGGAGCTGCATTTCCACTGCTTTTTGCCCAGTAAAGTTACCCGGGTGAGCTCGACTCTGAACGCACTTTAAATGCGAGCTCAGAGCCAAAGAATGCTGGGAAAAGTTTGAGCCAGTTTTGCCACAATTATCCAAACATTGCGCCCATGCCACGCCCCCTCTGAGGCCTGACTGCCACGAAAATAAGCACCGAAAGTGCGACAATTGTGTGGCAGGTAAAGCGCAAGCAGCAATTAGGCATCCCAATTATGTAACCCTTTCTGGCCACAGGCAAGTTTGACTAAAAAGTACCTCATCCAGTTTGTTCTAGCATGAAAAAGGAAAGAAGCAATGAGAGTAGTTTTAAGAAAAGTTGCATGGTATCACATGAATTTTCACTTATGTATATCATTTGAAACTTTCTTATTTTTTTAAGTGAAGTGAATTAAGTATAGTTAAAAATAGTTTCAGAGAATTGTTTTGCCATAGATATTAAAATATATAATCTTAAGCTAAGCTAAAATTGGTGTATAATTTTTGAATATTTTTAATTTTAGGGATAGTATTTTGGAAATACAGAAATATGTTTGCCCTTATTTATGGCAAAAATCGTTGATTATTTTTAAAGATCCTTAAAAAAAGTAACCTAAAGGAACTCACAAAAAGGAAAACTCATTCGACACTTGTACATACTTCTTTGAAAGGTCACTTCTATGTATATTTAGAAATATATGGATCAAGTAACTGTATAAACTTATGAGCGATATCGACTTTGATCAAATGCCTTGAAAAGCTGGAACTCTCCAACAACGTCATGATTAAGTCAGTTCTTTATTTTCTTTAATAGTCTGGAGGACATCTTGAGGAATGAGCACGACTTGGGCTGAATGGGTGGCGGTTGAGTCTTGGTCCGATTCGATCCTAGCAGCGATGCTGGATTTATGTCTGAGGAGAGTGAAGTTGAGCTGCAACGGGGGGTAGCCGAGGAAAATATGGAGATTGCAGGATTCGTCGGAGAGGAAAGGGGCAATGTATTCCGTCGAGGAGACGAAGATGCCATGGAATTGTTACGAGACGAGGATGTCGTAATCGTTTCCCCATCCGAGGTCTCAGTATCCGAGTTGGGGGTGATGGTCACCAAGTAGGAGTAGGATTCATCAGTGTCAAGTTTTGGTGGATCCTGTTGCTGCAGCGGCAGCTGCAAGAGAAGATCGCCGATTTGATTGATGATCTTGGGTAACTCCTTCGACCGGGGAGCCCGTGAACACTGAACTCTGCTGTTCTGCTTCAAATCCGGAAGTAAAGTATATGACTTATTTTTAAACAAGGTTGTGCTGTTTGTTGGTTGTGTGTTGTTTATACGATGTTGACTCAATGAGACGGCAGGCATCAGTTGGCATTGAGATGAATGGGGCTTAATGGCCAAGGAGTTGACCATGGATTTGACTTTGGAGGGGCCTAGGGACCTGCGAGAAGTTGTTTTTGTCAGCTGATCATCCCGCTTGACATCAAATGTGCCCTGTCGCAGTAATCCGGGTTGTTTCGTCTGCACAATCGAGCCCTTTTCAGCCCTGGGTGAAAAGTCCTTGCCGGCACAGAGTGAGAGCTCAGTCTCCTCTTGCTGTTTTCGCAGCTGTTCCAGCTGTGAACGAATTTCCAGTAATCTTGGCTTGTTCTGCAACAGATTCTCGGCACTAGCGGCATGTGCAATGGGCGTGATCGTCCCCCCTCTTTCTCGGACATCTGCCACGGTCAGCTCGGCAATGCAAAGTTGCTTGAGATCCTCCTGAAAGTCCAGTTCTGCCTGTGCTTCCCTCTGCACTTCCGTTGTGGGCTCGGCCCTCATTGCCGGCTTCACATATTTAAGTAAAGGAAGCACACAGCATTGCCTCTGGATCCACTTCATGCGTCTCTTCTCGCACTTGGACAACGCCAAGTGAAGCTGCTGACGACTCTGACTATTTGTGCACATGCCATCGACCAGGATGAAGGGCACGTTTCCGCTCTCGCTCTGTGAATTTTCCTCGATGCCAGGCAGCCGAGAGCAGACAGCTTCAGATGGACCATTGGTTTTGGATTTGTTAACATTCTTTGGCTTGGATCCTGTTGGTGACATATTTGATGTGTCAATCCGATTTTTTCTATTACTCATTGTGAAGGCTGTAAGCGGGAGGAGAAATTTATAAGCAGGAAGCCAAGTAAAAGAGATCTGTTCTCAAATATTGGTTGTGATATCTAAGAAGTAAGGAACATTTTTATCCTACTAAATGTTAATATTCCATAAGATATTTTTTATTAGTTCAACAACTTACTGAAAAAAGGTAAAAAAAAAAACAAAGAAAACGTTCGAGTTATTCGACTTATCGAGTTCCTTTTCTTAAGTTTATTAATTTTATTTTAAACTTTTATTTATATATTTTTATTATTATTATTATATTATACATATAGTTAAAGAAATTAGATACCCACATACTCCCCTTACTACACATACAAACAATATTAACAATTTTATATATAAAGGTAACATTTTTTTCATTTTGAAGAATCAAGCTCAAGAGAATAGATCTTAAACTTAACATTTAATTCAAAACTAAGAAATATTGTCTTAAAATATTTGTGACCAAATTGTGAAATCCTCAGCAAGGGTATAAATTGACTGGAAACTAATGGATAAATGGATTGCCTTTTGGCTGTCTGCTAAATGCAAATCAAATTTGACACACATGACGAATCGTTTATGGCTTCTAAGCCAGCTGTCATTCAGTTGGCGCATTTGATTTGCATTTAATTGTTGCCGCTACCGGAAATGATGTGACACGTGTCTAGACGCCGTCATCCGGGTGAAGGAGAGGAGGTGGGGAGAAGGGAGGGGATGGAAATCTCACCTGTCCGAGCGATAGTTGTTGCTTAAATCCTTTGAAAGTACTCCGACAGAAATCAAATTGAAAGGAATATAAAACTTTGTCCACGCGAAGAGATGAAAAAAGAAAATAAGAGATGAAAAGGGAGAAACAGTAGAAATTGTGCTTAAAGTCCTCCTTGGGTGTCCTTTGGGAACTGCACGCACTTGTGGCTTCAGCTCAACTCCTGTTCTTGTTGTTGTTCGTCGTTCATTTTTTGTTTTTTTTTTTTTTTTTTTTGGTTGGCACTGTACGGTTTGAAGAAAACTTTTTGTTCTTGCTCTGATAAAAACTTAAATGTTGCCGCTGGCTGTCTGCCTGGTTGGTTTGCTTCCCTGTTTGGTTAGTTGCGAATCGTAAATGCTTGATATCCCCAAAAGGTTAACAATTTCAGCTGCTGTTCTTTTTTTTTGGTTTGTTTCTTTTTTCGGTTAAATTTCGTATTGGGTTTTTCAGGTTGGATTTTCGCTTTGAGTTCAGTTTAGATCAGTTTTGGTTGAGTTAAGTTTGTTTCTTTTAGTTTATTTTATATATAAGAATTTTGCGCTTTGCCAAATGAAACCACAACGCTCAGAAAACGCTCACACACATACTCGTGGCACACACACACAGTTTCACTCCTGTATGCCTTATGTGCGTATGTGTGTGTCTCTCTGTGGCTCTTTGTGTGTTTTATATTTACTTTATGTGCTGGCTGCTACATTAGAAAAAGCGTGCTCAGTTGAATTTAGCCAAGTAAAAAATCAAAAAGAATACCTATCACAATGAATATATGTATAGGCCGGATATACTATACTATTCTAAATACTAATATACGACATATTTCAAATGACAAATTTCTCAAAGTTCTCATAAAAAGACAGAAATAACTTAAAAGGCTGCTCAAACATGGAACATCCTTCAGATACTCAAACAAATATTTTAAATTATAATAATTAAATTTTTCCTTTTTTTTTAAGTCAACAAAATGCAGTTGGTAAAAAATAGTAATTTCGTTTTAAAGTATCAATTTAATTAAATAAGCTCTGAATGTATAATAAATTTATAATTTATTATTTTCAATTTGTAATAATCTATTTCTATAGTTTTTTTTATTTTAGATTTTAAGTATACACTTGCACAGAGCTACCTTTCTAAGCATTGAGTACAGGGTATACAAACAGAGCTTTTTGTTTCACACTTTGATCTAGGCTTACCCATATTCATAGGTTGTGTGCTGGCCAGAACATCAGCTTTAAACCGTCTTATTGTTCCTGTTGTTATTAAGGGGGACCATAAAGAATTCTCTACCATTATTTTCAGACGTAATTTCGCCTCAATCCCGCAACACTCGCAGTTTCCGCTGCTGACGTTCCCTAGTGCTTTAAATTGACCCCTCGGCCCCTAGTGACTTTTTTTCCCACAGGTATTGTTTACTTAAATCTCGTTTAAAGTCAATTGCTCTTAACTAAATGAAATCGTATTTTACTCTTTGCAAAGTGCTGAACTCTCTTTGAAGAGCTTACGATATTAGAAAGTGGTTCGGCACTCGCTCACTGTGCTAAAAAAGCTCCGTTGGCCTTAGTTCAAAGTCCTGGCGGGCCGAGTCGGAAAAATGCCGAGCACGAGGACAACAACGAGTGCGTTGAGCACGACGCCGTTGCCGATTGCCACATTTTGTTTCTGGCTCGGCAAATTGCGCCCATGCCAGGTTCCGTTCAGTCGAATTCGTTTGGGTCTGTGGCACGGACGTGACAACGGCAGTGAACGTGCAACAAACGTGAATGAAGCAAATCGAGCGGGTCACGACATCAAGTGAATAACATTCGCAACTTCAATTCGATTCGAGTTGAGTTGAGTTGAGTGGAGTTGAATCGTGTTTGAGTGTGTGTGTGTGCAACTGTTTATTGAGGCAGTGGCAGTGGCCAAGGCAGGTGTGAAAGTTATTAGTATCAAATTGTTTTCAAAGTGCGCGGGCAATTAAAGTTTCAGACTCGCAGCATTTGACGAGTGACGCCTGATGGATGCCTGATGGCTGATTGGCCTTCATGCTGCAAGTTGCACATTGTACGTTGCACGCTCCAAGTTGCAAGTTGCAAGTCAGAGCGTAAATTGCATGTCGCGGTTGTTACATGACACAAAACACGCACACACCCACATAAATCATGAGTGAGAGTGTACAAAATGCCAAGAAGTGTTAGATATGCAAATAACAAATCTCACAGCTGACTGTGGAATTAATCAACAATATCAATTACAATAACAATCAGAGCAACAAAAAAAGCAGGCAAGTGCTCCATAGACAACCAAAGGATTATGGTCTAAATTTAATTGCATTGAATCAATGAACCATGAAAATAACTAAAACAACTTTTAAAATTAAAATTATAAAATTGAACACATCTATTGATTTTGAAATGATATTTAAATTTTCATCCTTAAAGTCAGAGATATTTTAATTTAATATAATAAAGTTTTAAAATATGAGCTCACCTTGATTGAAAAAATTAGATTTAATTATTATTTATAATTTCATGTTTTTTTAATTTAAAAAAAAATTTAGAATTATTTAGAATTTTAGACATTTTAGTCTACATTACAGTCTTCAAATATGAGCTTACTTTGATGGAAAAATGAGATTTAATTATTATTTATCATTCTTTTTTTTATTTCAAAAAAGAATTTATAATTTTTGACATTTTAGTCTATAATAAAGTCTTCAAATATGAGCTAACTTTGATTGAAAAATGAGATTTAATTATTATTTATCATTCTTTTTTTTATTTCAAAAAAGAATTTATAATTTTTGATATTTTAGTCTATAATAAAGTCTTCGAATATGAGCTTCATATTTCATATTTTTTTAAATTTCAAACAAGAATTTAGAATAATCTAGAATTTATGATATACATTGATATTTTTAGCATTTGCATTTTAAATGTTGGCATATAAATTTGTTTTTATTAAAAAAAACAAGAGTTTATCCTTATCCCTTGATTCCTTATTTGCTATCCCTAAATGTGAATCAAGAGTTGAGTATAGACTTTTAGTTTTCTAAAAGATATGGTATCTTAAGTGAAGCTCATCAGCATTAGAGTATGACAAAAAGCAAAGCGATAGCAGAAAGGAGATGGAAATATAGGGAAAAAGAGAAAGAGAGAGGAATGTGGCTGGCACATTGCCCCCAGGCAATTAACAAACATTGTTTCAACCCCGCAACCCTTGACAGCTCCCCAGGGCTAGGCTAGGGAAGCCGAACAGACTATTGGGACAAACAATGCATATTGAACGAGTTGTTGTAAGAGTAGTAGGCAAATTATTAGGTAGTAAGTTCTCCCGTACAGAGACGCCCTTTCGCCCTCCTTTCAGGGCAAACAATGGCCGATAGTCGGCGGCAGCAGAAAGCCAAACAGTTAAGCGCTTCGTCATAAATTCAATTAAAATTCAATCGAAAATATATGCAAATTGAACAATGGCATAAATCATGGGGCTGTGCTCTCCATTAACTGTCTATGTGTGTGTGTGTGTTTGTCAGTATGTAATATAAACAATGCCGCAATGTCAGTCTTAAAATCGAGTATATATATTTAGTATTTATCGATTGCTATGCACACTCCCATTCTTACACTCACACTCAAACAATGAGACTAATGTTATGCCATGGAAAATTACCACAAAGCTTTGTTACGCTTTTGATTTTCCATTATCTATTCAGTTGATTATGTTGATTATTATTATTATAAATGTTTAAGTTTCTGATGTTCTCTTTCAATAAAGTTGACATCACTTTGCGCGAAACTTTAATATTTTTTCACACTTTCTTTTTCTTTTTGCCCAAACTTTTCAAATTATGTGTCGCCCTTTTTTCCTTGAAAGGCTTCGCTTATTTTTTTTTTATCTATTTTTGTTGGCGTCCTTTGGCTGCTCGCAAAGTTTTTATCGTTCAAAATTATGCGGACATGCGGTTGCCTCATATGATTTGAGCCTTGCTAGAAACTTTTGCCACAAAATTATTATCATAAGAAAAGGCGGCGCTTTATGAAGTAGGTTCGCTTGAACTAACCCCTGAGGCAACTCAATTTAGGCGTAAAATAACACAGTGAAAGGGTTAAGCACTACGTCAGGAAACACATTTTAAAATAATATTGTCAACTTGTAAAAGGAGAACATGTAGATGAGAAATAAATAGATGTCTAATATTATTATAATAATTTTAGAGTCTGTTAAGCTTCTTAGTTGAAGTACAGAAAATGCGTTTTAAAATATGTAATTTCATTAGGTTCCATAAATAAATATACTAAGTTAATTTGTAAATATTTATTTATTCATTTATGCATTTACGCGTCACACTCAAAGCCGTCGAGTAATCACACTCATACTTATACTTATACACTTCCTACACGTTATTTCACTTTAGTACATTAAGGGAAACTTCCTTTTGATTGTGCGCTTAATTTCCGGCTTAGACAATTTGCCGTTGCTCTGCGAGGGCGACAATTGTGTTTTCCATATCGTCTCTTCTGTCTTTCATTAAATATGAAAATGTCACGTCAGCTGGAAAGCACCCCACTGGGAGGAAATGAATGAAGCCACAAGTGGAATGTGGAATGCGTAATGTGGAACGTGGACGGATTGCTTTTAATTTAAGAAAACAAATGTGCCTCTTATATGCGCCTAAGTTATATGCTTATGTGCTTATATGTATATATTTACGTAAAAATAACAATATCAGCGAAAATAATCGTTAATATTACTCATACGCAGGGTATGCCGAAATGTTTAAAGAGCGCCCTCAGCGTCAAGTCATCGTTTTAGATGCCATGTTGTTTATTTTACAACTTTTTCTTTTCATAACCAACAAATCTTCTGAATAACAGTTAATTTTCTGGCTTCACGTGACAACCATGCTCCTAACTTTCGCCTCCTCCTCCTCCCACACTTTTCTTTGTTACCTTGACTTTGGCTTCGACTGTGTGCTGAAATATGCCTGCGGTTGTCATGGCACCTGGGATGGTTGACGTAGCCACAAAATGTTGGCATTGCAATGCCGGAATACGGCTTTTTCAGTCTATGTGTGTGTGTGTGGTGGGTGTGAATGTGTTGTCCTTTGAGTGTGTCTGATGTGAAGAAGGAACTATTTATAGACACTGTCATTATGTTTATTTTAAGATATGTTCTCCACGCCTCAAAACTCTATAGGTCGTTGTATTGTGCTTTGTGGCATTTTTATACTTCATCAAATTAGAAAATATTATTTTAGGATACAAATATTGATGAGAAAATTGTATTTATTTATTTGTGTTCTTTTCTTCATCTTTTGTCATTGATTGTTGGAATATTCAAATGCAAAATATTTGTTTAAATATATTTATTAAATGTTACGAATTTAAATATTAATGTAAATATTAATCTCGAATTAAATTACAAAATAAATAATAATAAAATATATTTTCAAATATTGATTACAATGTGAATTTTGTAAATCCGATATCATTTTTATGCTCAACTTTGAGTCGTATTATCTGTTAATTTCATGCGTAAAACCAACAGAGAATCGTGCTTACCATAAAAACTGTGAGAAGTTACACGGCTGGCTGACTAAATAGGGATGATTGTAACGCCTGTTTTCCATCGCAAATGCCACACTCACTTTTACACACACACAAGGACACACAGTTGTGACCAGGCTGTGGCACTCCACGTGCTTCTTCCCCAAACGTAACTTTGCCCCTCTCTGGTTTTCGACTTGTTGTTGTTGCTGTTGTTGTTTTCGTCCTTCTGCCTTGTGCTCATTTATTTTTTATATGTCTTGCACCTGAGAAAACACCACAGAAACACACAAAGGAAGGAAAAACTCATATGACGACGCTGCCATTAAAAATTAAAGTTTTTTCTTGTCAATGAATGTCATTTCCTTTTTGTTGTTGTTGCTGATGTTGTTTTTGCTGCCTTCTTATATATATATATTTCGCCTGGTCTTTTCATTTTGACGTTGATTTAATTTTTGTTTTTATGCCATTTTAAATTTATACTTGTTGTGCCAGCGAGCACTTAAATTAAATGGAAAACTATATAATTTTAAATACGCAAACATGATAATCAGGTAAATGAGGTTTAGGCTAGTCGTGTGCGTGTCTAAGCGACACGTTATTAAGTCCCATCTAGGTGCAATCATAATATATTTATAATGGTTAGTTTAGGCTTAGCTAATTCTCTCTTTTGACGCACCATGAAAAAGGCAGTAAACACTTTAGGCCCGCTCCCTTACAAGTTTTCCTTTTAACTTTTTTTTTTTTATTTGCTACTCTCATAAACTGGTTTTATTTTCCATGCGTGATATTTATCAACTGAAACGTAACAAAAATGTGTGCATACTTGTACACATATTCATGTTTATTTCCGTCCCTGCTGTGACACTCACTCCACATATTCACAGACATTCACACCGAGTGTTTGTATCTTTTACGGGTTTTGCCACTCTATTCAAAGGCCGTTAAGGTTCGCAGCTCCCAGAGACTCAACTATAAAATGAAATATACCCTAAAAAATATAGAGGTTTTTACTCGCATTTGTATGTATATTTGTTTCGTATTCGCACTGCCAATCACATTTCAATAGGCCATCATATATTTTACCACTGCGGACTTATGTATGTCCAACAGCTGGTCTTCATTTGCCTCGGCAATTCAATGAATTTTTCATGGAAATTCTCTCGGTTTTAGATGCCGTAACTTGTAAAAATACAAATATTAGCAAATGAATTCAATAAGAGAAAGCACTCAATCAATATTACTCGCTCAGTGACAGTTCATTTGTTTAATCCAAGTCTGATAGTTATTCAAATAATATTTAGCTATTGCATCGTAGAAAATATGTGCTTCGTAAAATGAATCTAGGCCATAAACTGGTCTGGTAACTTATTGAATCAATTTAAAATTAATTGATTCTCTCAAATATAATTCTTGATATACCCTGTTAGAAAAGGAAGATGAAAGATATAAATGTATGTAAAGAAAATGTGAAAGTGAATAAATGATTGACACATTTTTGAGAACAATTTTATCCTAATATCTTTTACCGAATAAAAAGCAAAATGAGGTATTTCTGAATACTATAACAGCTAGAGGCAGCAAATTGATAAAAATGATTTCCCTCAAATGTCAGAATATCTCGTAGTCGATCAAGGTAGTTTCCATCGTTTAAATAGAATACGCCATATTTTCTGTATCACAGTGCGTATACGTAATAATCAGTAATTACGTATTTATGCATAGACCCTCTTTATATTATAGTTACAAATTTACGTTTACGTAAACGACAGCTGACAGTTTAATATATATTTTTTGGGAGGGGTGTGTAATCTCTTTAATTGGGCTTTGAGTGCTAATGTAAAATTTATTTTTAAATTGGATTATGTGTCAAACATTTTGACTTGTGCCAACAGCAATTTACCGTTGCAGCGCGCTGAATTTTAATGTGGTTTTTGGGCAATGCCAAAGCCGCAGGTGCAACAACAACGGCAACAGTAGATGCAGAGGCAGGAACTGTGGCGGTGGCAAGTTCAAACAACACTCATGCTCCGTTGCTTAATATAATGCATGCACTGAGAGAAAAAAGCTCAAAAGCTCAAATTAAAATTGAATACATAATTCCAACATGCTTAAATTCAATAGTAAACATTTTTATTTTTATGCCAGAATCGATTTACAGTTCTAAATTAAAAATATAAATTATTTGACTTTTCACCGAATGTTTGAGTAAACTATAAAGTCTAAAAAATTTAAAATAAAATAAATATAATTTGAAACATTTAATTTGAGAACTGTATGGTTTTGGATACTTTTATATATTTATTTATTTGTAATTATAAATGTTTTAAATTAAATTGCTATTATTAAAATAAAATAAAATAAAATAAAATATTTATTAATAATATTAAAATAAAATAAATATACATTATTTTAAACATTTAATTTAAGATCTATATGCAGTTGGCATACTTTTATTTATTTGTTTTTTTTTTAGTTGAAAATTTTTTTAATTTTATTGCTATTTAATATAATTTGATTAAATCAAATTTAATTGCATTTATTTTGATTATGCGCTTATTTTTCTAGGTGTGCACTTATATGTAAAGACACTTGGGCATTCATTTTTGAATGTGTATATATCTGTGTAAGTGTGTCAATTTGTTAATTTTGATGTGGGTCCCCAATCGTATGTCAAGCCAAAAATCAATATATTTACGCAAATAGGCAGCAGCTTGACATCTGGTAAGGGTTGAGGGAGTTGAGTCGAGTAAATGGTATTTCGTGGGTTTAAATTTAATTTATCAGCCCGTTAGCTGTTTGTGCAACAAATTATAAATAATTCATGTGAAACCATCGCTGCGTATACTTCATCTGAGTAACTTCGGTGTATTAATTGCCATCTCTGGTTTCAGCCAGACAACAATTGCAGGGCCATAAATGATAGTCGAGTGAGCCAGAAACTCTATCTCTCTCTCACTGAAAACACATGACCCCAAAAAGTTTGAACAACAATCTGAAAGATAAACAACTCGGAGTATTTCAGGCCAAAGGGACAAGTTGATCGAGTTGTTTTTGTTGCTCTTGCTGTTGCTGTTGCTGTTTCTGTTTGTTTCACAATAATAAAGTGTGGCTGCAGCTTTAATAACTTTTTGCAGCAGCAGCAGAAGCAGCATCAGCCACAACAAACTTGTTAATAGAGACAAAGACCGAGATAGAGTTGTGAACAAAAAGGCGAGAAAGACAGAGAATGCAGAAAGGGCAAAAAGCAAATAGTGCAGCCGCAGTCGCAGTTGTTTGTGGAAATGGAATTGCATTCTAATATCATCGTCGGGCCCAACGACAGATAAAACTAGAAAAGTTTTGCGAACAGGCGACATTGGCAAGCGAATCCAAGCGATGTTGGTTAGCAGAAATTTACCAAATCCAAACTCAAACTCAAGCTCAAACTGGAATCCAAAGTTGAACCCAAGCAGAATACCAAACAAGAATTACATTTGTCGTGCGATGTTTGCACATATTTAAACAACTTAAAAATTAGCCAACTTTGGGGGAAAATGCAGCGGAAAAATGCTGCCAGCTGCATTAGCTCAGATTTATAGTACCAGCATTTTCTCTATTCCCTTTCACTCTCTCTCTCTCTCTCTCTCTCTCTCTCTCTCTCTGCTTTCTCTATCTGTCGTGGTCTCACGTTGCCCCCTTATGTATTCAGTCATGCCGTCAATTCAGAAACTTTCGTCGCACCGCGTCGCGTCGCTTTGGCAGTCGAGCAACCCAATTTGAGTTGCCCGCGCTTTGCAATTCAAAATGACGACGGCGCTGGCAAAGTTTTTGCTGCATAATCGCAGGCGCAGCGCTTTCAGCTCAGCACAGATAACAACAAAAACAATTGCGAATGCCGTGGAAACAGCATAAAAAACACGAAAATATATTGCTAACTTCGAGTTTGCCAGAAACAAAATACTCTTTCACTTTTTTTTGTATAAGAAATATTTGATATATTGCGCCAATGTAACTTTATTTAACTGAAGAAACATTTGAGTTTTACTTCGAGTGATCTTTTCTACTTTAGCTACAATTTACACCCTTCATAAATAAAATTAAAAACAAATGTATATTTTTTAAAATAAAAAAAGATGTGATACGACGGAGAAATAATTACTTAAACAACGTCGGGGAAAGAACGTCAACGAAACTAAATGACAATTTTACAAAGCAGAAATTCATGAATTTTGTCAGTAGAAGAATTTCATTTTGGTTATCATAAATCTAAATAATATTAAGTGAGCTTTTAAAGTTATAGCACTAACTAAAATAAGTCACAGATATTATATTCTTTTTTGTTATATGTTCTTTTTTTATTATATGTATTTAGTGGCTTATGGTTCTTATACAACTAATCAAACGAAAATAAATAGTTGTTGCTGTGTGCTTAACTATTTAAAAAAAAACAAATTAATTACTGATAAGTTAAGCTGTTTATTATTTGGTTTGATATAAGATATAAGATGTCTTTTGTATCATTGTTTGATATGGACTTTCCTTTCGACAAAATCACACGATTCACGAAAAATTTGTGAAGCCCTCTGATAGTGTATGAAAAGGACTCGGCCAACTTTGCTGGAACTGCGCATAATGTCGTTTTGGGGCAGAAACAGGAACAAGAACAGGCAACAGAAACAGGCAAATTCATCTGCGACTGTGGACAAAAAGTATCAAAAAAGTTTCGGTTGCGAAATGCGAAAAGAATGAGACAGAGGCAACAAGGTGTAAGGAGAGTGGAGAGAGGAGTAAGGAGTAAGGAGGACGAGAACTTCGTTGACGGCGACATCATCACAGTTTACTTGGCATTTACATTTGCTCTGCTGCGCCACGTTTTTTATGATTATTTCTGATTCTGATTCGTATTTCATTAAAGGCCGCATAAAGCCGCCACCAAATGTTTCCTGGCCTCCAAGGATTTATGCACATTTCATGAGTTCCTGGGAAAGGCCAGGGAGCATACACATAAATATATATAAAACAAGATTTATAGTATAATATATTCTGCTTGGTTGTTTTTTACTTATTCTAAGGCGATTTTCGACTTTGCTTTGATTTCGCTTAAAAATTCCAAGTTTCTCTCAATTATTTTGAAATAAAACAATTCACATGCCTCGCACACGAGGCAGCAACTCACTTGCCGCACGAAATGCCACAATTTGTTGCGTGTTTTGTTCCAGTTACGAGTGGGAAACTTTGACTTTGATATTTACCAGTCTATTGATAGACAAATCGCCCTCAAGAAAGTTAATTTTGATTGAATCATACACAAATGGCAACCCACAAACACACACACACTCAAAGCATATATAGTATAAGTACTTTACAATTATTAAACATATATGGTCATATAAATGAGTACTTAGCTTGAACTCTTGAAAATGTCACGCCAAAGTTTGTTAGCTCCTTCTGTCGACAAGGAAACAATTCCCGATAGAGTCCTTGAACTGCTCATGAAAATCAATAACAGTTGTTTGTCATTTGGTTCGTGGCCAAAAAATCATTTGATTGTATTGTGCGACAGATGTCCTTTATGCTCCTTTAGTTCTCTTATACTTTCTTCGATACACTTGTGTTATTAGACAGTGCTCGACTTAAAGATGCTCTTGAAAATTACAAGGGAACTTAACTTTCTTATAAATTTTAATAGTTAAAATTCACATAAAAGAAATCAGCATTTCAATTGATTTGTTGAATATTTTGATGTATTTCTTTTGTGTACCAGTTGGCAAATGTATTTGCATAAATTATACAACATTGAGTTGTATTAAAATTCATTTGATTTATCTTCCTTTTGCAGACTTCAACTCGCATTTAATGAGGCCGCTGCAGATGCCCACACATGGGACCTGGAATCTGGAATCCTATTCTGCTTTGAGACCGACAACTGAGCCAACTCTAAACGGCAACAGGCCGAAAATTTATGCGAAAACTTGTGCAAAGTAATAAGCAGTATAAGAAAACAAACGAAAGGAAGCAGGCGAAGAAAACAAAACAAAACTAAAGTAAAGTAAAACAGCAATGCCAACAAAAGCCATAAACAAAAGGCACAAAAACTAAATCCAACAAAACTATCAAAACAAAAAGAAAAACATGCAGAAGCGAGTAAAGAAAATCACTTAAATTGTCAGGAAAATACAGAAGAAAAGCTTACAAAGAAAATCCGAAAACGATGCGAACAACTTTAACTTTAACTTGAACTCTTGTGAACGTAATCCAAAACTGCCACGCACACAAAAATACAGAAGAGGGCGTCATATCATTTGGAAACAGCGTATGGAATTATTATGCCATAAATATGAAACACATAAACGATATATGCATTATTGTCCTCATTTGCTGTTTGCTACAAGGTGAGTGCAAAAACTTGATAGAGAATTGTTGGGTGCAGAGAAGGGAAAGGAAAGGGAAGGGAAGGCAATGGGTGGAAAAGGGAATGGGAGGAGAAGGAAACAGACACGACGCCGTAGTCGACACCTTTCAAGTCAATAAAAAGCAAATTGTAACTGCTGAACAAAGTCACTTGTGGCGTTTTAACACCTCAATACACACACACATACTATCACAAACTCACACATGTCTCTGCGTGCTTCCAGCTCATATCCCCTCCTTCCCCCTAAACCGCCCTGCTCCTCTATCCCAAAAGTTTTGCCTGTTTCGTTCGCTTATTTCGGTTATTTTTCCTGTTCTTGGCACACGCAGAGCGCATACAAATAAGCCGGGCAGATATTTGGTATCCAACAAACTGCTATTCACCTGTCTCTCTTCCTCCCCCTCTCTCTCTCTGCTTTTTGGTATATTTTAAATAAAACATATTATACTTTAATAGAATTTTTTTGGGTCGCCTGTTGAGCGAGCTGTCAGTTTGGATTTCAGGTTGGCCCAATTGAAAGTCGATGCTTCTAAATTAACGGCACACACACACACACTTGCCTCATGCTACACTCCACATGCACCTGTCATATGCCATGTACCACATGCCACATGCCTCTTCTGCCATCTGCATGCAGTTGACATTTGTGGCATGCGTTGTGCTCCCTAAAGAAATCAATCGATATGCGGCATAGCTGAGGGAATTGCAGCTGCAGTTGCCATTAGTTCCATTTCATTTTGCAAATATGTAATCGTACTTAAAGTGCACACAAAACTCACACGCAACACAAATCAGTCAAGTCAGCGCACAGTGGGACATTTAGCCTGTTCTAGTGGAACTTAATTAATACAAAAAATGCAAGTGCTTGTAATAATCATTTTGCTGATACATAAACTCAATAAAAGTTACTTTGTTTTTATTTCTTTTTTTTCTTAGACACATTGAAATAATTATCTTTTAAAAAGATCACAATTGTAAACATTTATTGTTTAATTTATTATTATTATGCTTATGTCAATTTCTCCCACTGTGCTGCCGGGAGATGTGGCATGCAGCAGGTGCTGCACCACCAAGCCACCAATCCATGGGGTAACAAGAGCGTTAGCTAGTTTTGTGCTACGTCAGCAAATTGTTTGTCGAACGTGCAACTGTGTGGCACGTTCAGTTGCCGTTGCCGTTGCCGTTGCTTTTGCCCCAATGGTCATCGTTCAGTTTGCTTGAATTTATTTCATTTTCATGCTGTTTCTCATTTCACTGGTTGCACGCTGCAGGCTGCACATTAGAGCATTATTTAATTTTAAATGGTTTCAAATGCTTGTTCGTCTTAAATGCTACAACACATAATATTACACATACGCCCCGTGAGCATATGTTTTGTGCTGAGCTCATCATAGTTGCTGCCACTGTTATTGTTATTACTTTTTCAATTACGAGTCAGCTTAAAACAACAATGAAAGTTTTCGACACACACACACACATTTACACAATTTGTTCGCCCTTGTTGTTGTTTTTGTTGTGAATAATATTTCTGGTTTTTTTCGCTTTTAATTTCGTCGCTCGTCAGTCGCTTGTGTTTCAGCTTCGTTTCTGCTGTCATGCTTGCTATTTTATTCATAAATTGTTTTTTGCTCAAAGTCATGAGTACTTTTTCTCAGTGTTGCAACACCCACACACACACACTCACATATGCTCAGTGACGTAAGCGTTGCACTTGCAACGCTCGTCATGTCAGACTCACTTAAAGTTGCATTGTCGCTGTCGCTTTTTGTTTGTGTGCGGATTTGCGCCAGATTTGTGTCAACTTGAATACATCAGAAGCGCTTGCACAGATTTGTTTGTTTGTTGTTGTTGTTGTTGTTGCTGTGGTTGTAGTTGTTGCTGTTTGTGGTGGCTCTAAATAGAAATGCACACGCAATCGCGCTACAACGGGACGTATGAGTAACGTCTCTCAGTGTGTGTGTATTGTGTGTGTGTTGCCTTTGAGCCTTGCCATAACTGTTGCACACTTTTTTGTTGTCGTCGTTGTTGTTGTTGTTGTAGCACAGTCTCTCTGCGGAACGCGGTCTCTGGCAACGCCTTTTGTTGTTGCTCGCTTACTGAAAACTAACCCAAAGGCTTTTTCATTACAATTTCGCTCGGTTTTCCCGTTTTGTTTTTCCTTACCTCAAACCTTGCTCTAGTATTTTGTTTTTTTTAATAAAATTGTTTGCTTATTTAGCACAAGGTCAAACAAGTCGCTTAATGAAGTTCACTTTTAGTTTAAAAAATAAAATAATCAAATAAAAAAATAAATTTAATAAATCATAAAAATATTAAATAATAGAAACAGCAAAAATAAGTAAATAAATATTAGGATTCACTTCAATATAATGATTGCTCTAGCATATTTAAAATAAAATTCTTTGCTTGCTAAATTTCACATTTAATTCTGAAAAACTTTACAACTTTTTCCCTTGGGGCAACAGTAATTGTTTTTTTAACACGATTTTATATTGTCAATAACTCATCATTATGCATGGAATGGCATGATAGATACACATTTTAATGAAGTCTAGACACTTGAAATGCCACAACAACCACACAACGAAAAACAAGAGGTCCTTAATGAGCTGCTTCTTCAATTGCCTGATAGCGTTTGTTTTTCTGTGTGTTTTTAACAGTTTGACAGTTCTTGGGTGGCAAAGTCCATTGTTTCGGAAAATCTCCACGCTAAACGTTTTCCCAGAGATAACAAAGTTTTCCTCCCACCCAGGCCCTTCTGTCTGCCTGTTTGGATGCCGCATAATTGCTGCAAAGGAAGGGAACTGAACTCATTAGCGATGTAATGTTGAATCCCTTTCAGGGCGTCCATGTCAGAGCCTGATACCGACAGACACGCAGACGGACAGACAGGCAGGGATGGTCACGAGAAGCCGCTTCGATAGATTTTTAGGCTCGCTTTTTATCTTCTAATGATGTGCTTCATTATGCACTACAGTCCACATCCGCTAAAATGGAAACGCATCCCCGATTTGACCTATTTCACGGGCTGCTCGTAATCTGTTTTCCCGTCGCTTGCTTTTGTTTGCTTTTCCACTTTCCACCTTCCACTTTCTTTACTTTGTCTATCGTTCGCTTCCCTTTGTTTGCCAATTTTATCGAATTATGCTAAGCGTTCAATTTAAAGCGAAACCACGCCAGTGTCAGGTATATGTAAGCAGGTGGGGCTAACCACAGTGCCTTCCAGAATAGGGCGTCTCCCTCGGGAAGAGCTTGTTTAAATATGCGTTAATGAAAGAAATTATCATGCATACTTAATGATGTTACTTCATCCCACACCTGCTTGTCTTCATTTCCCTTCCCTGCTTCTGCTGCTGTTTATGCATATTCAATTTACTAAAAGTACATTGCGATTTCCATAAATTGCTGAGTGAAAAAATGCCAGCAGAAACAAGAAAATAATCAATGGCGTTGCAGCTGTGCCAAAAGCAGACATGCGATATTATGACCGAACTATATGTGGAACACGTTTATATTTATCACAGTCACTCCTTGAGCAGCAAAAAATATAGTGTACAGTGGAACCAGTCTTAACAGCAGCAGCTTCAATTACTATTGCAAAATGTGTTGAAACAATTGGAATAGAATCATGAAATGTGCCGTATTAAAAAAGGAATTTCTGAACCCCATAATTGAAATTTTTTTGAATTCTGGATGTATTTTCGATGCTGTCTCTCTGCTACTTTTTTGCACTGACAAAAGTTGACTGCAGTAAATTAGTTTTAAATCTCAAAGGCATTATTAATTAGAATAAATAATAATTGTAATTTTTGATATATTTAAAATGTATTTTATGTCTTTTGATATTATTAGGTGTGCTACGGAAATCCCTTCCACTTGAATTTCACTTCAATTTCATTTCACTGTGACAGATTCAACTCCACTGAACATTATTGAGGGAATCGAAATCAGTGCTTAATCAGCTGGCGTCCGATGCCTTGAGAATATTGTCACATTTTTTTTCAGAATATAGAGTTGTCGAGTAACTTTTATTGCTGGTCGCTCGATAACTTTTGAATTTTTTTAAGCTATAAAAAATCAATTATGTAAATAAATTAAATTATATTAATTAGAAAAGATAAAAAATAAAAATCTATTATTCTGCAAACACAAAATTAAAAAAGTTGCTAAGCAAACCCTTGAAAAATAATAAATATGAGAAGGGGCCAATCCTAGCAGCCGACCTGGAAACGGTTGGTGAGCATGCTAAAAAAATTAAAACACACGAAGCTCTGTGGCACTGTTAATGTTTTCGAGCGGAAAGAAACTCTGAATTCGATTTTCTGTGATTTCCGTAGCACACCTGTATATTTTTATTTGAATTAAATTTCATATAATAAATTCCATCAAAAAATCAATTAATATTTTGACAATTAAAATTAAAATGACTTCGGGTTATTTGGTAAAATTATGGAGATCACTTCTCTCAAATTTTGATCAAAATTTATAAAAAATTTTCTCCTTTTATTAATTAAACAAAAGCAAGTTTAGTATGGAAAAAAAAGATTCTTTAAAAATAAACTGATTGCTGGAGAATTCGTGTCTTCAATCATATGTATGTACGAGTCTTTGCGCCATTTACCCACTGTACTTGTACCTCATGCTTATTGTTCTTGTCGTTTTTGCTGGCATAGCTTTTGTTCTTGGTGTCTGTGTCTGTTGTGTTGTTGTTCTTATTGTTTTGTTGCTGCTTGTTGTTTGTTGTTGCTGGTTGCGTGCAAGCCTTGCTGCTTTTAATTAATATTAAGACACTTTGTAATGTAGCCAAAATGACATGTGTTTGCATTGTCAGCGCTGCTGCTTTGTGTTCTTTATAGCGCGTATATACTGTGCACAGACAAAGACAGCTGCTACTTGCCATCTTCCGTCTTGCTTCAGTCTACAGCTGTAACCACTGGGAAAATTGTTGAGACTTGTTTTGTGGCACACGGATGAGTTGAATAATTTTATTCAAATTACGCAGGCGACTTTGAAGTCGCAGGAGAACTTGTATAGCTCATTCTTTGGCTTATTCAAATTATCAATTTAATTACATATTTGGCCATAAAGACGCCCCCTTCCCTTTCTGTGCTTTTCATGCCCAATAATGTTAATTGTTGTCATAAAATATGCACGTGGCTTATTAATGTCCAATCTAATTAATCCAAATGAATTTCGCTGCTTAAATGCCTGACGATGATGCCTGGACTTGGCCCGGGCAGTTAGCCAAATTGTGTTTGGGCCTCGCTTCAAATTGCCCCAGTTTATGCCAATGAAATGAAGTTAGCTTTAACTTAATGCTGCTTTTAATAGCCACCATTCAGTTTTCTGTGTGGTTTTTTGGCTATTAAAATATTTATATTAAAGAGCAAAATGTTAAGCTGGTTTTCTAATTTAACGCTATGTGAGCACCTCCCCCCAACCACCGCAAAAAAACAGAAATAAACCGCTGAAATAAAGGTTAGATGTGGGAATGTGAAATGGGGGAATGTGAGCCAATATCCTGTTTATGCCTCACTCCCCTCTCTCCATCGCTGTTTGCGTAATTTGTGGCCAGGATATGCGATGTGGCAACCGGCGTCATAATTTTACAAAGGATTAAGCCCGATTACGCACTCATTTATGAATATTTACGAGCTGCACAGCTATTGGATAATAAAACATGGGAAGTCCGTTGGCCGATTTAAAAATTGCCAACAGTTTAAGACCCTGTACTTTAAGCACAAGGGGTACATTAGGTTTGTCAAAAGACGGAAGAAGTAAAGTATATATTTTCTTGATCCGCTTCAATAGTGTAGTTATTAAAGTTATAAATCATAAATTATTTAATTTTATTTATTTTTAGCAGTATTATTTGAATGTTTTTACATTTAAATTTAAATTTATTTTATTTTCAATTGCATTAACTTTTGAAGTGCCCTCATTCATTTAATTTGATTTCGGTTCAACAGAATAAGTACAGGGTCTCTTACAGTCGGGCTCCCAGAAGTTGCACATAAATAATCAAAATATTTGCTGCAATATAACAATACGAAAGTCCTCTTTCTGTCCACAAACAAGGACATGCATATGCTGGCAGTATGTTCTATATACTCTATAGAAAACATGCTTGAATTTCGTTTGATTTGTACTACAACTGGTATATTTGACTGAAAACTGTGTTTCTCTCTTTTCCTTCGCAGGTTTCGCTTTGGGCCTGCGCATGATCAAGGTCTCCATACCCGCCTACAAGATGCGCGGTGAATCGGCCTTCCTCGAGTGCCAATACGAGTTGAATCGCACCCACGGAGCTGGACACGTGTCCAGCGAGGGGCATCGGGAGCGGGAGCGGGAGCGGGAACGTGATCGAGATCGAGATCGAGATCGGTATCCACATGGAGATGTGCATTATGTGGACATGGATGGGGATGTGGATGTGGACCGGCAGCCATATCGACGCATGCATCAGAATCAGCGGCAGCATCTGCAGCGACGTCAGCCGCATCTGCCGCAGGCACTGAAACAATATCAGAGTCAGAGCTTGAAGCAGAGTCAGAGCTTGGGTCAGACTTTGAGTCAGATTATGAGTGAGATTCAGAGCGAGAGTCAGACAGAGGGACACATTCCCCGGCTGCCGCAGCAGTCGCCGTACGGACACAGCGTCTATCGGGGCAGTGCGGCATCCGGATATTTGGGCGGTCGCGTTGGCGCCAGCATTCACAATGGCGGCCAGCACTCAGTCACAAACGGTGGCGCCTCCAGCGGTGCCTCCATTGCCTATGTGCCCGAATTTGAGCGCGAAGATAGGTTCGGAGTGGAGAGCGACGAGGAGGAGGAGGAGCAGCCACAGGAGGAGGGCGAGGCGTTGTATGCCATCAAGTGGTACAAGGACAATGAGGAATTCTATCGCTATGTGCCAAAGACACGCCCACCCAAAACCAGCTATCGCGTCGATGGCGTGCGCGTGATTGTAAGTAAACGCCTATCGAATACGTCTACTGCCTCCCAAAGTGTTACCAATAAGGCTCCTAGAGCGGATTCACTGCCAATTTGTAGGCAGTGCAAGCAATAATGACAGATCGCTGACCTAATTTTTTTATTTAATGCATACTACTTATTTAAGCCCGATAAATCAAACAATAAATCAAAAATCCGACTGACACTTTTAAATCTGCCTTTTGTGACCATGAACCTAATAGATTGGAAAATTGTTAATTGAAATTCTGGTTCTGTGAGAACAACAAACAATTTGATTTTGTTTGGAAAGTAAAAAGTAACGCCTTTCTAACGGTGTATTACACTGCAATCTCGGATAAATATTGAGGGAGCTACACGTAAAAATATATGGACGTACTTTGAACGTAAATTAATAAGTTAAATTTGTGGGAAGCAACTAACTTTTCGAAAAAAAAGTCATGGAAAAATAATTCTTTGCCAACTACTTTGCTAACAAACGCAACTACAAATGAAATTTGAGGGGATGGGGAAATGGGGTAATAATGGAGCGAATATCAACATTTTGAACAATTTTGTTTCAGAAAATCTATTATAGTTTCGCCAATTATTGTCCAATTTCAGAAAATAGACACACTCGTGAAAATGTGTTCTTTTCAAATAAAAATACAAGTTTAAGAGGTTTCTAATAAAATAGTGTTCAAAAACATCACCAAAGTAAAAAAAATTTTAAAAAAACACACAAAAAAGTTATTAACATAGAAAATACTCTTATAAGGGAATTGAATCAAGTTAAGTCAAGTATACACGTTTGTAAAGTCTCTTCTTTCCAAAACTGTTAAAAAAATTAAAATCAGTGAATATTTGACGCAGCTATGGGCGCATTAGTGAGTGCAAGTTCGAAAAAAAGGTTTTATTTACCGAGACTCACCCAAAAACTGACAATGACAGTTATTCCCCTCTCTATCTGCAGGAGGAATTGTCCGATGCCAGTCGCGTGCTGCTTCGTGGCCTCACCCTCAACTCGACTGGTCTTTATCGCTGTGAAATCTCCGCCGAGGCGCCAAACTTCTCGTCAGTCCAAGGCGAGGGTCGCATGGATATTGTTTGTAAGTAAATCCGTTTCTGATCCGCCCCTCTCTATACTCCATCACTAACCAACTCACTGACCAATATCGTCCAAATATTTGCACAATACATTTTTTACTGCAATTACTGGCAAATATTGAATGAGCAAACAAATGCATGTTTTTATTCACAACTACATGTTTGTACCCACAACTACATATGTATGTTATGAGTGTGACCATTGTAAATATATGTATTTACTATAACATTTTGAGTGTGTTTGTTTCCTGTATCATAACGGTTAACCATGTTTATTTGCATATTTTTATTTGCTTGACTGTTTTTTTTCTGTTTTCTTTCAACCATTTTAGGTTTTTTATTTAACAGTTCACATTTTGCGAACAGTGATATTTTATATATTGTGCGTGGCGCCATTAAAATGTTATTAAGCATTTTTGTAGTTTTTACTCATAGTAAAATTGTAGAAATAAAGAAAGGTCATTCTCATTTGTTGTTCTGTGGAGAATTAATTTATTTTAAATTCGTTTTAAGTGTCCTACATAAGTATAAGAAAAGTAATAAGATAATAGATACACTCGCTTTAATAATTCAATAACCTGAAAATATTCGTTCATTGTCAGATTAGGTTCCAATTGAATATCTAAGAAAAAATTTCCATTAGAAAAACAATGTAAATTTGTTGCCTTTACAATTTCCAACTTATGTAAATTTCTGTTAATGTAAACAAATTTTTAAAAACACAAAAATAAATATGTTTTCTTGTTGTGGAGAGAGGGAAGGGAAGGTTTAAGTCAGGGATTTCCTTTCTCATACACATACATACATAATATTAGGTATCATACACGCACACACAAATACACCTAAAGTTAATTCACACTTTTACAACTACAACTTACATTCGCTTACTGCCATTTCCTGAGCTGTTTGTATTGCGTTTGGAATGCTTTTAAAATGCCATTTATAAGCTTTAGTTCCATAACAACATTTTTTACGCTACTCGTAATTCCAGGACTGTGTATTTTTATCATTTATCGCTTTCAGTTTTTGCAACAATGCATACATATGTATATATTTGTTGTTAAAACCAAATGTACATCTGCAATTTAAAAAGGGAATACGTAAATTTGCTGGTCGGGTTGTAAAGTGGGCGTTGCCTATGCCAATATTTTTAGTTCCTTTTTTTATTTTGGCCATTGGTCCAAGCCAGCGATTTATAAGTTGAAATGCCATTTTAATGGATATTTCCGCAGCCTCGCCATGCACAGCATATTTTGTGCAGTGGTATTAGTGTTATATTTTATTATTTATATATATTTTCATTTCCATTTTCATTTTGTGCACTCTCGACCTACTCTGATGGCATTTTCAGTTGATTTTGTGCGGGGTAGGGGAGATTTCCACTATTTGAAGGCCCCAAAAATGAATATGCATGTAAAATTGAACTGAATATTGAAAATGGAAGCGGGTCGACTGTATTTGTTTAATAGGACTTCACATGTGCTTTTATCTTCCTGCTGCCAGAACCAAATACGGTCAACTAATTAAAAGACCCGAGAAAAGTCTACACAACGTTAACTTAGAAAAGTCTGATTCTCTTAGAGCTAGTAAAATATCATTTATTTTATTAAATATAATTATTATTCCCATTGTCATAATTAATATTATGTGCATTAGAGTGCATCGATTTTTTTCACAAAAAATGGTAACCCATTTTCGTAATCTATGGTCAATTCTAAGATGTTTTCACCAAGAAACCATAGTTCTAAAATGAATTCCTGGTCCGCGCTTTTTGAGTTGAAAATTCATTTTTTTGAACATTAATATCTTGGGTGTTTATAGACCGATACTGACAAACTTGGTGTCAATACTCTTCTTAGGACCAGGACTTTTAAAGTAAATTAGAATCAAAGGACAAATTGTCCTTTACACAGGATTTTCGTCCATGGAAGGACGATTTCGCGGTTCGATTGTGTCAAGATATATCCTAAAATATTAGCCAGAATTTAATATAATTTTGGCCCAAAGGACATTTTTATCGTCCTTGAACTTGTATTTTTTATCAACAGAAAATTTACAAAATATTATATTAAAATTGTATTAAAATCTTTGTAAATTTTCTGTTGATAAAAAATACAAGTTCAAGGACGATAAAAATGTCCTTTGGGCCAAAATTATATTAAATTCTGGCTAATATTTTAGGATATATCTTGACACAATCGAACCGCGAAATCGTCCTTCCATGGACGAAAATCCTGTGTAAAGGACAATTTGTCCTTTGATTCTAATTTACTTTAAAAGTCCTGGTCCTAAGAAGAGTATTGACACCAAGTTTGTCAGTATCGGTCTATAAACACCCAAGATATTAATGTTCAAAAAAATGAATTTTCAACTCAAAAAGCGCGGACCAGGAATTCATTTTAGAACTATGGTTTCTTGGTGAAAACATCTTAGAATTGACCATAGATTACGAAAATGGGTTACCATTTTTTCATTTTTTCGGGCCCATACAAATCGATGCACTCTAATGTGCATACTCTGAATTGTCATCATTAGCATTAACATATTTAATATAATTTTATTGTCGGTATCATTCCCCATATATTTATATTAGATTTAATTTCAATACCAATATAGTTATTTAATCTCACATTACATTTTTATTATTATTTTCCGTTAAACATTATTATAATGTATTCATTATTATTATTTTATTTATTTAATTTTTTGATGTCATACATTTTTCCTCAAAATTATTGACATTAGCATTACTATTACCATTCTCGTTACATTTTAATGAATTTGTCCAATAGAATAAATATTTAAAATCATATTAGCAGAGGCTCTAATGCGCTTTCCATCCTTTTGCAGTTTTACCCCGTGACGGCCCCCATATAAGGGGACAACAGTATCAGTACCAAATCGGTGAAAACCTAAGCTTAAATTGCACATCGGGGAAATCACATCCAGCCTCCCATCTGCAATGGTTCGTCAACGAGCAACCAGTAAGTCTGTGGGCGAATCCACCTTTTTTTACCTGTCCATTTTTTTTTTTTTGTGTGTGTGTGTTCATTTTATGCCTTTTTGCGCTCAAACGCGTCTATACTAATCAGTCGGGGAGGGGGGGGGGGGGAGGTACGCTCTGCTTACTGAAGTTGGCCCCAACAACAAAAAAAAAATGTTGAAATTATGCATACGGTAAATATTTAAGCTCCTAACAACGCAGCAAACAATGGACCGCGTCAGTTGAAGGGACTCGGGAGTCGAAGTCGGGAGAAGAGAATGGGGAAAAGATGTCCGAATCCCTGGCACAGCTGCCAATGTAGGTGGTAGAAATTATTTCATGAGCAAAAATCATGTAACCGAGCAGGCTTCTGGCTTTACAGACTCCTGCCCTGCCCATCCCATTTCCCGTCTCCCTGCTCTCTATAGGCAAAAAAGCCTGGGCTGGAAATGGTTTATGGCCATGTTGTTAGTTGTCTGTAGGTGTAGCTGGGCCATCCATCTGGCTGAAAGCTCGTTACACGTCTACTGTGCAGCCGGAACACGATCTGACCAAGAGGAGTAGGCAAAATGAAATGAAAGGAAGGAAAGGCAAAGGAAAGGGAAGGGAAGTTTTTGGGACTCCGGTCCCTTACTGCATTTTATAGTCAACGACTACATGGTACTCAAATTGTGTGAATCGAGCCGTTAAGGTACAAGTTAGTTCACTCTACCATACTCGTATTCCATCCAGTCGAGCCTTCGTTACTTCGTTGTCCTGTGACCACTTTGTTTAAATAGTACAAGAGAGAAAAATCAATAAGTGCGATTAGGCACGTTTCCCGACTTTATTTGCCTTACGACAAAAGGGACTTAACTCTTATTCCCAACTCATATCCGGTCTCGTCTCGTCTCAATTCATCTCAGTCTGAACTCATCTCACTAGGAAAATAATAAATAAAATACTTGCACATTTGTCTGGCAGCTTTTCACAGTGTACATTCTTTATATTTATTTTCCACCCGCTTTTCTCGAATGCAGACTGCAGTTGAGAGCGTGTTATTTATAATGAATACCCATCAGGCTAAACGAATATTTAGAAAATTTGTAGATGGCAAAAAAATTGTATTTTTAGCATTGTTTTTGTTCTGGCCTCAAAATGTCTTGAATACGAGTGCGAGTACTCGTACCTTTATTTAACATTCGTTCTCGATCTCTTTGCCTTGGTATGCGATAGGCATTTTAAATGCCCTCAATTTACAGAGCCTGCCTCCTTCCTTCCTTCCTTTCTATGTTGTGTGCTTTTGTGTCAGGACATGCAGGACAGCTCCTGGCACATGCAGCATGTTTATTCTGTCAGGGGGCAGAGTCAGAAAGTGAGAGAGCTCGGCAGTCAGCTCGTTTAATTTATGCCTTTAAACTTGCTTTCAACTTTGGAATTCAAGGGCTTTGTAATTTTTATGGACGCCATAAAGAATTGGCGAACCAATCGCATAACAAATGGCAACAATTCCGCTGGCGAAAGTGGCAAAGTGGCAAAAGTGGCAAAGCTGCCACCGCCCTCATTCAATCCTCACTCAATTCAAATCCAATATAGCTGCAAAAAAGTTCAAGCTATTTATTTGAGCATTTCACATTTAGTATCTGCTCACCGTATTTTTCTTATTTATTGCGTCGGGCTCGGCGCAAATGAGTTCATTTTTCTATACCCTTTATCGTTTTTCAGGAACTTGAATTTTCACAACTTTGTCAAATCTTAACCGATTTTCATGCAGTATGTCAATTTTATCATTTATTTTTTACTAAAATTACATTTGTAATTCTAATTCATTTGATAATTTTTGGAGTACAGGGCATCAAGTTTTTGGTGTGCGAAAGATGAAAATTCTTTCTTGTTTTCATTTTGTTGCACCCTCATAATGCCTGCGACATAGTGTGAGGCATTCCCAAGGCAAATGCCCCACTTGCTGCCCGCCTACAATTTGCTGACAGCAGCAAAATGAAAAGGAAGAAATTATAAAGCGTCTGAACTGAACTGAACTGGTAAATGTAACCTTCACGTACGTAAATGTGTGTGTGTGTGTGTGTGGGTCAGGGCTGCGTGGCATACAAAAGAAACATTTGCAGCCCTGCAGCGTTTGCCAGACATGTCTGACGCACCCCTAAGCGCATCTTTGTTGTCGTTACTCATACGCCGTGTGCGTCAACCGTGTGTTTAATAATAGAATGCAATACATCGTTTAGCTTTCAACTCAGATGAAAAGTGAGAGAGGAAGAGAGAGAGAGAGAGTGTACCATAGAAATGAACAATGTGCATGTCTGGGCTTATTTAACTTGCAGATACTGGATGAGCACTTCCTGCACAAATACAACGATATCGTGCACAAACACGGACTAATCACCTCGACGCTGGGTCTGCACCTCGAACTGGAGCCACGGCACTTTCACGACGGCGACATGCGCGTCAAGTGTCTGGCCAGCATATCCCCCGTGCTGTGGAAGGGCGGCAAGGAGAGCGTATTGCAGCGTCGGCCTGGCATCATCGACAATCGCGAGACCATGCTCTTGGGTATGTGCTGTCAATTGCCATGTTAATCGGTAGACAAATATCGAAATTTATATAAAATTTATCTTCCGAAAACCTACCAGTTTTTTATTAGTTGCTTTTAGTTTAGTTTTTACTTAAGTTCTTTATTATTTTCGGAATATTTCATGCATATTTAGCCCTAGCCGGAAAAATAACGAAGCGAAAATTTTTAAAACAAATTTGTTTTGTTTTTGATACGAAGGCTTAAATTACTTTCGCAGATAGGGCTGAATATATAATTTTGTAATGTATTTAAAAATAACTATAAATACATGTAGATTTATTAAGATTAATAAATTTAATCTATAAAAACGTTTTATTTTACTCAAAATTTCGATATTGAAGATACATTTAAAGAAAGCTTAATCTGTTTGATGGATTTTAAGTCACCTAACTAGACCGCAACTCTCTGTCTATTTTGCTCCACAGTGCGCAGCGCAGCTGGACAAGCTGAGAGCAATCTACTGCGACTGCTGACCATTACCATCATCCTGGCACGCATCGGTCAGTGGCTACTCAGTCCGGAATTGACCTAAGGATAGTTTTTATCTAAAAGAAATGAAGCAAATGGACTTCGTGGCGGTTAAATGATTTCCAATTCAATTCAATTGCAATTGCAGAGCATAAATGGTGATTTTGTATACTTTAAGTGTAATATCTTTAGTTTCTAAGCGATAGCCGATTACCAATTACCGATTGCTGATAATCGATAGCGGATATGCACGGAAACAGGAGATTCCCCCGGCAACCATTCAAATCAAAAAGTGTAAAAGTCTATGAATGGAAAGTCACAATGAAAAACTCTTCAAATTGCAGCAACTTTAGGAAATGGATAATGAAAAGAAAATGTGGTAAATCTAGTGCAAATAATATGTCGTCTCTCTCACACACATTCCATACATACAAAACATTCATATCTATCATTAACTGTTAACTTCTAGACAAAAGAGAGGGAAAGAGAGGAGATACGAGTATTTAAATGTGTGTAAGAGATACGAAAACGAAATCCAATTAGCAACAATCTAAAATGTTGCGTGACAAAAACATCATACCCCATTCCAACCCCTTCATCCCCTGGCCACTTTCCCCTGTTTTAGCATGCATACAGTTTAAGGATAGTTGAGCAGAGTTTCTGTGTAAATAATTCAATTCAACCAAAGCATAGTGCAAATCTAAAACCTCAGATGTAACACATACACACACACACGCACACACACACACAAGTACATCTATTGAGTCAATTTCAATTTGGATATTTACTATATAAACAAGTTGATTTAGTCTAAGATGTCGAAATGGTTTGGCAGCACTTTTTGATTAAAATTAAAAAAAAAATTAAATTGCAATTCTTTTTCCGTTTTTTTTTTAAGAAGAAAAATAAACATAATGTGATGTTGATTAAAATTAGATTTTATATTTAATTTTGTACCTTTTCTCCTCAAGTTATATGTCTAGAATTTAAGCATTATGAGTGCATCTGAATACCTACGAGTATATACGAATATGTTATGAATAACTCATGTAAATTGAATTTTAAGCGTTCTGATTTGTAGTTGATTCAATAATATACATAGGTTAAGCTCTAGTATAAAGTATAATAATAATATTAAAGATCTGAAGTCACGCACAAACAAACAGAAACAAACAAACGTACATATACACTCTGTCTCCCTCTCGCCCTCTATCTTAAGTGTTTAAAAAATATAAATATATATAAATGTGAAAACGAGTCAAGGGCTGTTTTTTATTTACTCGCTGTAGGTTGGGGTCGCTCCTCTGGCGTGCATTTTAATTTGTGTTTACTTTTATCTACTGCAGACACGCATACAGGGGCTAAATAACAAACATTAACACCTGTAAAACCGCAGCAAAGCTGCTGCACAGGTGTCGACCTCGCCGTGGCTGCTGCAACAAAATAAAAGATACAAGAATTATAGTCGAGACGGGTACGTTTATATATAGGGCACGACTGGCTCTAAAAGTTACCAGACTAGGAGATACCCTGCTCTTGCAAAATAATTTAATATAATATAATGTAAGTATTGTTAAAAAATCAAATACAAACACGAAGTTTACTGAAGCGGAATTCGAATTATAATTTAAAAATTAAAAGTTTTAACAGTTAAAATTTTTTTTATTTTAATAATTGTTTATAAATGTTCTTTAACAATTTGTATAACTGCTTAAAAAAGAAACCACAAATTACGAAAAGTAGCTAATTCATTTTATAAAGGAACCTACAAAGTAATTTTGGAGTAGTCTCTTTTAGTCTCTGAGATGCACGTACTCATGCAGACAGACCCATTATGCTTTTTAAGTGCAGGGTCTAAAAAACGGGCAACGTACAAATGTTTGTATGCAAACAAACCGCAACTCGCGGAGCTCACGCACACACACATACACACACACACACACACATTCAGTCGGAATAAAAAAATTGCGTGCATATTTTTTGGCGCGCGTAAAAATAACAAAAGAAAAGAGGAAACAAAGTGAACTTCTGTTTATTTGCCGCACAGTCGTTTCTATTGCGGCTTCCCTACATTTTGATGGCGCACTAAACTTTATGCCATGCACATAAATAGAAATGCACGCAAAGTGAAAAGGAGAAGAAAGCGGAAGAGGAAGAGGCAGAGAAGAGGAAGACACGCAAACGCGTCGAAATACACGCCCCGAGGGAGAATAGGGAGAGAGGGAGAGAAAGCGTCGGGAGTTCGTGCGTGTGCCAAGTTAGTCGCCTCTGGGCACCTTTTGCTTCTCCTTTAAAAAGGGCGAGTCCACTCGTAATCTGTTCCTGCACCTTTGCCTTGGCTTGGCCAAGATTTATGCTAGCCGTGCATTGCATAAGCGGCGCCATTTAAATGCCTACAGCCGGAACGCAGACCTCTTCCTAGAGTCGGACTCAATCGGGCGCTGAGCCTTAACCTGCTACCAGGAAGTGGGCACAAATTTATTGCCTATGATTGCATAGCTGATAAATTTAGTTTGCACACTGGCCAGCCCTCAGTTCTACTGGCTACTGGTAATTATGACGTGCCGTGGCAGTGTTGGTAAGTGTCCAAGTTGCTGTGTGTTCAGTGTGTGAGTGTGCGGAAGTGCCTGTCTAAATTGCAGCTCTGTAGCAGCAATTGCTTTTGATTTAAGTTGCTTTGAATTCGTTTTTAACTGGTTTGATTAATGAACAACGCAACATTCTGACACCTAAATGAAAAGCAAAAACTTTGCAGCGTTTTACAAACTCGTGAATTTACCCGTCACTCGCTGGGTGCAAAAATGAGTATATTGCATTTGTTGTAATGTGTGTAAAAGAGACATAAGGGTTCGGTAAGTCTCCTAAAATAGATTTACTAGACTTCGGCCCGGACCCTAGCTTTATTTATTATTATTTATCATAGTTAAACACATCAATGTGGGCATAATATTATTTATTTATTTATTGTCAGGCTAAAAGTAGCCGACACAACAAATTAATATATATTTACTATTAATGTAAGAATTATATATCTACTATATTTAAATTAAAAAAAAAAAATAAAATTAAACGCTCTGGGGTATCAACTCAGAAAAACCCAATCAGACCAAAATGATATTAATAAGTTGTTAATTCTTATTATTATGGCTGTTTTAAATTTGTATGCAACCCAAGCGCCTAAAAGAATGCAATATCTTTTTAAATCTTTAGAACTTCCAAGAGACAACTGATATATATATTAATTAATTATTTATTTACTTGAGTCAAGCACAAAAGTTTCACAAAATAAATTTGAAATATATTTAAAGCACTTATCGGAATTCTCGTTCATCTTTTACATTTATTTTGAAAGTCTGACCATGCAACCACATGCATAATTTATGAGTCTGCACTCGATTCTGATTCCATTAGGAGAAAATCAAAATGCATTTCCTTTGTATGACAGAGTGATGCAGCATAATAATAATAATAATAATATGAGAATGACAATTGAAAAGATGAAATGAAGCGACACATGAGGAAGGATGTTGAAGACAGAAGCCATAAGCCGGCAAACAGCAAAGGAAGATGGACTTTACCTTTTCTGTTTGCATAACGTTCTAGCACGTAATGTTCTTTTGAAGGACATTCATCGTTATTGGCATAAATCAAACTCGATACAGTTGAATACCCATATTTTAAGCCAATCAAATTTTGAAAAGCTATTCTGATGAACTCGAAAAGTCATTGGCCCCAAAGCAAGTGTAGTTCAAATCTGCATTAAGCGCCGCATCTTCTCATCGCTTTTGGTAATTAGAAGAATCGTGTGCAGCTAAACGACAAATGCAGAAATGAACAAGTGAATAAGGATCAGACGAGGTGTTCGACTTCTAGATGCCCAGTATCTTTTTTTCTGCAGCCTATTGAATTAATCACCATTAATGAAAAATAAATTTAAAAAAATGAAAATTAAATAAAATTAAATAACTTATTATGATTCCAAAATAATATGAAAAGATAGTTGACTGCTCTGTCCGTAAAACTCTCTGAGATTCTGGTATTCATGCAACCCGTCAGACCTTGCGACGAGTCCAACAGTCAGTGTATCTTTTGGCTACTGGGCTAAAAGCGTGAGTGAAACTGCATTTCAATGAGCTTGTGCCTCTGGCTGCATAATGATGTTGGATGTTGGATGTTGAACGTTGTCTGAGTTGTGGTTCTGGCCGTATGCTGTCAGTCCAACTGTCCGCCTGCCACCAAAAATTGTTCGGAATAACATTTTGCATGCCTATCTGATGTTCAGTGTCTGTCAATTTCAAAAAAGCGAGAGGTCGCTTAGCCGTTGTGTCATTGCCATAATGAAATTGGTATGGCCGCTACTGCTGTGGGCTGTATTTTGGCCGCAATTTGCATAGAGAACTCGCTCGTTACGTTATGAATACCAGAGAAAGAGAGAGAGTTTCAGCCACAGTCCGAGTCAGAGTCAGGGCCAAAATGGTTGGACAAATGATACAGTTGTTGCAGCTGCCGTTTTTGGTCGTGCGGCATTTTCATTCGCGGATATTAAGTGGTTCAGCTTTTGCTTGATGAGATGCCCCACCAGCACCACCAAGTGGCAGCTAAACCATGCTGCTTGAATTTCACTTGGTCGACCCACTTTGTAAATCAATTTTGGTGGCGAATTACGTCTCGCAATTAACAGGGCCAATTGCTTTTGCGGCACTCTTGTTATCCGCCTCGCTGGACAACCAACCCGAAACCCATAAAGCAGTTACAAGTATGCTGCAATTAGCATTTAACGAGTTCCACATGTTGACCAAGAGAACCAAGAGAGAGGAGTGTAAGTACAGAGCGAGAGAGAGAGAGGGTAACACTTTAGAGCCAAGAACGAGACGTGCTTCGAATTGCAGCCATGCAACTTTAGAATGCACATGCCACACAACAACGACAACAACAACAGCAATTGAAGTAACTACAACTAGCTAAAAAATATGTCATCAACAAAATGCTGGCAGCAAAAAGGAAACTCTTTTGTTGTCCTTGTCCTGGCCAACAATTTTTGAATGACTTTCTCCTATGCACTTGAAATGGTTATTTAGTTTCCTGCTAAGTCAAATATGGCAGCACATGGCATTAACTTTATTGCCAAAAAGCTACTCATATCTGAATTGGCTTGCAAACACAGCTCACATGAATTAAATCTTGCAATTTGCAACATTTTCAAGTAGTTTTCGGTCTGAAAGTCTTGAAAGGTTTGCTTCTAATTGCAGTTCAATAGCAATGAGTAAATTCAATATTTAACAAGCTACATATATATTTATAAATTTAAACACAATCAATTTATTATAAAACAGTTTACATTATTTTAATTGAAATTTGGGAGTTGTTGAGAAATGTGGACAGATAACTTTAGCAGTCAAGAATCCATCCATTCAAAAAGAACATTTGAATGAAATTTGGCTTAAAAAGTAAATGCCAGAAAGGTAATTTCTAATGGAGTTAACAATTATTAAGAAAAATATTCAAATCCCTATCGAACTTGCAGAGTTATTCCGGGGTGCCACAGAAATCGCAAGCGATATAGAATTCCGCAGAAAGCAATTCCGCACGGAAATTTCCGAGGTGCCACAGAACTTCGAATGATTTAATATTTTTTAGCATTTTCACCAACCTTTTCGAGCTAGGCTGCTTAGGGCTGACACCTTCTCAGATTAAATTACCCAAGGTTTTGCATAGCAGCTTTTTTAAGTTTATAATTGTAGAACAACAGGCTTTTAATTTTTTTCTTATTTAATTAATATAATTTAATTTATTTATGTAATAATTGAAATTGTTTAGCTGAAAAACATTTAAAAGTAATTGGCGCGAAAAAATAAAAATTCCTCGACAACTCTAGCAATTGTCTGCCATTAGTCTGGCAACTCTTCGTGAAAAATGTTTTCACAAATGGCACAATAAGTTAAAGGTTTTTATCGGTAAAACTTGATTTACCTCAAAAGACCTATTTTTGTAAAGCTTAATTTAAAGAACACTGAAGTGGTTCCATATATTTTTTTTAAATACCTTACTTCGAATTCTGACTTAAAAATGTGGCATCGCTGACCCTGACTTCGAAAATCTGAATCGGACTAGGTGGCAGCATCGGACGCCAGCGATCTTAGCGCTAGTTTAATACTCGTAAAATTATTCTGCGATTTGACCTGTGTCACCGCGAAATGAAATTGAAGAGAAATTCAAGCGAAAGCGATTTCTGTGGCACCCCCGATTATTTTTTTAATATGTCATTTAATTTAATTATTTGAATGTTTTTAAGTAATTCATTAAAAGGGTCTCTTTCAGGCTGAAGTTAAAAGTACAGACTTTAAGCTTATTAATACTCGTAATTAATATTGATTGCATACGAATACTCGTACTCGTACTCGTACTCATCTTTAATTTGGCAACCTTTGTCCCATTTTGGGCATTAACCTTTTGAAAGTTCGATCGCTTCAAATGTGGCACTAAACCGATAAGTTTGTTTTTCGTGGAAACTTTGGCATTTCTTTGCTGCTTTCGTGGCATTGTTTTCTAGGCGGCGAATAACTTTGAGCATATTCCCTGCCACGAAGCAGTTCATTAGCATGCTTTGTTGCTCTCCTCTTACCTTATTCCCCTCTTGGTCTTCTTGCAGCAGGCCTTATCCAAGGCAGGCATCTTTTGCTGGCATCGGCATCGGCATCGACTCTTCGCATTATCTGGCAGCCCTTATCTAGAATACATAAATTCCAGCCTAGACTTACGTCTGAAAACTTTCTTGAGGTTCGCCTTGTGTGAGGGGAGGGTGAGTATGGCGGGGGGTGGGGGGTGGCGCTAATTAAGACACGCAAAAAGCGGCAACAAGACAAATGTTTCTGTGGCACGTAAGCGCCGCGTCAATTCTCAGGTCGCAGACGCAGTCTGTGTGAGCCTAGAAACGCCCCCGAGCACACATTTCTCATTTCTCACTTTTCACTTGGGCTCCCAAACATATTTTCCCTGTTTTTGTTTTTTTAAAATGTCCGAAAGAAACCGCAATTCGCCGCCTCATCAAAAATGTCAATGAAGTGATTTATAAAAATAAAGCATTCTGGAATGGGAAAATATGGTAATGTGGAACGGTTAATCAGGGTGAACGCGTGATCAACTGGGCTGTCCAGCTTATTAGCCAGCCTGTTATTTGGCTCACCAAACAGGCCAGCCAGCAATTTGTATTCAACATTCCAATAATGTCTTCATCCCGCCCTTTGCATTCGAACTTATACCCTTGCAAAGGATACTTTTATTTTGTCAAGCATTTTGAAAAAGTACAACAAGAATAAATATTTTAGAATGTTAAACTAATTCGGAAATTAACGTTTCAAAATTTGTTATTGTAAAGAAAATATTTGCTTGTCACAAAGTTTTATTTACATTATAAATTCTTAACAAATTTACATGCACAGAATAATAAGAAAAGCATTTAACAGCGTAAAAGAATTTACATAAACAATGTAGTTGAATGGGCTTCTTTTTCCCGACAAGTTTTATCAGAAAGTCATGCTTGCCTAAATTCCATTATTATTTAAGCTAATTCGGATTTGAGTAACATAAATTAAATAAGAATATACTAGTGCAAGAGTATTTCCTATTCGACATTTTACTGTTTTATACTCCTTCTTGTCTGACTTGTTTTTTTCTTTGCTTTATTCTCTTTGCGTGCGCAGAGTCGAACATTAAGTTTTAATGCCATATTTTATGCTAGCAAAATGTACATAAATTTATTCACTGGCCAGTCGAGTTAGCCGAGCTGTGCTGTGGTTGTTGTTGTGGCTAATCAAATCAAAAGTGAGACAGCTAAAGAGAAAAAAGAAAGAAAGAGGGAGACGGAGAAAGCAGGAAAAGAGCGAGCAGCAATCCATGAATTAGTAAGCAGACATGCAAAGTTTTTCGCTCACCTCAGGAGTTAAAACTAAAGAAAAACTTGCACATCACATTACCTACACATGTATGTTTATGTACATGCATGCATATACAAGTATTTACATGTGTTTGTGCTGTGGGGCATAGAACTACATATGTACGTCGAGTCGAATTGCGCATACGACGTGTTGTACCAACAAGAAATGCAGAGCACACACACAAACACAACACATACACAATATACACTTGAATATACAAATATAGCTAAGGCAACAAAAACAACAACAACTACTTCAACTGTTTATTTGCTGTTGTTGTTGTTGCTTTTAGAGCTGCTCCCAAAAAGGAAGTTGCTCCAAGGAAGGCGCATGTATAATTAGAGCTATGAAGCATGTCCGGTGAGGTTTGCCATTGAAATGCAGCAACAACAACAATATAACAACTGCACCCTTACACTCACACACACACACACACATTACAGTTGTATGCAACGCGCAACTTTGAATTGGGTAAAAAAGTTGCGCTTGGTTGCGATATTATTGCCATAGCTTTTCCTTTGTTATAGTTATAGCTGCTGTTGTTGTTGTTGTTATACTTTCTATTGTTGTTGTTGTTGTTGCTGGTCAGATATATTTTGTAGTGCCAGGAGCATGCATCACAGCAATTTCACATATGAATTTATGTGGCGAGCTGTGTTCACTGTAGCTACATAGTGCTCCTTTGCATGCTAAGGTTAACCAGGCCGACTAGCAACGACAACAACAACAACATCAACACCAGGACTTGCATCGAGTCAGCCACAACATTTTATGCAGGTTTATCCCTTGATTTATACAATAATAAACATAAATGTGCATGAAACTTCTTAGAACCTGCCGAGACATCGCTGGATTTTCAGGTTTACTCGCATGATATGACTTTTCATATTTTCCTACTTCTATTGAAAATAAATAAAGAGTTTAATTCAGGATTTGCATGCTTAACTCCTCAATTTATATTTTATATTTCAACAATTTATGTAAAGCCAGAATATCTAATTTTAAAATTTATATGATTTGTTTGCAAATTCATTTTAAAATAATATTTGTGTCTTACAAATGTTTATTAGCTTGAAAGATTAGTCCTAATGAATAAAATCTACTCTTTCAGATATTGACTGCTGGAACAGAAGTATCTCGTGATTAAATTCATTTAATCAGTTTTTTATGTCATTACATTTAATTTAAAAATAAATTCAACAAAAGCAATACAATTTTGTTTCAGAAACACTAGCAATTGTTAGTGATAAATAGTACAAGCATAGAACTCCACAAAACTTTTGTTACAAAAATATTTGTACATTTGCCAATTTAAATAAATAGCTCGACATACATTATGCGAATTTGGAAGTGGGACAAGAGCTTAAAGTCTGCAACTTCGTTGAACTTGTTTGCATCGTAAGTCAGCTGCACCCATAGAATGTTCAACTATAGCCCGATTACAAGCCCCCGTTTCCCCCTGGAGCCCATTTCCCTTTGTAGTTAGAAGTGCAATGAAACACGCCAACTTTTTGCTCAGAGACCAAAGACACAAATGTTGCCGGCATTTATTTTTATTGAGGCTCGCTTTTAACCGGATGGTGGCCGTTGGCTGGTGGCGCGGCTTATAGGCGGCCATTTTGGGTGCAGCTCTGCAAATGGCGTCGAATGTTGTGCACATTACGGTTAACGCCGCTTAAAACGCCGCGCAGCGACTGGCAGAACTTTAAAGCGCAAGTTTATTGCGGCATGCAATGACTGTATATATGTGTGTGTGTGTGTGTGTGTGTGTATTGCAACAATGAGAATCGAGAACTAAGAATAGAGAATCGTTCTCGTGCACCCAAAAAAAAAACTCGAAGTAAATATCAAAAAATAGCTTTATATTTTATTTAAAAATAAAAAGTATGCAATTAATTTGATTTTAATAAGCGATGAAAAAATTGAAATATGGCAATTATTTTATTGAATTAAATTTAAACATGATGGAATTTTGGATTTAATATGAAATATATTCAAAATCAGCCATAATCATATTTAATTTAATTAGTTAAAACAAAGTGAAAATGAGTATTAAAATTTTGAGACACTTTTCTCGGGGTGTAAAATATTCGACTGGTGGCTTTTGCAGGCGTCGCGTCGCTTTGCGTAATAATGTTAAGTGTCAGGTGCACTGCAGTTGCTGCTGCCTCCGTTGCAAATGTTGCAGTTGCAGTAGCAATCGAAGTCGTAGCCAGCAGCTAATTAAGTTGCCCCATCCGTTGTACCGAGTCCGCCCTGTAAGTTGCAATAAAATATGCGCAGAGCGAGCACTTGGCACTTGGCTTTGGAGCGTATTGCAAGCAGCGGCAAGTTGCAACGTGGCACGTGTATTTAATGGCACTGTGGCAAGTACAAAGTCGATTCGAGTCATGAAGTTTTCATTTGTTTTGCGCTTCAAATTTACACACAACACGCAACGGCAGCTCTTGACTTGACTGATGGATGCGGGGGCGTAGGTTAGACGGACAGACCGACAGACGGACGGACAAACGGAAGCTCAGCCTAGTATATTAATGTCTTACTTAGGTTTGCAAGTGGCAGCTTTAAGCAGCTCTCAATCACACACACACACAGACACACTCACTCGTATCTAAGTGCATCGAAGCTTGAGATACATTCTTGTACATTAGCCAAAATGTGTTTGCATTTCCTGCAACAACAGTGCCTGCTAACAGTTGCACTCCAAGCTGTCTACTTCTGCTCGTTGTGATACTTAAAAGAAGCTTTAAGGTTGTTTAATTTAACAACAATCGATATAAACCCATCAAATTGAAAATCTGTTCTTCTGCATTCGCCTGAGTGCTTATAACATTTATTTTAAATCTTCTGAAAATATAATAAATTTATTTTCAGTTTTTTAAAATTACTTCAATAGTTAATCATGCTAAGTTCTACATTTTTTATGTCCTACAATATAATTAATTTAACCTTTTCGTTAAACCAGTTAATTTGTCAATTTCTTAAAAATAACTTCGATTGTTAAAGTCATATAATAATTTTTAAGAAAATTCAATTTAAATAGTAATTAACTAGATTCGAAAAATACCACATTATAGCTTTAATTAAACACTCCTTTCGCTTTCTTTTTCTTCGCTGTTGTGACCCCTCCTTAAATTATTGGCCAATAACTTTGTAGGCATTAGCTCATCATCAATTTGTTGCTTTCTGAAATTGGCAGCAATCACGTTATGTTCATTCAGACACACCCAAACTCACAAACTCCCATACTCACACACATCACACACATAACACACACACACACACACTTATTCATAATGTAGATTTGTGTAATTTTCAAAGTGAGTTTCGTTTGTATGACTTATTGGAGTACCTCGCCCCTTGTTGCCGTCAGTCGCACTCTTTTTCCTTTTGGTGTTTCCCTTTTTCCTTTGGCCCTTTGACTCTCTAACTGTGTGACTCATTTATATCCTTTCTCGTTGATTAAATACAAAAATTGTTTGACTCTATTTGCGCGCATGCAATTAATTAAATTACAGCAGTCCAGATCAGACCAGACCAGAAAGCCTATCATCAGCTTTGCCAAATCAAATCTTACTCGTACATAAAAAGCACTCAAAGCAAATAACAAATATGTATGTAGAACAAAGAAAGAAAAAACGTAGCATGCGCTTGATTTCCGGATATTGAATTATCATTTGAGGCGCCACTTTATGCAAATTTCAATTTATGCAGCGCCAAAATGCGAGTAGTTTGCCAACAAACGACATCTAGACATCCAGCTCCAGTTTGGTTCAAAGTTTACGACTTTATTTCATGACTTTTTGTCATTTAAGTGTAACACGCCAGTTTTACCATAATGATGGTATTGCGTTTTAGTTCGGCTCGCCATATAAAACGGCGGCCTATACATCATGTATTTTCTATAATATGAAACACATTAAGTCTGTCAGGTCGTGGCACGTGCCTCCAAATGGCGTTGCCAATAATGTTAAAGTCCCTCAATGGTAAAGCAGTAAATAAGCGACCGAAAGCCCATTAAACAGAGTAAATTTGCATTAAAAACAAGAAAGAATAACTATCTTCCGTTTGCCGAAGTTTTAATACCCTTGCAGAGTAATAAAACTTACCAAGAGACTCTATCAGCACACTCATACTGTCTCAGTTAGTGCATTAATTAATTATTTCTGTTTAATACACTTTGTGACACAATTGAAGCCCCTCTTGTAGGGTATAAAATTGTACAGAATGCTTCGTAGAACACGTTATTTTGTTTAATTGCATGTGTCAGGCGTGTAAATTTATAATTAAATTACTTGAACTTTAACTACATCGAATGCAATCGCACTTTCATAATTGATTGCAGCAAATTAGTTTAGTTAAAAAGTCGGCCTAAGTGCGTGTGGCATGAATAAATAACCCCAAGCTATTTATATATCTATGTTAATTAGCAATGCTATTAACTGTTTATAACACGCAATTACGTCAAAAGTCGTGCTAAATAATAAATATATTTTATAAATACAGTTGAACTTCCATATCTCGAATTTCTCTCTAATTCGAGCTAAATGAGTGGCAGTAAAATTAATAAACTTAAGAACTCGAACTTTCCTTGGCTTAATGGTGATTCGAGTTAGGGAAGTTCGACTGTATGTCTAAAAAGTAATAAGTATATTTATAAACCAACATACACAATTTAAAAATTTTAATTAAAAGTCAAAAAAGTAATGTAAATTTTTAACAAGCAACAATAAATTTTAAAATATTATTTAATAGAAAAAAAAATAAAAAAAGGTGTTTGTCAGAAGTGGGATTCGAACCCACGCCCTCAGAGAGGACCAGAACACTCATGAACCTTTCTATGAAAGGCAAGACCGTTATTATCTTGAGTCTGGCGCCTTAGACCGCTCGGCCATCCTGACATGTTGAGCTGACGCTGCCAAAGCGCTCTAATCAACTAAATGCGTAAAGTGACAGCGTTTCGAAGTTTAAATTATTTGTAGAACGAAAACTAATACGCAAGGGAGAGAATAAATAGCAACAACATAACACACGTTTTCACACCAGAGCGCCGCCAGCGCAGTCAGCGTCAGCGTTAGCGTTGCATGTCTGCTGGCTATTTATAGACGCGCTGTGCTCTCGTTTTCGTTCTTGTTCTTGTTCTCTCTTTCTCACTCTCTCTCAATGGTGTTGTGAATGCTTGCGTGTGTGTCGATATAAACTTTAATTGTTGCATACTTTTTGGCTGCGTTCGACTTTGTGAGAATGTTGTTTGAAAGCTGGAATTTAAAGCATACTTTTAGGCAGTACACATAATGTATTCAGCTTCAATTGAGCCAAATGGGAATTGTTCTCATTTAATTTTCTGAAGAATTCAAAGTTTTTAATCAAAAAGAAATGACTCTAAAAGTTTGCCAAATGAGGCTCATTCTCTGATTTTACTGCTCCTATTATTTTCTTATTTTGCCCATTAATCGACCTCCACCTCTACATTGATGTGGACAGTCGACCTTCATGCAGTCAATTCAATTCAGTTTCAATTTATCAAATGCTTGAGCAACTTCTTTAATTGAATACCATCTCGGCATAATTCACAAAATGTAACATTTCAATGCAGCACAAAAGGCATTTTTCCCCACTCTGATACAGCTCAGTCAGCCCAGAATACGAGTACTCAAATCTATTATATGTTGCTCGATTTGCTCCACTGTTGCCCTGCCCTCTTTTGGCCACTCTTAGCCCTGGTAAAGCAATCACGTTGAGCAGATTCCCTGCCACATCAACGCGATAAGTTTGCTTATAAATCACAATCGGCCAACGGCAAGAGAAGAGAGAAGAGATGGAGCTACCCGAGAATGCCCAGATTCTAGCTTCCATCTCGGCTCTGCTTTTAAATCGATGAGCATCGCAAAATTGACAATGATTTTTTAAAAATAATTTTATTACTTCATTCGGTGGGGCATTCATGCAGACAGTTCAGACTGAGAGACAGACATATACACAGCAGTCCATCAGGATTTGGCAGGCTGGAGTCTGTACAGTGGAGACTGGCAATGGAGTCCGGCGCTTGTCCTGTGATTGGATGCATTCATGCGCGAATGTAAACGCTGCCTCGGTGCACTCAAGAAGCACTAATTCAAATTATGCCAGTTTTCACTTTGACTTTTAATTAAATTACAGAAAACATAAAATAAACTCTAATAATTAAAAATATTTTTGTTCTTATTTTTACTTTCGTACTTCATTTAAAGTTATGTTTACCATTGTCAGTCTGGCAGGAAAATTAAAATGGGAAAACAGTTTGTGATGACAATTTTTAAGGAGAATATAGAATATTATTTTCGGCTTTTTCTACCACAGTGTAATAAATTACAGAGATATTCTCAAAAGAGAAAACAGCAAAAAGTCTTTTAATTTGTTATTTCATTTCTTTTGCAATATCTACATCAACTGAGTATGTATTGTAATGTATTGTATTATTAGAAAAACAAAAATTATGATCATAACTATTAAATTGGATTGGATTAAAATGAAATTTAACAATAGGCAACGCTACTTTCTTCTTATATTTATGAGTTTATATTTGAGTTTTTATACTTTTTGGACTCTTTACATTTTATTTGTTTCAGGCCCAGCGAGCATCGTACTGCTTGATGACGTAGGTCAGCTTCTTGATGGCCAGTTCCACCTGCTCATCATTTACCTGATGATAGAGCACCAGACGCATGAATGCCCAATCCCTTGCGCTGGCTTTGAGTACAATTCCCGCTCCCTGTTTGTCGGCTACTCCAGCTGTGATCTCCTCCGGCTCCACGACGGCCAGACGCTCGGCAAACTTGTCGGCCCTCAGTTTGGGCTGTTTGATCTCCAGCAACAGAATGTTGCTATGGACTGCGGACAAGTCCACGACAATATTCGGGCTGCGCAGCTTATCAACGGCTGTCGGAAATTAGACTGATGAACTGATAACAAGTTAACCTGTCTATTTACCTTCTGCAATGCGCTTAGTACGCTCATGGTCCTTGCCCAGCAGGGGCACCACCTGCTCCAGTGCCACGAGGCCAGCGGCAGCCAAGATTCCCGCTTGCCGCATGCCCCCTCCGAGGGCCTTGCGCAGTCGATGAGCTCTGAAAACCGGGTGAGATGAGTGTAAGGTGAGTGCGGGCAGTTTTTAGAGATGGGTAGTGGCGTAAAATATAGATATTGATATCAGTGAAAAATATTGTCCGAGAAATCGAGTCGAGAATATTTTCCGATAATCGTATTAAAAATCGATATCGCAGGTTTTATACAAAAGAGCTTTAACTCAACATTTTACAATTTCAAGAAAGACTGAAAATTAAATATTTTATAATTTTCAAGAAAGACGAATTCAAAAGTATTGAGTTATTCTCCTTATACAGCTTCAATTATAATATAATGTTTTTACTTAAATGATTGTAATGCTTTTACGTAATTATCAACAGCCATCTCTAGCATCGATTACTCACTCTGCAATGAAGTCCTTGGAACCGACCAGAACGGAACCCACGGGCGCCGACAGTCCTTTACTCAGGCAGACGGACACGGAGTCGAAATCACGAGTGATGCGTTCGACGCTGACGCCCAGAGCAGCGGCAGCATTGAAAATCCTGGCGCCGTCCATGTGGAGGGCAATGCGGGAGATGCCCACGCCCGGTTCGCGGACCAGACTGGCCAGCTCGTCCAGGTAGGAGAGGGGAATCACCTTGCCGCCGCAGATGTTGTGGGTGTTCTCCACGGCAACCATGGCGGTCACAGGCTCGTGGCAGTCCTTATAGTTCCGTATCTTGTTCCTCAGCTCCGCCAGACTAAAGGTGCCGTCCGTCTGATTTCTAATCGTGGCTAATTGGACGCCAGCCAAGTGGGCGGCGCCACCTAAAAGAGATTCGAGAGCGGGATAAGTACTCTTACTCCTTCCCACTTAAATGTATTATTGGCCAATGTTTACCTTGTTCGTAGAGAAAGATGTGCGATAAATCCCCCACAATGGCCTCCGCGCCGCGACGATGGCAATGAACCATAACTGCAAACAAGTTCAAAAGTAACAGGTAAGAAAGCATTATTCGATTACCCGAGTATAGAATACCCGTTATACAATTTAAATATATATTTTAGTCATGAGCTCCAACTTTAAACTCCAGCGGTAAGTCTTTATTGCATGTAATAGAAGCTCAGGATTTTTAAAATCTTAAAACGGCCATAACTTCCATTATAAGTATATCACCGATATAGATGAAATTACTTTGGATGATTGATAATAACAAAAGAAAGCGCTCAGAAACATATTTTAGATCTAACTTTATTGTAAGGGAGTTAAATGTTTTTATTGAATTTGGCAGTTGGAAATGGTTTTGAATTAATGGAAATTATTTATATGAAATTTTCAACACGTTGTCAATTTATATAATACACAAATATGGGATACAAAACAAGATCCAATTATTCATATAAAACACATGCAACTTAAATCAGTTGAGTGTCAATCGAATAAATTAATCGGTTTGATCAATGAACGAATAAATAATTGAATTCAAAGATCTAATAATACAATTTATGTAAAACTTTTTCAACTAACTTAGAATCGTAAAATTGAAATCTTAAATTATCTATTCATCTATATTTAAATATACTGGCCTATTTCGAATTTCACTTTCGATAAGAAATGCGAAAAACAATCATTTTTAAACACTTAGTCTAAATTCAAAGTGAATAAATCCATATCACTTAATGCTAAAAAGTAAAAAGTGAAAACCGGAACAGGCCTGATAAATGCAATATAGCCTTGTTTTATCTGAGTACCAGGTATAACAAGTTGGTGTTGGAGTTATCACTTGTGCGAGTACTTGGTGCATTTTCACTTTTCATAAAATGAAAATTCCATTAGAAATATTAATTTGAGTGGGTGCATAAATTGTCACGATGTTGACTTCACAATGGACTCGGCATGTTCGCCCTTTCGGGCCAAACACGTCCAATATTTAAGTATATGATATAAAAATAAAAATTAATGTTATGTATATGGTGCGTCCTTAACCTTTACGATTATGAGCCTGATGCATGATACGAAGCAAGGACGTTCATTTATTTTTCTCTTCATTTTCTTCATTCTTCAACGTTTTCCTTTTTTTGTTTTGCCAATAAACATTAGCGAGATAGGAAGATCTCAGTTTAAACTAAGTCCGAGACCGAGTTCGAGTCGAAGCAAGTCTTATTAAAGATTCAGAGCCCAAATCGAGGTTGAGCAATGTTATTTATGTGCACGTCGTGCCACTTACTCGCCAGTAGATTTCCCATGGTGCCACTGGGCACAAAGAGTCCCGCCTCCTTGCCGAATATGGCCGCTGTCCTCGTCTCGAGCTCCTTGACGGTCGGATCCTCGCCATAGACATCGTCGCCCACCACGGCCTGGGCCATGCGTGTCCTCATCTCTGCTGTGGGCAGACTCACAGTGTCCGAGCGTAGGTCAACAACGGCTGTAGACATTCTGCACTGACTGTTATGGATTGCGGAAGTTAGTACTGAGAACAGAGGGAGCAACAAATCGAGTTGCTTTCGAATTTACATAAATAATGCTGAGCTGTTGTCAACTTGACGAGGTTGCATTCACTGTTTGGGCTGTTTAACAGTCGACAGGCTCTTTTATGGCAAATGCCAATTAGAGTATGTATAATTATTCATTAGCAATATCATTATCATTCATGAAATTGATAAGCTCGAGTGTAAATATGAATTTTGTTGCCATGAGAAGAAGCAAGAACACGTTAACCTTTACAGATATATGCAATTCACTTTATTTATTGACTTCAGTTTCAATTCTAAACAAATACACGAATCGAATAATCTTCAAGTTGCCGGCGAGACACACACGAGTGTGTTTTTGTTGTTAACTTTCGAGTATCAGTCTTTTCAATTTACATTATCTACATTTCAACATTATCTCACATTTGCCTACAATAACACCACGTGCTGTCTGTATATAAATAACCCCTCGGCACATTCCAACGACAACAAACAAACAGCACAATTTGCACTTAGTTTAAAACTAATTCAATAATATCAAATTCGCTTCAGAAACACCAACAACTCACAGAAGTCGATACTAATTGAAGGAAAATGAGAGACACTGTTAAAATACAACTTGCTCCGAGCAATGCCAAGAAAGAACTGAAAGCAACAGCTGGTAGAAATCCCCAGCCGAGTCTCCGAGTCTCCAGCAGAGCAAAAAAAAAAAACATACGATACTCTCAGTTGAGTGAGAGCGGCGATCGAAGCTAGGCACAGTGGGGCAACGTTATCCGTTGTTTGAAAAAGTGAGGCGAGAAATTAGAAATTTTTTTTAATATTGTAATTTGTTTTAATCTAAAAGTTTTTTTATACTAAAAATAGAATACTTCAGAAATATATTTTTGATTTTAAAAAAATTTCTCTTTTATCAATGTATAAAATACTTCTTAAATTTAAAAGGGCATGCTTTTTCGTGCTAAAAGAGGCGAGTTTCAGCCAAAATTATGATCCCATAAAATTTGTATTGCAAACGATGAAATTCCATAATAAATAAAAGATTTTTGTTACATTTCTTTGGTATTTTTTTATTCAATGTTTCTGAAATTTTCACTTAAATTGTTACTACTACTAACATTTTTTTCATCTTGTTTTTGTTTTTGTTTCTGTTTTGTTACACTTTTGCTCTTCAGAATTGGCCAACAAACAAACTGCAATGCAACATCGCATCGTGTCAGATTCAACTACATTAGGTACGATTCAAAAATGTACAATACATTACACGTAAAAACAAACGAAATTAACTATATTTATGGTCAATAATAATAATAATAATAATAATTAGTTGTAATTGTTAACAGTAGTTTGATAACCTTTGAAGTACATCTTTTTTTTCAACTTGGAACTAATTCGACTAACTAATAAGACAAAAATAAACACAACATGACCCCACGACTTACCCCATCCCACTAAGAGGGGAGCGGGGTAAGGGGGAGGGTACAGTGGTATGCATTCTGATAAAGCTACGTCTGCTATCGATCAATATAGTTCTGTATGTCTTATCAACTAAATTTGCAACAAATGTATGTTTTCTTGGGAGGAGTTTTGTTATGTTGTTTTTGTTTTGCTTTCAATTCAGCATTTTGCATTAAATTTACATATTATAAATATACATGTTTGTTGTTGTTGTTGTAAAATGTATGAAACAATTATAAATAAATATTTAGCAATTAGTTGTTTCTTATAGTCTTTTGAAGAAGTTTCACTCGAATGCAATGCATAATTTAGTTTACACTTTGTATCAATTCAAGTATGAGTGTGTGTTGCTTTTGGCACCCACTGTCGTGTGTGTATTTGTATACATGTGGTAGTATTAGTATTATTATTATTGCTCTACCTACACAATTTAGCTGCTCAGGAATTTGTGTGTTGTATATGTATGTGTGTGTGTGTGTTTTAATCAGAAAATGAACCAAAAAATGCACACAATATATGAGCACACAACAATGATTGGTTTGGTTGTTTGTCTTGATTGTTGTTTTGTTTGTTTTTATCTTTTTCTTTTCTTCTCTTTTGTTTTTTTTTTTGGTATGCGCAGACGGAGCTGCAAGGATATCGCTGGGCAGCATGACCTTTTTTAAAGGTCCCTGCAACGATTTCAAACGCTTACTTCTAGACAGTCCACAAGACACATTCAATTAATAGCTAAGTTTAGACTCTAACTTTGTGTTTTTTGTTTATATTTTTTGGGCCTAGCGCTATGACGACAAATCGGCCTCGGAGGCATCCAGTTCGCCGGGTGGATTCCTCTTAATGCAATCCCGTATGCTTTGCAGAATGACGCCAACTCGTCGATCGAGCGCCTCCAGATGGGGTTGCCAGAGCACCGGGCTGACTGGATCATTGCTCAGCGATTCGCCCATCACCTGTGACAGCGGCTTGGGTCCATTGTGGAATCTACGAAGAAATGAAGAACATGTTTTTAGTCAGCATACCTCTCTATAAATTTCAGGGAAAATAATAGTTATGGTAACGAGTAAAATCACTCAAGCTTCTATTTTAGTCGTCAATGTTGTATATACTTAAAAAAAAATTAGAACTCTATTTTATGTTTAAAAGTTATATTATTTGTATTTCATAATTGTAATTATATTAAAAATTGCCAAATAATTATTTAATTTAATTACTTATTTAAATCTGATAATGTAATACTTTTCTGAAATTTGTACATAAAAAATAATCAAAACTACTGTTTTTCTGACGTTATAAATTTGATTAATTAAATAAATATTACATTTTTAAATAAAAGTTAAGTAGTTGAAGTAAAAGACTTAATAATTTGCAATTTTTAATGAATATTTAAATGATTTTAATGAATATAACTGTGATTACTCACTCTAGCAGCTTCGTTAGCGTCGTCTTGCGTATCAGGCAGCACTGCAGCACTGGCGCCAATATCGAGAGCTCATCGTGATAGGGACGCCCAAAGCCACGCCCATGGTCCAAGTGCAGGGGGAAGGTCTCGTTGCCGTAGATTCTGCAATGCAGAGAACAAGTGTGGATGTCTAATTGTACATACGCCCCGTGATCAGCCTGGCATAAGCATAATTGCCAGCAAATGTGATTAGAGGCAAACACTAGGAATTGACTTTGGGCCATCGTAGCAGGTGTAAGCCAACACTTCCCAAAAGGATGGCAACAACAACAGCAAACAATGTGGCAAGGAAGGAAGACACGAGTCACCTAGCATCGTCTGCCTTCTTCTTCTTCAGCTCAGCTGCAGACTGATTCTGGTTATGCTTATGCCTGCTGCAAGAGAATATCTTTCCGAAGCATTGGCTTCTGACGCTTAACATGCAGTGTCGCATCCTTGCCAAATGCAGGCGCTAGTCAAGCGCACACGGAGCGTATACGTAATGTGCAGCCACATGGTAGGTACAAAGGTAGGCATGAAGCCAACAACGCCATTTATGCGGAAATAAGCCAATCGCATTAAGTGTCTGATGCCAAGAGACCTAGCCATTTATGCATGCACCCCATCTCCACCCAACTGGGTCAACACTCACTTGAAAGTCTCATAATGATGCCGATCCATGTTGCCGGTGAGAAAATCAAATACAGCCATGTCCATAAGGTCCAGCAATCGTCTGCCTTCATCGTAAGGCGGAATATCGCGTACCTAAGAGATGAAATCAAAATGCAAAATTAAATAAGAGAACAAACTAAAAGAAAAGGAAGCGAAACAAAACGAAAGAAGGATGCTGGTGGAATGAAATAAGGACTTAATTAAGTCAAAGGCGATTGCCTGCACAATGCCAGAGAGCTGAGAGGCAGCTCGAGCTGAAGTAACAAATAAAAACATTTGCATTCCATTCGAGCTGAAATGCAAATTACAAGTAAGTAAAAGTAACCGCAGCAGGAAGCGAGGACAACCGGAAGTGGAAATGAAAATGGCACACAAAATTGGGGTAAAACTCCCCTTAAAAATAATACGAGTTGGAGTTGAATCTGAACTACTCGTTTACTTACCAGAGCACAATAATTGGCATCTGTCTCCCATTGAGCCTTCTTTCGCTTGTGATAGGAGCGTCGCCAAGGATGTCGCCAGAGCTGCAGAAATACAGACGAAGACAGAGAAAGAAAGATAAGAAAGGAAGAGAGGGACAGAGAGCGAGAAATTAAAATCAATATCAATTTGAGCAGTTGGAGTATAAAAATCCAAAGATGCCGCTGCTGAGTGGCATTAATATGCCACACAAGTATAAAGGCATTTACAGTTAGTCAAGTATTTATTTTGACAAAAAAAGTATATTTACTCAAGTAACATTATATTTTTTTAAATAAATGTTTTATTTTTTTGCAATATAAAATATGTGTTTTTTTCGCTGTCAAAACAATTACTGGCCATACTGTTTTTCTCATCTTGCAATACGACAATATTATTTTTTTATTTGGATTCAGTTTTCACTCGTTTTCCTTGAGACGGCAGCACTACAAGAGAAATTAATTTTGCTTAAATGAAATTATTTGCGGGGCTGCCAAGAGAAGCAATAAAACTTTCTTTATTTCTGGCACTTTGCCTCGCTTCGTTTCTCGCTTCTCACTTTTTTCCTTCCTCGCAACTTACCTTTCGTCCCTATGCATTTGGCAAATGGGCAAAGCGCAGTTTTTGGATGGGGGAATCGCAGGGACAACAACAAGAACAGTAACCAAAAGTATGTAGAAAAATTAAACAGAAAAAAATGTTGAGAACAAAAAAAAGAGAATCATAATAATAAAAGCGCTGGCAAGTTTTGTGTAATGACCAGAAGCCCGCACTTGCCACAAAATGCAGCAGGAGGCGCGCAAAGCAAATAGAAAGCGGCAAGCGGGAACTAAAAAAAGAATCGCAAGCTGCAGAGGAAACAGCAGCAAAAAGCAAACACAAAGCCAGCACATAAAAAAGAGTAAGGTAAGTTAGCAGTAACAGTAACAAGGCGACGATGGGAGGATGAAAAGAGATTGTTTGCATAAAAAGCAGAGTAACCACGCCCCATAAACTGCATAAATCAAGCAAAATTAAATTCAGGCTGAAAGACCAGCGCCGGAATGTGGCATACAACTAGAAGAGTGAGGCGAGCATTTTGTGGCAAGTTTAATCCTCACGAAAATGGCATTAAAGATTATCAAAAAATGGCAATCTAAAAAAATGTTGCAAAGCGAGGCGATGTAATAAGGTGACAACGAAATGAGTTTTTGAATTATCAACATGAAATTAGCAATGACATATGAAAAGACATCTTATTTCTACCATCCATTCATACAAGTTTATTCTTAAAGCACTTTTATTTTGCTTAAATACTCAATAAATTTGGTGAAGAAAAAAAGTTTATAGTTATAAATAATAAGATGAGACAGAAATAAAGAAATTGATGAATTTATCCTCATTCAACTTCGTGACAAAATCGGATTTGTTAATTTCAATTGAGGAATTCTTAAACAGATTAAGCACTGGCATACAAATGCATATTCTCAGACCTCTCTTTCCCCATTTTAACCCTATTCTCGCCATTCGTGTTGGCTTTTTATACCCCTTTGGAAATTAACAAGCGTGCAAATCAAATTTGCAACTTAATTAAAATTCCGCACAGCTAAAACATTGTTTGGCATTTTCTTAACACAGTTGCCCCCCAAAAGCAACTTGAAAGGATAATAGTAAAAGTGAATAAAACCAAAAGGCAAAAAAACAATATCGAGAACAACAACAACAGTAACAATGCCTCAGCTTTTTTCTCTAAATATGGTACTAAAGAAAAATGATCTCCTGTGCATAATTTACAGTTTTGCCTTACGCTAAATCTCAAGTATACACTTAACCATTTTCTACTTGTTTACAGCAAAAGCCCAGCAAAAACAAAGCAGCTACGAGAGCAAAAGGGTGGACTGGAAGATACCCTGTTCACTAAAATTAATATCTAACTGTACATATCTAGCTGGGAATATTAAATTAGCAAGAATATGCATTTTAATATCTCAAGGAGATATCAACAGTCTTTTCATAAGATTCATTCAAAAGATATTTATTTGCTAAAAAAGCTAACATTATTTATTTGTCCAAAAAAATTAGTTTCCTGGTATATTTTCTCTATAGATCAAAATAAATAACTATTTTTAAAAAATAAAAAATATAGCATACGTTTTTTTTAGTTTTTCTCTATGGAATTGTTCTTCTGCATACTGTCTACGCTTATCCTTCAACTCTCCTATGATTTACAGGGTATATAGAGAAATACACAGAGAATTATTCCTATGAGGCAAAAGACCGACCAAAAAAGAAAGTATAGAAGATAAAAATGTTTTAGCTACGGCAAATCTGTCTGCCAAATGCTAGGGGACGTGGTCAAAGGGATAAACCCTTTTCTCTTAGCCAGAACTGAGGTGGCTGAGTCGGCATGTTGCCAGCTGATGGCTGATGGCCGATGGAAATGGAGATGGAGATGGGTTTTGGTTTAAATTTTCAGTTATTTGCATTTAAATGCCGTAGTCCGTGGTCCGTTGTCCGTTGCCTCTGTCCCCGTTTGATGGAGTGGACTCTAGAATTTATTAACGTCCGTCTGTCCGTTTGTCCGGGACGCTTGCATTTATATTTCATTTTACGCTTTACGAGTTGCTGAAGAACTGATACAATATTTTTGTTTTTAATTCAAGCAGCAGGCGGCAAAATTAAATTGCCGAGCTCTGAAAGCCGAGTGCCGAGCCCAACAAAGGATACACAAAAAAACAACAAAAAACACAAAAAAAATAAATAAATAAAATAAAAAATTATGCAAATTAAAAGCAGCGGCGATGAAGTGCCGTCCCAAGCACGACTAACTGGTTGAAATTCTTTCAGCTTGCTGTGAACTTTAGCAAATGAACTGCTTTTTCCCAGGGGTCAGCTTATAGAGCTTAATACCAGATACCTGTTGCTGCCCCAGACTCATGCCACATACCACATGCCACGAGAACTACATGCATGCTAAGTAAATAATGTGATTTGTTATTTAGTTTGGGCAAGCGAACAAAATTAGTAGTGAAAGCGAGGACCGAGCATATAAATTGTAATCTGACGCTGCGTTGAGAGTTGAGCCAGAGTTGCCAAGCATTAATCAAATACCATTTAGCAGGACCTCTATCTGAAAGTGTGCGTGTCCTGAACCACCATGAAGCTGCCCATATACGATTATGTAATGCTATATGATATGAGAGTGGGAACATACCTTGCGATTCGAGGAGTCCAGACTGGGCAGAAAGGCGGCAAATGAGCCCTCGAGCATGTCCGGATTGCCGCAAATGGCATGCGAGGTGTCACAGTAGTACGAACACTTGCCATGGAAGCACAAATTAAGCGAGGGCGAAACAAAGAATGTCTTCAATAAATTCTCGTCGGCCTTTTGATATATTTCCGTCGTTATGTTCAGCGTGCGACCTGCCACAGGCATCGCGCGACGAAAGCCCAGCACTCTGCAACCATACAAAAAGAGAATCAATGCATACAATGAGTTCAAGAGTGTGAATTAAGCGGTCAATAAATGGTCAACAAAAGAACCTACGAAAAAAACTGCTATTGTAGGATTTTGTGTGTTAATGGAATAGAATATACGTGTATGTATGTAAACTATAGTAAAAGTATTTGTAAAAGTTGCAAGGTCAAAAATCAGATTTTACTTTGCCAAAACTGATCCATTAAATTTATGGTTTGCTGTCTAAAATCATTTCATTTAAATAAATTGTAGCCTTCTTTGTTTTAAATTACTTTTGTATATAGTTTACATATGTCTGCAGTACAGCAACAGGTTTAAATGGGAGAGAGAGCGAGAAAATTTCGTTGACTAAAAATAGTTTTGGCAACAATGAAAAATGTTCATTGCGTGTGCGAAGAGTGTCGCCTGAGGTTATCAGTGAAATGTCATAATTTTATTTTTATTCTTATTTCGTTTTGTTTCCTTTTCTGCTTTTGTTTTAGTCCTGCTTTGGTTCATTGTGCTGTTAGGGTCAACAAGTTGGTCCCTTTTAACAAATTGCAAACTCTTGGCAGTGAGTTTTGATTGCATGTGCGTGAGACTGGACAACAAAGAGTGGCAGCAACAATTACACAAGTTCTGATGTTTATCTAAACTCAAAAATGCCATGCTGAGATACTCAGTCTGTCTGTCTGTCTGTCTGCCTGTCTGTTGGTCAGCAGCAAGCAACGGCCAACTATGCAGACAATTTCAATCTAAATTAGGGCTAAACATGTCTGACAATGTTGTGTGTGTTTGTCCAAGTTAATTAGTCATTAAAAAGGTCGTTTGCCCCAAAGGATTTGAAGCTGCAGAATTCGACTAACTCTAGTCCAGTGGGTCATATTATTATTTGAATGAGTCTGCAATTTATTTTCAAATGAAAATAATTCTTAAATATCATATAATTCTGAGAGTATGTGTGAGTCGTAAATCATTTCATTGCCATGACCATCATAAATAATAAACATAAATTGATGGCACCTATTTCTTGTGGTTTCCATTTGGCTATTTGCGAATTACCAATCTCACACAACCAGGCAGTGAGCTCATAAAACTTGGCTCTAGAGCGGAGTGTTTATATTGAAAAGTTGGCATTAGCTAATTTGATTGCTCTAAGGCCTAAACGGAAACACGGATTGGCGAAGGGCAAGAAAGTTGTGAATCTGATTTTTTGAATAAAACGAATTTAAAGAAAAGCTAGATTCTGAGTCTAAGAGAAATGTAAATGATTTGGATTGCAGAAAATAATAATGCATTTTTCAACAAACTTTTTGAAATTAGTCACCGATAATTCCTGTCAGTGTAGACACTCTCATATTTTATGTTTTCAAAGTGAACAGCGATATTTCATTTGCTGCAACTTTGAATAAATATTTACATTCGTTGGGCAAAATGTAATTAAAAATTAAATTTAAAATAAATATGCATTAATTTCGCATGCAGAAATGAGAGAGATCCAATAAATTTATTGCATAAATTGCAACTTCATTACAGTTCACTGCACATTTCCAATTCCATTTGCACAAGGACATTGCGATTGTAATAGCGCGAGGGGAAGGGGAAGGGAAGAGGGATAGGGGAGGGTTACACTCACCTGTCCAGATGGAAGGCTGCAATCTCGGCATTGTGACGCTCATAGTCCGTGAAGTAGAAATGATTGGGCAACGTTTGCTGGTCCCTCGGAAACCTGAGAAACAGATGCGCAATGATAAAATGATATAATGATGAAGCGATAAAATACAACCAAAAAAATGGAGAAGTACGAAATGTAATGTAATAAATTGAATTCAAAGTGCGGGTGCCAATTGAATGCATTTGCATTTACAGCTAGTTTAAGTTGTTTCAGGAGGAGGAGGAGGCAGGCGAAATTCTCTGCTAGCTGCCAGCTTAATTACTTACACGGCGACACCGCAGTGCAATTCAAAAAACGTTTCATTTAAATTGCAAATGAAGAACATTAAAAGGACACTTTACACTTTGGCAGCTGCTGCGGTTACTCAGCTGTGGACTCTGGATTGTGTCCTTTGAGCTGAACTGGGCTGAGTAACGTGTCCTTCCTCATGAAAAACTGGCCAAGCAGCGCGTTTAAATCTCATTAAAAATCGCGTATAAATAATTTAAATTGCGAACTGCTTGACGTGACATTGCAATGCATTTCAGTAGCTGAAACTCAACGAATTGTCCATTTGCCTGCCACAGAGAAGTCAGCGTAGCCACGAATAAATTATATTTACTCAGCTCGAAAGTGCGGACAAGCTGCAGTCGAGTTTTTTCAATTATTTCATTTCATTTTCGTAATATTTCTTTAATCCTTGGTCCTTTAACTTACCGCATTGGCTTCATTAGAGCCTTAATGTCATTTGGGTACTCAATAATCAGCTTCAACTGCGTTCCTCCTTCCTTTTGCACTGCGGAAAAAACATGAAAGAAAAATTGAGAACTTTTTTTCAAAAAAATGATACCCAGATAAAAGTACGTCTTTCGACATTATGGCATTTAATTACGAGCATAAAGCAAAGATGTTTTCAGAAAAAAATTTGCACATCGATGCACAAATATTTTGGGCCGCAAGAAGATGCTTCCACAAAAGCCGTGGCAGAGTCAGGAGGAGCGGAAGGGATAGGGAAAGAAAGGGGTCAGTGGCTGCTTCAGAATTTGCAATCATTGAAATTGCATTAAGTAAAAGTGCATGCGGAAATTACACTTGACTAAATTGCAATTAAAATGCAATGCATAAGGCATACAAAAAGATTGCGTATACGCAAAGTGACCTTTCAAAGGAACCAAGAAATGCTGACGTTTTTGTTCGGCCTGTGCAGTCAACTGAGCATAACCAAAGTGCCCCAATAATACACACATCAAAAGCATATTTTGGCTAGCCGTAAGTGTAATTAAAAGCAAGACGGAGCGATCTACAATATCAGCAACAATTTTATTTATTCTGCTCTAAAGATATTAGAATCAAAAAGCAAAGATAATAATTTTAAATAAAAAAATAATTGCCTGGCAAATTTCTTTTTTCGGTACACATAATTTTGATTATTTTATTACTATTTTATTTCAGATTTCAAAGTTCAATTTAAAAAAAAATAATTAATATGTTTGGTTATTTTTTAATATTTTTCAATATTCTTTTTGCCAACTTAATAGCTTATTTCAGTTACCTAAATTAACGTTTACTTGTACTACAATTTTAGCTATTGTTGATAATGTGTTTTTGCCATGTAAGTTAGCAACTAATTTGCTGGCTTACATCGCGTATGCGTGATAAATGTGCACAACGTCCAACAATTTATGCAAAAGTTGCCACTTTAAAGTGTCATTGTTGTAGTTTGCCTATGCCGTTGCTGTTGTCCCTGAGAATGAGAATGAGTTTAGACTTTGGCTTGAACATTTTAATGTTGTTGCGCAGTTTTTGCGCCTCCTGCAAAAGTTTATTATTAATAAATTACGGCCCGAGTAAAGTTTCAAAATGAAAATAGTTTTGCCTGCCACCTTGGCGGGTCTCAATAATCCCGGCAACTTTTGTGCAGCTCCTTTGCATAATTAAGTTAAATGTGCAGGCAGCCAAAGGGCGAATAAGTTCTGGGAGAGCAGAAAGTAGACAGAAAACAGAAAACAACGACTACGATTCCAGTTTGAGAGAAGGCACGACAAGGAATTGAAGTATTTATGGCTTTACAATATGTTCAATTGTCTTAGTGTCTATATTGGATTGAAATACACATTCACATTCGCATTGGTGTTGGTATAAGTAATACATACCCACATGCTCGATTGGCAGCTTGATCATGTCACGTAGCACCGCATCGACCAGTGTATCCTGTTCGCCATAGAGCTCCTTTTTCGTAATGCGCAATTGGAAGCGCTCCAAATTGCTGGCGTTTACTCTGCAAAAGAAAGCGTCAAATAAAAGAAACTTTAGTTCGTTCAGTTCTGCAGACAGACAGATAGACAATCAGGCAATCGACTGCGCTTATAAGTATGCTACGGAACTGCTTTGGGCTGCACACACACATACATATAACATAGTAGGGGTAGGTATCAAGTTTCCCTAATGATTGTCACATTGATTTGTCAAAGCAGTTGGCAATCGCTTGACGGCAGCTGGTACAGAAAATCTTTTACTTTTTTGTAGTTTTTCCATGCCAATTTGGCTTTCAAATGCATTCTTCACTTTTTGCTCTTCTTTTCTCCCTTCTCTTCTTCTACTTACACAGAGAAACACGCATTTTTTTCGCTGTAATCTTTCAACTCTTTAAGAAAAAAAGTGCCAGTTTTCTATATAAACTTAAAAATATATATCAATAAATTATTCAAAAAATTATTATTTTTTGAACTTAACTAAAAAAAATCATAAAGTAATATTTAAGCTATTAATTTATATTCAAAACTCATAATATGCCAATTATTTAAAATTTTTTATTATTAAAAAATAATTAGGACTTTAACATTATACATTTTTTAATTTTTGTTTTTTTTTTTTTAAATTATTACAAATTATTAGCTTAAAGTCTATTCCGTTTGCAGGATACCCCATCTGAAAATGTTGTATCTGCGATTCGATTTTTTAAACTTCTCAATTTGGATCTCAGCTTAAATGGACTTAACTTAAATCATAGGTCATGTTGCATTTGTGTGTTGCAGTCTCTCTTCCTACTTTACTTTCTCTCTCTCGTTCACTCCCTCTGTTCTAAATACTTTGCTTTTTGTCTTCTAACTCCGTCAGTTTATTTAAGTAAGCACATTTTTGCAGAGTTTGCTTTTAGTTTTGCTGGCAAAGCATTAAATCCGATTGAAAATTGCAGTTTAAATGCGGCACAAACCGTTTAAGTGGCTTTTGCCTCGTTGTTGCTGCAGCTGGAATCGAACTGAACTGAAATTGCTGACAGTTTGCATAGAGCAACATCATTGAGCAAAATGGAGAGAACACAAAGAGAACTTATATAAATAGCAAAGCAGAAATATGCGAATGACAAATTGAATTGTTGCAATTTGCTGCTGCTGTTGATGTGGATGTTGCTGTTGCTGTTGCAGCTGGTGCTGCCGTTGGGTCAGTCAAGCTGCAAACTGTAAATCTGTAAATCTGGCCAAAAGGGTTGACAGCTAACAGCATGAGAAATGGACAAATGTTTGCGGCATTGTGCGGCATGTTTATCACGAGATAATGTAGTCACCATTCGCCCAACTCTCTCTCTCTCTCTCTCTCTCACTCTCTCTCTATTCACACTAACTCAACGCTTGGTTGAACTCACGTAACTCCCATTGCCATATTCCTCGTCCTTTTCAGCACTCTTCTTGCCGTTCTCATTGTCATTACTGCCACTACAATGATTGCTGCTGTTGCTGCTGCTGTCTAGTTGTCTAGTTGTCTGGCTAGCAACTTGGCTAGCTCTTGTTGGCCCAGAGTCAACTCGGTGGAATCCTTTCCATAATTTGCTTGATGACGTCTCTGATACTTTACGAGTACGCAGGCAATGCTTTAATGCTGCTTCTTCCTCCTTGCTCCATCTCTTCCCATTTACTGGTTGCTGTTTGCCAACCTTTCAACCTTTTGTCGCCACTTGCTTCGGCTGGCAGGAAGGAAACAAATGTCTGAGAGCCAAGCCCCTTGTGTGCAACGACTTTCACAGCACAGCACAGCACAAAATGACTTTCAATATTTTAACTTTTTATGGAAATGGCGACAACTTCCTGACTACCTGGACTGCCTTGTAATGAGACTGCTTAACAGAGTTTCTTTCTATTTCTGATGAATGTGCGAGCTGCAAAGGGCATTTTAAATACTTTAAAGCAGCGACCGTAACGTTTATCAATTATTAAATTAAAATATAAATTGCATTATAAAAAAAATATTACTATAAGAGCTAATTCAAACTCTAATTGTTGATCGCATATTTGTTCATAAAAATCAAGATTATTTGTACTTAAATTTTTGTGATACATATTAATTGTAAGAGTCAAAAATAATTTGCAAAATAATTTATTAATAATACAATTAAAACGAAAATTTAATATCGAATTTTATACAATTCAAAATACCAATCAAGATTTAATTTTAAAATGCGCATTCTTAATCTGACAATTGAAATAAAATTATTGTTTAATGAAATTAATTATTAACATGAGTTTTCCTAATATAAAACAAGTGGGAAAGGCTATAGTCGAGCTCCCGACTATAGGATACCCGTTACTTACATTAACAAATTAAAATTTTTTTATTGCATGCTTTTAGGCATTTTAATTGCTTAAAAGCTTTAATCAGCCAGTACCACCTTTCTGTTTGTCCGATCTTTTTGGGATTTAATAGGATGATAGGTAATAACAGTAGCTAACGTTCACCGTTTAAAAAAACATAATATCTTGAAAACTGTGCGTGTGGTGGATTTTCGCGATTTATGGAGGCGGAAAGGGGCGTGGCAAAATTTTGAAACAAACTTGACCTGCGTGGGGTTTATAGAAATCTGTGTGCCAAATTTGGTTGCTCTAGCTCTTATAGTCTCTGAGATCTAGGCGCTCACACGGACGGACAGACGGACGGACGGACGGACGGACAGACGGACATGGCTATATCGACTCGGCTGTTGATGCTGATCAAGAATATATATACTTTATAGGGTCGGAGATGCTTCCTTCTCCCTGTTACATACATTGCAACGAATACAATATCCCCTTTTACTTATTTTTAATAAGTAACGGGTATAACTAGTAAATCAGTCCATCGAAATACATATTTTGGGAATTGTTTTTCTACTCATATCTCTTATTTCACTGTTCTAAACAGAGAGCCAGAGTTCGTTGGGTCCGCAATTAAACATCAGCTCGAATTTCTGTTCGTCTTGGCAACAGACGGCAATTGTCATGAACTGGTCAAGAAATTGACAAGGGTTCGTTTACTTTTTCCATTATTTGTGTGGTGAGGGAGGGAGGGAGGGGGGCTTACAAACGCAGCTGCTAAGTGCGGTCGACACTTTGCAACCACCATGAGGCACGAGGCATCATCATACTTCATTCGAAACGAATCCAATTTCTGCGCATGTTTCATTTGTCAAATGCCCCACAGGGCATAGCCAAGAGAGGTAGGTGGTAAAGGGGGTAAGGGGGGTCATTGGGGCAGCTGAGAGTTGCGTAATTGATGAAGCAGCTCGCTCGGACATTGACTAAGCACTGGCCACTGTCCAACTGGCAATAAGTTGAGGTTGGCGGCTTCTTAAAACATTTGACCAATGTTCTACAGCTGCTTTATGCCACACACTTAATAAATCCCTTTGCAGTTGATTCACGCGAACAAGTTGCCTCAACTGCCACCCTCCACATGCCACCCGCTGTCTTTCAACAATTATGCAGAGCATAAAATTAAAACAAATGCAAGTGGCACAGAGACAGGACTAACAGTCCTGTAACTTTGTCATTCCAATGTGAATTTGATTATGCAACGCATTGCCAAGTCTCAGTCTCCCAGTCTTTAGTCTGATTGTGACAGTCTCTCTGAAAATAGTCCAAGAACTGACACAAGATATAGATGAATGGTTTCTTAGTTTCCTAGTAACCTAATTGTGCTAAGTTAAAATATCTTTTAACTCCTTTTTTTTAAAGTAATACGATCTCATGTAAAACATTAATTTATTTAATTAATTTTTTTTATTATTATGTATTTTATTACTATATCATTTATGTTGGTGTCATTATTTTGTACAGCTAAAAAAAAAGGTTTCGAATTTATTGTCTTTTGAAATGATATTAAATGTTACTAATTTCTATGTCTATGAGTCTATAATAATTGTAAATTTCTAAAACTTCTAGAAGTCACTCCTATTTACTGTTATATTACTAGCAGCAATTACTTTAGTTATTAAACTTTAGTTTATTAAAATTATTTTACAACTCATCCATTTCTAGCACTATCATTTATAGATTTTCCACGTGTCCGTGACAAACCTTTAAGTTGTACACAAACATTTCAGGCAACAAAATGTTGTCCAAGCTTCAAACTTTCACTTGAAGTTTCAGTTCTTATCGTTTGAGTTTTCTCTTATTTTTTTTAACTTTTTGTGATTGCAAATGTTTTCTCTGTGGCGCAAGCAGATATAATAACAGCTGTCAGTCTGTTGGTCTGTCCTAAGCCCTATCCTAGTCCTAGTCTTGGCTCCAAGCTCCGCCCCATAATTGTTTCAGCATAAGAAAATGTCAGTAAACTTTGCCATCGCCGATTTTCTTTGCAGCTGGTTCTTTAAGAGGAAGAGACAGAGTGAGAGAGGAAGAGAGAGAGGAAGAGCAGAGCTAAAGCCGTTGCCACAACCACAGCCACTTTTAGAGCTTCGCCGTGTGCTTAGAAAGTGAAAAACTTTGTGCGTGTGAAATTGCGGCAACCAAAACCAAAGAATGGCCCAACGAGGCAACCGCGGCCAAGAATCCACAGACGACAGCGACGACAGCCAACTGGCGACCAACGACGGGCGGACACTTTGAAGTGAGTTACAGGAACACGAACAACAAAAACAACAACGACAACGAGAACGCACAAGAATGAAATTAAACTTATATTGTTGCGTTTGCCGGTCTACAAGGATAAACTTCAGCAGGGAACGCGCACATTAAAACCACTGACAACAGGAGAAGTAAAAGGAGAAAATGGAGGTAGCGGCAGAAGAGTAGAAGGAGCAGCAGCTGCAGCAGCTGAGAAGCATCCTCGTAACTTGCAACTCACAGAACTCGCAACTCGCTGCCTGGCAAAATGTCAGCGCACTTTAGTTTTACACACTCGTCGACATTGAGCATAGTCTTTTATTAGGACGCGTCTGTTGAAACCGCATCGCCATCCGCAGTCAGATCCGGGCCGGAATTGGGACAGCACGGATCTCGGGTCTCGGCCAGCAGCTGCTGCTTAACTTGCAGTTCGGGCTTAATTCTTACCACTTTTGTTTGACTAGCCCAGTGTCCAAAAGGTGCACAGGCTTATTGGTTTATGACCATTTCTGTTCGAAGAGGCTTAGAGACACACTATGAAAGTTTGAGCAACCTAATTTGGTGTAAAATTAGTTTAAAATTGCTGTAGAACTTGGAAAATTTATCTTTAATAAAATGGTAAATTTTATTGCCTTGAGAGTTGTCACACACAGTGTCTATTTATTTTTTGTATTTTTTTTAGTGAACATTTTTTTTCTACTCCTAATATTTGCAAAAATTAAAAGAGAATAAAATGGGCATCCAAGTGTCGAGCACCTCGACTGCAGCGTGGTTACTTTTTCCTTTTCGTGTAACTCGGTTTGTAATTCGCTCCAAATAAGATTGCTGTCCCAGCTCAACGCGGTCGCAATTGCAGGCTAATTAAAAATTTGTCATAACTAAGAACGACAGGACGACAGCAGGACGACAGGACACTGCGGCTTATGGTAAATCAGATTCAGTGGCAGTGGCAACTTCAAAGCGCTTAAATCGTATACTCGTACTCGCACTCGTAACAAGCACAAATTTTCGTAATTATATTTCTGCTAAAAGGGATTCAAGCGACCTCCGCTGAGCACTTGTCCTGCTCATATTTCATAATGTAATTTTAAGGGAATTTGCATTTTTTGTTAGCTGCACTTTTTTTACCAAGCGTTCCAAGTGAGAGTTACCTGAGCTTCGTTGCATGCGGAAAAGTGCTGACAAAGCTGCCACATGCCACACCCGCACTCTCTCGCATATCCTTGGCCCGAAGAGACAAGAGGCAAGACAAAAGGCGGCCTAAACCACACAAGCTGCGAATTGCGGGGCTTCGAGCTGCGAGCTGCGAGCTGCTCGGCACGCGTCTGGCAACAAAAGCGGCAAGCAGCGAGTTGACAGAATTTTAATGAGATATCTCTGATGACGGCAGTAAGAGCAGAAGCTATGCCTGGATCCAATTTAGGCTATATCTTTGGCTTTCATTCTTAAGGTATCTTTACATTGTCATAAAGCTTGGCGCTTCCCCAAAGAGTATTATCTAAATTAGAGATGTTCTCATTGAATATGACAAAAAATCAAATAAAATACAAAATTCAAAAATTTCAATTTGCTTCTTAAAAAATAGTTAGGCCCAATTTTGGATTTCAATAAAGTACGAAACGTATTTTTTTTAATGACAAAGGACCAAATAAAGTAAAGTCTTTACGATACGGAATTGTTAAAAAAAAAACTTATAAATTTATTTAAATTTGCAAAAATTGTTAGGCCTGATGAATTTGTTTATTTCATTATTTTGTAAATTTAATATAAAATAAAAAAAAAAATTAAAAAAAAAAAATGTTTGCCTAAATGAAATTTTTTGTTTTTTTTTTTAGTCAACACAACATTTCAATGCACTGTAGAATATCGGCATATTTTTACAGGGTCGTAAGCCAATCTTCTGCTAGATAGTGTATTTTTTCTTGTCCATGACACATGTTCTCTGCTCTCTCTTTCTCCAGCTAGTTTTCTTTGCTTTTTCCCTGTGCACACATTTACGGCTGGCAATTTCGCTTGTTAATGAAATTTGCATTTGTGCTACGTGCAGCGCAAAAAAAAAGAAGCATTTTGCCTCCGTGACGGTGATGTGCGATAAATTAGAAAATCAAGCACTTTATGCTAATGCCAACAACCAACAACCAACAACCAACATCCAACATCCAACATTCAACATTCTACAGCCGCAAGTTGCCTCCTGGCGATGCCTAGAACAACATACTTTCAGTTTGTCAAGTTTTAAGCACTTTGCATTTTCCCCATTTGCCGTTTATTATCATCATCAAGAGTACGAGTATTTTTATCCTTTTCCCGTGTGCGCCAAACTATTTGAGCAAATGAAATCAGTCATATGCCACGTTTTCAATTTTGATAAAGACAGCCAAAACAATCTAGAAGCAGTGGCAATAATGTGTGTCTCTTGTCTCTCTTAAGTAGTCGGAGAAAAAGGAGAAGAAGTGACGAGGAGAAGAGGAAATGGGAATTTCTAAGCTGATTACTGTGCAAGGAAATCAATGGAATTCACAGTGAAATAAATTTCATTGCTGCATTAAATGACAACTGACAACTGAGAAGCTCGATACGGAATCCGCATTGATTTCTTTATTGCAGTTTTATTTGATTGCGCTCATATGAAATTACGTATACGCAATGTGGAGACAAGCCCACTGTAACATTGCGCTAAACTCTTAACAGCAAGTGGAATCAGACTTGCACACAACAACAATCACAAAAAGGAGTGAAAGAGAGAGATAGAGATAGAGAGAGAAAGAGCGAGAGAGAGGGAGACAGCAAATATCTAAAACGTAAATGTGTCACGTAAATGGAGCGTAAATTTCAATAAAAATCATTTCAATTTCAGCAAAGCCAAAAAGGACCCGTAACTGCTTCAATCGTACCCACAGCCTGTCTGAGAATTTAGGTGCTTAACTTGGCTGGAATTGGGTGGTTGGGTGGTTGGGTGGTTCCCACAATTACATCAGTTTGCTGTGCGTGCCTGGGCAAATGTAAGTGAAACTGTAACCGAGGCAAAAGGTAAAACAGCAGGAAGTTAAAACACTAAGCATTATGCCTTCCGCTTAAGGGAAATTGAATTTTTCGTCCAGCATCCGCTCATCTTCATCTTCATCTGGCATTAACAATCCTAAATCACAAATCACAAATCGCACTTAACTAGTCCACTCACCCGACTTGTCGATGCAGCATCTCGCCCAGAGTTGGATTATTAATCGATACATCTGGATCATTGTCCACGATGACATGAAGGTATTCATCGCTGAGCAGCAGCTTCTGCAGATCCACATAACGGTCATGAGGCGTTGGCTTTCGTGTCGAGAGCGTGGAGCCAGCTACAACGGCATCTTGGCCACTGGTTGTGCCACCATTCTGACCACCCGAGGCCTGAGCCTGAGTTGAAGCCTCTTTGGAGCCAGAAGAGTTGCTGCAAATATAAGAAAAAAAGGAAAGCAAAATGAAATTTAGTTTGACTTAGAGGCACACTTGACAATAGAACAGCCACTTACTCCTAATTGCAACTTACAAGTGGCAGTTTATGAAGTCCACAAAATGGAAAATGCAAAATGAAAGGCGACCAGGAGCCAAGTGGCTCAAGCTGCGCATTTAAGAACATGCTCCTCAAGATAAGTTGAAAGCATGCCTTTTCCTTGGCTTAGCCATGTGTCTTGAGCCTACACGCACTTACTAACATACAACAAACTGCACACACACTCACACACACACCCACACACACATATACACGTGCTACTTGACTGCTGCCATAAACCAAAATTACAAGCCCCTTTCATGAAAAGTTGCATTTCGTCGAAACTCAACTTGTTTCACATTCTAAACAGTGGAAAAAACTGAAATAATACTGTGTAGAACAAGTGAATATCAGGGACCTTAATGATCAATATTTATGGAGCAAAAAATGTATTTAAAAAAAATAATATATTGTATTATTTATATAAATTGAATGCCTTTAGATTTAAATTAAATAAACTATTTTTTTATTTTCTTTGAATTATTTACTTATTTTATTTTAATAAAAAAAAAAATATAGTTTTCAATTAATATTTTTCCTTAAAAACAAATTGATTTGCAAGATGTTTTCTAATTTTATTTAAATTCATTTAATATTTAACATTTTTTTAATGGTTATTTTATGAAATATTTATACGGTTAGATGTGTATCGGAAGTTTTATTTGGGATCCCTTCAATACTTACACATTGTCTTTTAGAGCTTGGTTTCATTTTTTAAATTTATAATTTATTTTTTACAGCTTGATTTTATTTATATGATTACTGATTGAAGAGCGATTAAATAGAATTCACTGTGTTAAACTTTCAAAATTAACCTGCTTCTCTTTATGCTAATAATATAGATGTTGTTATCTTTTAATTTACTGAAACATGTATCTTTGTTTAGCTCAACTTTTTGCCAGTGTACGCAGTCGAGTAATCAGCAGCAATTTTGTAGTACTAAAAACTGCAGTAAAGTTGCTGCACTTTGTGCTGTTTCCATAATACGATACTCAGCTGGCCAAACTGTTTTTATATTAGGGCTTAGAAACTTTTAGATTTTGACTAAAACTTATCTCATTGATGTTGCACTTCATGTTGTGGTTGTTGTTGTTCTCTTAACCTTGGCCAAATTGTTGCTCTGCAAATTGTGAATGCTCGTTAGCACAATTTCAGGAGCATCTTCTCAGGTTACCCTCGTAATTTGAGTGCTGGCCGCTTTGGCCATTAAAATGAATCAGAAATATGCCTATGTGACAAGTTGTTTATATGCAAAATGCCAAAGGTAGAAGTCAAAAGGCGAGTGTTGTATCATTAAGCGAAGGACTTCCAGGATGAGTTGAGTTAAGAGTTGAGACTCAAATCAAGACGTGCAAATTGTTTTGCCTTAGCCACAGAACTTTGTACATTGTAGCTTAAATTTTTAATTGTTGCAACAGCAGCAACAAATTCAGATGCCTGCATCTCCTCTCTCACTCTTTCGCTCCCTCCACCTCTCTTCATCCCTGGGGAGAACGTCTCTGTTATGCGCCAGTCTCTGCCTGTCACTCAAAAGGTGCGCACATGTGCAGGTGCCCAGGTAAAGTGCGAAACTTTTTCAATTAACAGTTACCAGCAAGCTTTAAACTTTACAGCCACAACAGCCTCTTCTCTGTCTCCGTCTCTGTCTCTGTCTCCGCCTCAACTCTCGTTCTTCTTCTCTTCTCTGCTTGCTACTCTTCGGTTATCTTTGCCGCAAGGCTTATTACGAATATCTCATAACGAGCTTTGGCAGATTTAACGCTTTTAATGCCATCAGTACACACTCACACATGCACACACACACACACATACTGAAGAGAAACAAAAAGGAGCATGAAGCATGCCACATAATGACATTTTATGCGGTAATAAGAATTAAAAGCTTACTTTTGTTTGAATACGAATAAATTTAACGAATTTCAAACATATTTGTAAGCATAAAAAAAGTTAAGTATAGAATCCATAATAACCAAAATAATTATGGGAAAAAGAGAAGCATTTATTATTAAATTCAACTAAAAAAGCATTCAGAAGTTAGAAAATTGACATAAGTTACAAATATTAGAAAAAATTGATTGTTATAATTGACTTTGGTTAAAATTTTTCTATTTTTACACCCGCTACTTATTAAAAATAAGTAAAAGGGGATATTGTATTCGTTGCAATGTATGTAACAGGGAGAAGGAAGCATCTCCGACTCTATAAAGTATATATATTCTTGATCAGCATCAACAGCCGAGTCGATATAGCCATGTCCGCTGTCCGTCCGTCTGTGTAAGCGAATAGATCTCAGAGACTATAAAAGCTAGAGCAACAAAATTTGGCAAACAGACTTCTATAAGCCCCACGCAGATCATAAGTCAGGAGCTCGACTATAGCCTTTCCCACTTGTTACTTTTAAAATTATTTGAAAATACTGCGAATCAATGTATCAACCCTCGCTGTCCCTTACATGTCTCATGCCCAATTTAGATATTTATGCAATATGGCAAATTGATTTTGTGGACAGCGACAGATTATTTGATGGCTAACAACGTTGCCACGTGGCAAGCTTAGCTGGTGCTCTGTGGCAACAGCTACAATATGTGATGCAACCTGGCAACAAATTCGTTTGTGGCATTTGTGGATTTGGATCGACGTGTCGCTTAAGGGGTTGCAAATTTTATCATTAAACTGACACGTGGCAGGTGACATTGCCTCATCAACTCACAGGCGTTGCAACTTGCAGTTGGACGTGCAAGGCGACTAATCAAGCGGTGTCAAGTGCAGCCGTCAAGGATCCCATATAGAGACCATATATATCCCGAGCCCAAGTTGAAAATTTCATCAAAAGTTAACGCAATGTCGTCGCGACCCACAGAAGACTTTATAGAAATAATGCGCTATGTGCGCTTTCTATATCGTTGTGTTGGTGCTGATATCTATGATAAGAACTATCGCTTCAATAAGATCACAGCTGTGACTGTGATGGCCATTCTCATCTACACATCGTGCACACTGATCACGGTGATCAATGAGAGTGATTGGATGTTCACTGTGCAGGCGATCGTGATGAGCGGCAGTGTAATTCAGGGCTGCAACAAGTTGTTTGTTGCTGTCTCCTGTTCTCGAAAAATTCACGATCTGAATCATCATGTATTTGAGATCTATGAGGAGTACGAAAAGCAGCCCGATCCCCGATTTGCCGAGGCTCTGTTGCAAAGTTGCCACAGATTGCGTCGTTGTCTCCGCTGGGTGGGTATAAATTATCTAGTTGGAGTCACTGGCATGGTGGTCACCCCTTTGGTGGCAACAAAGTTGACTGGCAAAGTGAATTTCATCATGCACTTTGCACACATTCCCGTCGTCGATGTGAATACAGAAATGGGCGTCTGGATCACCCAAGGAGTGCAGATCGCAACTTTGATCCTCGGCGGAGTTGGATTGTATAGAGGGGATCTGGTTATCGTCGTTCATCTATTGCAATCCTACGTCTTTGCGGATGTTCTACGTTTAAAGATCGACATATTCAATAAATATGTGGAGGACCCAAAAGACGAACAACTAGAGTCTCATGCCGTAGAAATGCTCATTGATATAGCGAAGTTTCATCAGATCTACCTGAAGTAAGCAGATCTACTGTCTGTTCTCAATTTTATAATCATTTATTTCGCAGATTCATCACTCAATGTAATGATATTTTTTACTCAATTGTATCGGTCCAAATATCCACCTCAGCGGTCTGTATTGTTATTACCGTATTCGTCCTCCTTACCACTGACTGGCCCGGAGGCTACATCTTTGCAGTTGGTCTTATTCCGAATATGTATATTTATTGCATTCTCGGCACTCTACTTGAAAACTGTGTACGTCAACTATCAAACTTATCCTGAACTCCCAATAAACTCCCATCTTTCAGAATGAACACATTATGTACGAGATCTACAATATATCCTTCTACAATCTAAATGTTAGACAACAACGTCTAGTCCTTATTATGCTATGCAGAAGCCAAACTGCGGATTTAATTTTGCTCCTTGGAATCATGCCTCTGACAGTGGGCACAGCGTACGAGGTTAGAGATTGGCAATATTCCAGATTATTTTTAGAACAAAAAAATATATTTTCATATTCCATGCCCATCGTAGATCACGAAGAGCATTTATAGCATTTGCATGATGATGGTGGAATTTCTATTAGAATAATTGCGATCCGCAAAGAATTAGTAGCAAAGATTGCACAGTATCACATAATAACAGTAAATTTAGAAGATTGTATGTGTATTGTAAATTGTATGTGGCATACGAATAAATAATTTTTTTTAAATTAAATAATATATGTTAAATATTTATCGCATCTTATTGGTGGAGGTTTCGGCTACTCATAATCGAATGCTTGCTTTGACCTTTGAATGCAAGGAATAGGTTAGGAACATATTTAAATTTTTCCAAAAAAAATTAAATATTGAAGACGAACAAAATTTAGAATCCAAATCATGAACAAAATGATTTTCTGCTTGAAAAACTTATGAGAACTAAAAGTTTTTTAAAAAAAGTTAAGAATTGAAAATCAGGCGTATTTTGCCATAATTATAAAAGCTTAAAGTTTTTGAAAAAAAAGTCAAAAGGAAATTATGCAAAATATCTAAATTTTTCGAAAAAATTTAAGTTTTGTAGATGAACAATATTTAGGTGTTAAATCAATTTGGAGGCCGAAGCACAAACAAAATGACATTTCGATCAAAAATATGAAAAATGTCAGAATTTTTCGAAAAAATCATGTTTTTCAGAAATTATTGAATAGAACGAGAGAATTTGGAGTGATTCCAATTTTTGTCCGATTTGCAGTTCGTCTCTTTGAAATGGCCATTTCATTACTCAATTAAATGCTAAAATCTGTGTAGTTTTGAACCTGCAGTCTCCAAACATAGCCGAACAAAGAGCCTTATACATATAAGTAAAAGTGAAAAATTAATTTGTTCAAGTGCGACAGATTAAATGTTCGCTAAAAATGAGGGGAAACTTTAGCTCATTAAATTAAGTCACGTGAGAACCGTAAGGCAGGTGTCATTCCTTTATCAACTCTCAGGCTCAAGTCGCTTAATAAAGCAATTTTAGCAATGGCGAGGAAGATGTCCATTGCAGCTGTCAAGGATCCCAGATAGAGACCTTATAAAACCCGAACCCAAGTCGGAAATCATTAAAAGTTATCGCAATGTCGTCGAGACCTACAGAAAACTTTACGGAAATTATGCGCTTTGTGCGAATTATAACAAGTTGTGTTGGCGTCGATGTCTATGATAAGAACTATCGCTTCAATAAAATCACAGCTGTGACTGTGATGGCCATTCTCATCTACACGTCGTGCACACTAATCACGGTGATCAATGAGAGTGATTGGATGTTCACTGTGCAGGCGATCGTGATGAGCGGCAGTGTTATTCAGGGCTGTAACAAGTTGTTTGTTGGCGTCTTCAATCCCCGAAAAATTTACATGCTAAACCGGCTTGTATTTGAGATCTATGAGGAATACGAACTGCAACCCGATCCCAGATTTTCCCAGATTCTATTACAGAGTTGCCACAGATTGCGTCGATGTCTCCGCTGGGTGGGAATAAATTATCTAGTTGGAGTCACTGGCATGGTGGTCACCCCTTTGGTGGCAACAAAGTTGACTGGCAAAGTGAATTTCATCATGCACTTTGCACACATTCCCGTCGTCGATGTGGAGACCGAAATGGGTGTCTGGATCACCCAAGGAGTGCAGATCGCAACTTTGATCCTCGGCGGAGTTGGATTGTATGGAGGGGATCTGGTTATCGTCGTTCATCTATTGCAATCCTACGTCTTTGCGGATGTTCTACGTTTAAAGATCGACATATTCAATAAATATGTGGAGGACACAGGAGACAATCAGTCTGAATCTCATACTGTCCAAATGCTCATCGATATAGTGAGGTTCCATCAGATCTACCTAAAGTAAGCAGATCAACAGTCTGTTCTCAATTTAACAATATTCTCTTTCCAGGTTCATTTCACAATGTAATGAGATATTCTACTCAATTGTCTCGGTCCAGATATCATCTTCTGCAGTCTGTATTGTTGTGACCGTGTTTGTCCTTCTAACCACTAAGTGGCCCGGAGGCTACTGCTTTGTAATTGTCCTTATCCCAAATATGTATATCTATTGCATACTTGGCACTTTACTTGAGAATTGTGTAAGTTTCTCCAGAACCCTTAGAAACTCTCGCTTAAACTTGCTTCCTTTTTAGAATGACAATATCATGTACGAGGTCTACAATATATCCTTCTATAATCTGAATGTTAGACAACAACGTCTAGTTTTGTTTATGCTCTGCAAAAGCCAGACATCAGAATTAATTCTGCTGCTGGGAGTAATGCCCTTGACAGTGGGCACAGCGTACGAGGTTTGCGACAGACAAAATATAGATTATTTCTAGAACAAATATATATTTTTGTGAATTCCATGCTCTTCATAGATAACCAAAAACATTTACAGCATTTCCATGATGATGATAGAATTCTTGTTGGAGTAATTACAATAAGGAAATTCTAGAAACCTTTGGTGAATTTACAGCACTGAACTGTTGGATTAAAAAAATGTATTTTAATTTTACCATGATACTCAGAAGATCACACTATTCTTTTTTTAGTCTTATACATTTGCTTCGATTTTAAATAAATAAAATATTGATAAATAAATATTTGATTCCTTCACAGAGTGTAAATTTTTTCACAGTGGTGAGCTAGTCGAGTCTGTCAGTCAGAATAAAAAGTCAGAATTAAAAATGACAAACCAATTTTTTAGAGTGGGACAGATTATATGATGGCCGATTGACAATAAACTTTTTAAAATCGAGCTTTACTTATTAAACTAAGTCATGTGAGAGCTGTAAAGCAGGTGACATTGCCTCATCAACTCTCAGGCACAACTCAATTAATGAAGCAATTATCGCAATGCCGAGGACGATGTCAATTGCAGCCGTCAAGAATCCCAGATAGAGTCCATATAAATCCCTGGGCAAGTCGTAGAGTCTATTAAAAGTTATCGGAATGTCGTCGCGACCCACAGAAAACTTCATGGAAATTATGCGCTTTGTGCGCTTTATAACAAGTTGTGTTGGTGCCGATATCTATGACAAGCATTATAGATTCAATAAAATCACGGCTGTGACCGTAATGGCCATTGTCACATACACAATCTGCACGTTGATCACGGTGATCAATGAAAATAATTGGATGTTCACGATGCAGGCGATTGTGATGAGTGGCAGTGTAATTCAGGGCTGCAACAAGTTGGTTGTTGGCGTCTGCAATCCTCGAAAAGTTTACGAGCTAAACCATAATGTGTTTGAGATCTATGAGGAATACGAACAGAAACCTGATCCTCGATATGTTGAAGCCTTATTGAAAAGTTGCCACAGAGTGCGACGAGCTCTACTTGCGGTGGGCATAACTTATCTGTTTGGTGTCACTGGCATGGTTTTCACGCCTTTGGTAGCAACCAAATTGACTGGCAAGTTGAACTTGGTAATGCACTTTCACCTTCCGGGCGTCGACTTGGACACTGAAGTGGGCGCCTGGGTGACCCAAGGAACGCACGTGCCAACCCTGATCATCGGTGGACTTGGACTGTATGCTGGTGACTTGGCTATCGTCTTTCATCTTTTGCAGTCATTCGTGTTTGCGGATGTGCTGCGTTTGAAGATCGACATATTCAATAAATATGTGGAGGATACTGAAGACAATCAATCGGAATCTTATATAGTGAAAATGCTCATCGATATAGCGCAGTTTCATCAGATCTACTTAAAGTAATATTGAAATTCTAAAATGATTTTGTTGCCTTAAAGTAAAACTAGTAATTTTTAAATCATTAAAATTAGTAAAATCGGAAATGAATATATATTTTTTTTTCCTAAAAAAATATTTTCAATTTCCAAAAATAAATTTAACGGAAACGTAGTCTTAAATGCAAAATACACACGTCAATTTGCACTTGTAAAGCTGCTACTTTTTCTGCATATGTATTTCCGAACGTGGGTAGATTTTTCTAAATTTTCTCCTCCGATTTTTTTCTTATTTAATTTACTTTGAAGTTTTTTTCTTTGTTTTTGTAAATCATATACAATTTTTAAAAATCCGCATACTCTTTTCTCTTCGATTAATAAATATCTTCTTACAGATTCATTGTCCATTGTAATGAGCTATTCTATTCAATTATGTCGGTGCAGATAGCCACCTCTGCAGTCTGCATTGTGATGACCCTGTTTGTCCTGCTCACCAGTGAGTGGCCCGGAGGCTACTGTTATGTATTTGTCCTCATTCCGAACATGTATATCTATTGCATACTTGGCACCTTAATTGAGAACTGTGTATGTGACCCACTGAACTTATACTAAGCTCTGAATTCAACTGCCCTCCTTTCAGAATGACAATATAATGTACGAGGTCTACAATATATCCTTCTACAATCTGAGAGCTAGACAACAACGTCTAGCTTTGTTTATGCTCTGCAAAAGCCAAAGATCGGACCTAATTTTGCTGCTGGGAGTGATGCCTTTGGCAGTGAGCACAGGTCTCAAGGTTAGTGATTGTTGAAATTTCAGACTATATCATTGTAGATTAAATATTTTTTTATATATTCCATGACTTTCATAGATAACCAAAAATATATATAGCATCTCCATGATGATGATGAAATTCTTAATGAAATAATCAATAATTTAAATCAAATGGCAAAAACTGTGGAAAGCTTAAAGCAGCAGAGACAACAGAGGAGAAAGAAGAGGATGTGACCTGCAAATTCTGGATGCTTTAATAGAATTTATTACACTGCACTGCACGGACTTAGCAAAGGTATCATAATTTTGCATTTGCCACGGCATAATACTTAGATGGATGGATGCAAAGTTTCCGCCGGCGCGGTGGGAACCGAACTCCGTTCCGGACCCGGACCCGGAAATATGGAAACCATTTTACAGGCAACACCAAGCGACTTATGAATTAATTAAATATTTACTAGCAAAATATTGGCGTTTTATGTTCACTTTCCAACCCCCTCATGGCCTTACTGACTGACTGCCTTCCTGCCTGGTTGACTGCTTCACCGCCTCATCCCCTCACCGCCCTTGGCCTCTCTTCAACTTGCCTCCTTGGTTAGTGGGCTCAGCCGGAAAGTCTTGTGTCTTGGCAAGCGTATTTTGCGTCTTGCTGCGTCACTTTTTATGCTTTATTACATAACTTCCGACAACCGCCAGCCGCGGCAGCATGGTGGCATTACACACACGTGTACACACCCACACACACACTCTCTCGCACTCACACACACACACACCATGCGATTATGTGGGTATAAAGAAAGCAGGAGCAGCAGGTCGACGTCATCGTAAAAAGCGCAAATGCAACCCCGGGTTGGACTAGAGGTACGTGAAGTAGCATGTGAAAGGTGTGTCTTACAGTAAAGCTCCTATATGGGGGAACCTCTCTAAACAGAGCTTGCCCACACTGATAGAAATTGGCATTTTCTAATATTAGAAATATTCTTTCAATATAAAGAGGTTTTAATATTTCTATTTATTCCCTGACTCAAAACTATTTTATAAAGAGGCTGCATAAAATTTACATCAAATGCACTATAAAGCAGTTCCACTGTACTCGGAGTTTCGCACTGTGCAATATCTTAAGCTCCCCTGACTTCTTTCTACTTTGCAGCAAATTGCGTTTTAATGCCAGACCAAACAACTTCTATTGCAACTTTTGTTGCATTTGCTAAATTGAATTACACACAATGCGAGGCTGAAGCCCCTGAGAGGCAGTTGGCCAACAGCAACTACCTAACTTATACTATAGTGGCTATCAGCCAAAGCAAGAGCTAAAACCGGATGCCCAAAAGTATGCTATCAAATATCTCATTATTGGAAATTAAACTCGAGTGCACACAAGTGAGCTCTTTAGAACTCTTTAGACCGGAGTGGACTCCAGTGAGAGTTTGCTTTACAACATTTATATTATTTATTGCACTTACACGTGGCTAACCTTTTTATATTCACTTGACTTTAGAGGGACTTTATTGAAATTTTTAGTTTTTGTGACTAGAAGAAAACTTGCTCCACTTGTGTTATGGTTTATCTGCCAATAACTCTTCACAAGCCGCTTTCTGTAAGCAGCATTAGAGTTAATTCATCTCGCTCTAAGGGCATGAAAAACTTATGAAATCTTTATGAACAACACCCAGTTGGTTTGATAACTTCTGGAATAGTGTTTTTCAAATGTCGCACGTGGGCTAAAAAGTTTCTGAACAGATACAGAGCTTTTCAAATGAAAAAGTTCTTCGTTAGCTTAACATACAATGAAGAAACAGATTAGGAAAGAAACACGAGATTATGGACTTTATTTGGGCGTCGATATTTAATGATCGCCGGGTATTTCTAAGTCAGTCAATTCCAATGTATTCACGCCTTTTTATTCTTTCTTCAACACAGAAAGTTTTAGAGTCAATCTCTCATAATTAAATGTATTGTACTCATTTATAAACTTGTCTATTATTCGGATTACCGGGTGTTTTTAAGTGAGTCAAGTTCAAGGGACTTTTAAAGCTGTCTCTCATAATTAAATCATTTCCACTTGCTTCAAAGTATCTTACATACTTGAGTACTGTGTATTATGGGCTTAGTTGATCAAAATAAAAGTGCATTTCTTGGTCAATCTAAGCTGTTCTCAGTTGCTTTAAAACCCTCTATAATTAACAAGCAATCAACAATCAAGATACTCACCTCTTCTGTAGGAACTTGCGCTTGAACTCGTGCAGCATTCCACCTGCATTTGCACCTGCTGTGCCCACATCGTTGTAATCAGTGTTGCTGTTGCTGCCAAAGCGCAGCTTTTGATGCTGTTGCTGCAACAGATGTCGATTGGCAACGCCGAAATCCATTTGCACATCGACAATGATGAGCAGAGTGAGCAGGACGAGAGTCGCACCCAGGCTAATAGCCAGGCGCTCTTTAAGCTTCATAGTACGCAGGACGGCCATAATGGGATTACGACTGGGACTTAAATCGGAAAGAAAATGGGAATTGGAATCGGAATTGGGAGTGGTAGTGGTATTGGGATGGGGATTGGCTTTCCTAATGCTCTTGATCGTCTCTATTTGACTTTGATTGTTGAGAGTGAAATTCCGTAGTCTTGATAGCCAGCCGAGCTGAATTGGCTGCTGCTCTGGGATAACCGACTTCCTGGCAGGAGCCGGCGAACGGACGCGTGTCGAGCGGACAATGCGACGCTTGACGACCACACGTCGTCGTTGGGAGGCAGCTCCAGCCTCCTCCTCGCCCTCCTTCTCCTCTTCCCCTTTGTTGTCACTCTGGTTGGCTACAAAACGTGCTAGTGAGTGGTCTAAAGCATCAGTCGAACAACGTGTGACGGCATCAACTGCAACTCCAACTGCATCAACTGCGGCTAGGCAATTGTTATTCCTATTGCTATGCCGATGCCTATGTAAATTGGCAACGGTTACGTCTATTTGTTCAGCTGATAACTCGACGTTGTCGTTGTTGTTGTCGTTGATATCAACGCTGCTGTTGTAACGCTGCTGTCGCTCCCGGAATCGCTGCAGGCGCTCCGCTAGCGGCGCCGACTGCGCACAGCTGCAAATATTGAAAAAAAGAAAGAGAGAGAGGAATAATTTCATTAGCAAAAGCATATCTCAATGTTCATTCATTATCAGACGATTGCTGTGCGAAATGCAATCAAACGCGCTGTATAAAATCAAACTGTGAACAGAGAAAACATTTATAAAAAGAGTTCAATTGATAGGGTATGATATTCACAGGTCCACTAATAACATTGGCCACAGTTAAGGGCGCATCAAAAAACCAGTCGTCTCTCTGATACCCTTTCCATGAACCAAAGTATCGATCGAGAATTGGGAACCAATATTATGATATTAAGACAGAAAAGCAAATTTATAATAAAGTTACTCTATTTTCATTTCAATCGTCTTGATAAATATTTTTTGTTCAAAAAAATTTTAATTTCTTCACATTTAACAAATTATAAATAAATTAATTTTTCACATTTTCAAATGTATCCAATAAATTTAGATTTGATCGATATTCCATTTAATTTTGTCGAAATTTAGTACGATAAAGTGATGTTTCTCCATTTGACAGTATCGATACTTTTGTTGTATTTGGACAACACAGTGACTACAATAGAATTTTGCCGGCAATGCGATTTTATGGAATGAGAGCAGGTTTCGCTGTCATAATCCTATCAAAACAACATATACGATCTATAAACACCTTGACAAAGTTGTTAAACTCCCTTTTGTTGGGGCATACAACAACTGCAACGAGACTCAAAAATATGAACAGGCTAAGAGACGGCTTTGGTTTTGTCCATTTTTTTCTGGTCTGTATTTTTTTGTTTGCTGCGCATAAAACGGCGTCACGACCATCCGCCATGTTGACTGCTGCCGGAAATGCGCCAGAGTCCATTTTTTGTGCCACCGACTTTGCAGTCGTCGTTGTTTTCTATTGTCTGGCACACTATTTTCTTTTTGGTCGCTGCATCGAGCATATTTTTTCATTTGTCTGTATGACAGCCAGATAGTCGGAATTTGAACTATAACTACGACGAGTACAACTGGCTCGTCTCGGGGCTTTATTTGTTGTTGTAATTGCTGTTGCTGTTGTTGTTGCCAGTGATAGTCAGGCAAAGTTAACGAAGCTTGTTTCTTGTTGTCCACATTAAGAGCCAACATTTGTTGTTTCAGAAGCCGCTCTGATAGCAACACTGTTGTCAGGCTTGTAACTCTGTTTTAACGTTTAATTGAAACAACATGTTGCCTGACTACAGCCAAAGACTTAATACCCTTCATAGGATAGGAGTACGACTTCTTCAAGAGAAACTGAATGTTATTATGTTTGCCTAACGAATCCCATGATTAAATATCATATCAGCTTCAGATCATTGTAATACTGTGTCAAGAGATATTTACGCATTTTCATTGATGAAGTCGAAGATACTTAGAATAAAATTTGTCATTTATAAATTCCATAATTTTTTTTATAGTTAAATTTACCTAAAGTACAAAATTCTTGTAAAAATCTCGATTGTAAAAATATTCGCTGAGAGCGAGTTAAAAAATCGTACTTGAAACATAAATTTTAAAGTTTTTCATTAAGGAAATTCTAGATCATTGAACTCTTGACATTGTTTGGAATTGACTTGAATTCGAAATTCATGATATTTTTCCCGTGTATAAAGCTAAAGCTTTAACAGTGAGTGTAAATTGAAAGCAGTGCACAATTATTAGCATGCTCAGATTGTTGTTGCTTTAGGGTGAAACTTACATAAAGCCCGCATACGTCTTGCTGACAAGACATAACTTGGCCTGGCTCAGACAGAAACTGATAGGGGGAGAGAGAAAGGAAGAATGTGAGAGAGGGAGAGATAGACTATTCCAAGCAGTAATTCCAGCTACAATCATCATGCAAACTTGACGGCTGCTCATTGCCGTCAAAAATTGCCGATTAGAGGCGATGGATGACAGATAACACGACAAAGGCGCCTTCAGATAACCCCCAGCAGAAGGGACTGAACTGAACTTTGCAATGATTGAGAACAGGGGGGAAGCAGGAGACGTCAGACAACAAATCAAACATTGTGCCAATTGGCAACTGGCAATTGCCGATGCAGCCTATCAAAGTTGCATATCATGAAGCGCGATGATGATTTGACAGGCAGCACATCCAGACAGGAAGCAACTGCCAGGGCTGAGGAAAAATATCTCTGGCTGCAACAATCAAATCAATTGCAGACATCGACAACAATGGCAACAACTTCAACTTCAACTTCACTTCAACTGCAACTGCAACGTCAGTCAGAAATTGCAAGCAACATGAAGCGAGCAAATGCCAACGATGAATTCAAACACGAAGTTCAAAAGTAGGGGCAAGTAGGAGTATATATATTTATCGGTTGACGACGACAACAACGTGTGATAAGCGACAGCAACAGCAACAACAATGGAACTGCAATTGATTGGTGTGCGATGTTTGATAGGGGGCAGTGTTAATAGCAATTGCTATCGCTGCATGTTGTTATTGTTGTTGCTGCTGTTTGATAAAATTGCTGCGTTGCATTAAATTAAACTGATGCGGTGTATTAATGATGGAACCCATTCGAACCCAGGGAACGACAGTCAACAACCCCAAGTGATGGCTTCGCTTTAATACAATTGCCGACAACGCAGCAACAGCAACAGCAACAACAAGAGCAACATCAACAACTTAAGTGAGTGACAGCAATTTCCCTTCCAATTTGCGATCTGTTTTTATTAATCACACGCAAAAAAAAAGAGAAAACAAAAGCAAAATAAGAATTAAAGTAGAGTTAAGGGCTAAGAGTTCAATATCTTAATTTTCTTCATTACTATAAATATTTGAACATTTATTAAATGCTTATTGTTTCATAATTTCTTACTTGATTTAGTTGTTTATTTATTTATTTATTTCCAACTATGAATATTCGATAAAACTATTTATATTTCGTATGAAAAACTAAAACCTTTAAATAAATGTTATAGATTAGAAATGTAAATTAAAAAAAAGATAAAAATACACATGTAAAATTTAATATTATAAAATGTAAAATTAGACTGCTAAATATTCCTCTGAAATTTGTTATTGTTTGGCAGAGCCGCAATCAGAGAATTTGTCTCAACTGAGACATTTCGTCGTTCTCAATTTCAGTTTATAATGTTAGTAAAATTGCAAAGCCATTTGTAGAATTGATTCTCCCGCAAATACTCGGTATCTATGATAATTTCATTTGATTCTCATTCAAAGTGACTCGACTTTGACTTGGCCCCATTATCATCGAGCCCGCAGTGTAAATCAAACTCACTTTCAATCAAATGACAAATTGCTTTCCGCTACCTTTCTCCTGCTCAATTAGCCGCAGTCACTGAACTCGCCAGCGTCGACAACAAGATTATGCATTTGCCATCTCCCTCCTCCTCCTCCTCCGTTCTCCCTTCTCCTGCCTTCTACTCCCTTCTCATCCCCCCTTTCGCTCACATGAATGCATCTGCGCAGTTTGTTCCCCTGCCTTGTGGCAGTTTCCCTCTGTCACGGCTACGCATGATTGATTTTTTGGGTACTATTCCCCCCTTTTTTATTCCCTTCCCCAAATGGTATGCTCCATATAAAGTATAATAGTTGCTCGGCTTGAGTTCAGTTGAGCTTAAGTGAACGCGTAACCCGCACAATCTTCACTCGCAAATCAGCAACAAAAAAAGAAAAAGAAATATACAAAACTCAAATCAAATCATTGGCGATTGTGCAACTGCAACTGCAACTGCAACAGCTACTGCTTAAAATGACACGCTTAATGCATTCAGTGCCACGCCCCCTTCTCTTAGTCACTTGCCCCCTTGGGGTTGTTGTTGCTTGCCACGCATCAGTGCGATTGAAGAATGTCGTTCATTTTGTGCTCTTGTCGATATGCCAAACAAATCGAGAGTGCCTTATCGATTTTTGTGCGATTGTTGTCAGCAGTTGCACTTGAGCTGCTTACACCACAGCAACAACTCGCACAACAACAACAACAACAACTGCAAATTCGCCTTATCGTCGTCATTCAAATCGAGCGAGCAAATCAAACCAATTGCAATCCGATATGCAAATGTCTGACAAACTGTTGCAGTTGCAATTTGAGTGGCCAACAGGGTCAAGGTTACATTTCGCTTTTATAATTGTTGTTATTTTTTTTTTTTTTTTATTGGAACATAACAATCAAATTACTGATTGCTCTTTAAACTTCTGCTTGCAAGAAATTGAAGGTTAAAGTCAAGTTCTTGTTGTAAACTATTTCTTGCTTTCTAGTCGACATTAACTTAATTTAAATTGTTTAAATAATTATATCCAGCTCTTTTCATATTTAAAGCGGTTTTAAATTATATTATAATTTATTATTCCAAACAACCTTTTATTTTCAAATAAAATAAGAGTTTCTATCGAGATGTGAATTGATTTGTTCCCTGAATTGTTAGTTACGTATGTATATGTTTGTGCAATTACGTAAATTATAATATTTTACAATTTTCAATTCAATTAGATGTCAGAAAAATGCCAAATTAATTCTGATTGTCGAACCTTATACATTTCTTTTCTATTTCAATGTGCCACAAATCTTTTTAAATTCAACTCCTGAAAATTCTTTCTACCTTTCTGTCTCATTCTTCAGCAGCTGCATTCAGTTTTTACCAGAGCTCCCGAAATTTGCTCTATTTTTTTCATGGCTCCCAAAAAAAGTGTTCGCTCCCAGACACCTTTGGGAAGTGCTCAGATCAATATCAAATATTTTGCTCTCAAGCACAAGAGCAAAACTAAAGAGCAAAGCACGTTATTTCGAATTTTTTTTTGATCTCGTGCTCAGCTAAACGAATCTCATAAAAGTAGGCTCTTTCTATTTAAATTTATACGTGCATGTGTGTAAAGCAGCTGAGCTTCACTCGCATTTTGAAATTCGTTTCGACAAGTTCTCCAAAAAACTATAAATATGAACAACCGCGAGGAAAACAAAAAAATTCATTTATTTTTTACTTTCAATAATGAAAATAAAAAATCTGTCTGTAATGTGTGTGGCCTACAAATAGCAGGAAAACACATTACAAATTTAAGGCGTCACATGTCTTCAAGGCATTCGGAAGTCTTGGAGGATTTGCATGATTATGATTCCAACATGACACAAAATCCAAAAAAGAGAAAAATTACCATTGAGACAAATGAAGAAGAAGTCACATCGTCATTGGTTGAAATGGTCACCACAGACGGAAGACCTTTTATCGCATTGGACAGCAAAGGGTTCCGTAGCTTAGTCAATCCCATTTCCTATCTAAATTAGCTAAATTAGCAAGAGTTTCTGCTTTTAAGCAACATTTAATTCATTGAAGGAATTTAATTGAAACTATTTCTCACAGAACTTGGCTACATTTTGTAGCTTTTTGTGCTTTGCTTTTGCCTTTGGGTTTGGATTTGCCTTTGAGCTTTGTCAATTTACCTTGCGCTGTGCAGCTGCAACTTATCAACCTCGTCCGCTTCCGTGTGGCCATTAACATGCCCCTCTTCTTCTTCCACCTCCTTCGCTTCCCCGTCGTCGTCATCCTCATGCTCGTAGTAATTGTAAGCTGGAGCAGGAGAATGAATTCCTTGCTTTTTGTCTGCTTTGACCGCTTTGCCGGCCGGCAAGGACTGCGTATCGTGGAGAATTTCCCAGTTAGCGAGTTTTCTCTGAGATTTCTCTGTTGCATTGCCCCAGGTCATTTCATTACCATAGTCGACATTGTTGTTGTTACTGTTGTTGTTGTGCCACAATCCAGGCAACTTAAGCTCCTGCAACTCCTGCGGCTGCTGCTGCCATTGCTGATGTTTTTCCATGCTGCTGTTAATAGAATTTTCCGACTGATTCTTTGCTCCTTCCCAGACTGAGGATGGGCGACGAGGCGTGGCATTAACGGAGTTCTGCTGCTGCAGCTGCCCAGTGGCCAATTGTACTGAGCTCTGATGCCAACCATTGTTGATGAAATTCAACTCATTGTTGTTGTTGTCGTTTCGGCCCATTGAATTGCTGTTAACGCCATTGTATTGTCTCACTGCTGATTGATTCCTAGTCATTGTCAAATGATTTATGCCTGGTCTATCGCTCCCCAGGCGTACGCTCTCTCCCTCTGTGTGGTAATCACCATTGTTCATCATATTCGTATTCATGTTATTCCCATTGTAGCTGCCAATTTGTCCCATGGAGCGTCGCAACATTTGGTTGCCACTCAGCAAGAGGTCATGTTTCTGAACCAGCTCCCGTTCCTGATCCTTTTCTTGCTCCTGCTCCTGCTCGGACTTGAACTGTTGACGCTCCAGGCAGACGCTGCTCTGACTTCGTTGCCTCTCGGCTTTCCGCTTCGCCAGCGTTGCCGGCGACGGAGCAAACAGATTCCGTATGTTTTCATTGCGTTGATTCGCGTTAATTTCGCTGCAGCTGCCTCTGTCGCTGCTTCTGCCTCTGCCAGCGTCGACGCTCTGCTTAACCTGAATAATTGTGAAATGTTTGCAATTGGGGTTTTCATAGCTCTGTTTTTTTTATTTAGCTGTGAGCGGCTTTTGTTCTTGGCCGTTTAACATTGTTAATTGGATTGGGTCTAGGAAAAACCATGACGCCCAAGGCAATTCATGCGCAAAGAAAGTTCAGTAGCAACAACAACAACAGCAACAATTTGTTTGGGTTAGTAAAAAAACGCAGCTGTACACAGGAAACAAATTTAGGATTTTGGGATGAAATGAAATCCCAAATGGTGACAAAAGTTCGGTAATCGCAGATAACTAAATACTTAATTCAAGTAAGGTTTCTTATTTCACGAGTATTACAGCAAATATATTGATAATCAAAACATTGCACGTTTATCTAATTTTTTGAAAAATATATTTAAGTCTTTGAATTTCGTACAGCATTTATTATGATGGTATTATTTTCTATCGGGGCTGCCTTGTTACAAAAATTAATTACTATTCTTTTGATTTTAGAAAATGTTTACTCATGAAATTCACGCAAAAGTCTGGAATTTTAAGCTTGAACGATTTTCTTCTGTGTAGAAGAATTGCCATAACGATAACAATTGTTATAAAAACACGCTAACAGCTAACGGGAATGCAATAAGCCAGGAAGGACACGTGGAGAAGCTAAGCCAACTTTGGTCAACTCAATGGGCAGACATAATCAGATGAGTTATTTGTGGAACAGTTAAAGACGAAACGGGAACGAGAACGGAAACGGGAACGAAACGAAACGAAACGGAAACGGAAGTACTTACAGTGCTTGCCAGCGATATCCTTGAAGCAAGTGACATCGAAGGAGCTGACAACAATTCAGAGGGTCATCAAGTACACGTACTCCTACAATAGATGGATGTGCTTGAGAATGGATGCAGACCTTTTGAATGTGTGTGTGTGTGTGCTCTCAAAGCCGGCTCAATCTGTTCATCCGTGAAACACTAACACACACACAGCAAACATGGCAAAGAGAAATATCAGTTAGAGAGAAAGTGACACAACAGAGTTAGATGGAAAGAGAGAAAATTTGAAACGTAAGAGAGATTAGCATAAGCGGATAATTCTCGCAGCAGCAATGAAATGGTAACGAAAACAGCAACATCATCACAATTTGAAAGCCCAACTTTGCACTCTCTCAACTGTTGTCTGTACTCGGTACTCTGTATTCGGATGGACAGACAACATTTGTGGCATGTGTGAAACATTCCAAGTGCTGATGCCAAGTAATTCTCAAATGCATGGCAAACAAAGCTGCAGAAAACAGCGCAGAATGGGTAAGGCTAAAAGGCGACGACTACCCCGAACAAAAAAAATTACACTCAAAAAAAAGACAATGCCACAATTGAATGAATTCATCTTCTTCTTCTTTCCAAGCAGCTGTGTGGATTCTTGCATGCGAATTCTCGTTCAACTTAAACCACTTGAGTTGCAAAGCGCATAACAACAACAACAACGAAGCACCAAACAGCTGCAACAACAACAACAACAACAACTTCAAAGACAACAGACTGACTAGATTTGCAACAATTTCAACATGTAAGAAAGCTAAAGTCGAGGTGCTCGACTGTTAAATTCCCAGTAGCCATATATTAACACACATTTAAAAGTGACTTAAAAATAAAAAATATATAAAAATAAATACTTAACAAATATTAAAGTAAAATAAAAACTCGAAACATCTCAAGACAAACTCACAAGCCAGATAGACTTCGCAGTCTTTGGGTACTGGGCAACCAATTTTCTTGCTTTGGCCAAAAGCTGAAAAATCTACTAAAGGGATAAGTGCAAGTGCTTTTCGCCACAAAAGTATGATGCAATATTTTTGGGCGAACAAATCAATGTAAAAAGTATGCATGCAACAAATCAATTCTTGAATTTGAATTCACATCTGAATTGTAATTGCAATTGAGGGATTTCATTTTTGGCTTAAGCACTGCAAAAAGCCACAAAAGCTGATTAAAATCAGCAAGCAAAAATGTAATATTAAGTGAACAAGTTAAATTTTCAAGAACAAAGTAAACAAAATATTTGAAAACAAGTAAAATAAGATGCGGGTTTCATTTTTACATTGAACTGCTTTGGGTACCTTCCTCCGTTCTTAACAAAATTTTTATATAAGCCGTATTTGGATTGTAAGCCAATCAGTTTGCCAATCTTTCAGATACAGAAGTTGTTTGCATCTATATAAATTTACTAGCTGATTCACTAGCAATTTATCTCAAGATTCGGGGTGCCAATGATTGTTTATTTATCCTTGTAATACCCCGACATGTTCCCACTTTTTCCTAGTTTTGGCATTTCTCACATGCTTCTGTTGTGAAATACTAGTACTTTCCATTTTTTTTTTTTTTTTTTTTTTTTTTTTTGGGTTTGCCAGCAAAATAATCAAAACTGGGACAAGAGTGACATACACGCTCAAGCACACGCACTGGGAGATAAAATTTGAAACGGGATGGAACATGCTCTATCTGATGCAACTTTACATCTGTTTGTTTGTGCCACAGAGAGAGCAAAGGGAGCGAAAGAGAAGGGCACACAAAAAATTGCATGTCAAGTGAAATTACTCGTTTGCTGTGGCAACAAATGGTTAAGGGCAGAGGAGGGGGCAACTAAAGGATGCAGCAGTTACACGTACACACCTACACACACATACTCTCTCACACACACACATGCAGCAGAGTTTTAGTCTGTGACTGTGACTGTGACTGTGATATACGCAGACGACACTTCGATCTGCACGGATATGCGGCTAAGAACGATAAATTGAGATGAATGTCTGACAGTTTCCCTAGAGAGTCTCTCTCTCTCTCCTGTGGAGTATTCATCTCTTCCTTATATATTGCCATGTGAATAGAGCACGAGTACATTTGCCTGCTCGCTGTCTATCTAGCTGTCCATTCTGCCATCGAGGCAGGTTCATGATAAACATTTTTGGCACTTCGATAGGAATTTGGGCCTTAAAGATGCCTACCTATTTAACTTATGTCAGGTCTTAAAAAAATGGTAAAATTGAACAAAATAGGAAAAAATACTATGGATTACAAAAAATTTAGTTTTAAACTTGGAATTAAAAATTAGGAAAAATTTATTTAATAAAAAAATATCAGGAGAATCAAAAAAGAAAACAAGGTGAATTAAATTAATATACATATTTTTTTATTGGATTTTTAGAATCATAAAAATATATTCAAAATAAAATTACTGGGTTTCGTTGACCGATTTTTGCGATTGTGTGTGGTGTGTTGGGCTTCAAGATGCCCAGCAATTGAGCTGTGCGAGGTCTATAAATATTTTATTGCGCACTTCATTGAATGCGCCATAAAAAAGCGACAACTACAGCTGTGTATATACACTTATATGTGTGTATTTTTTGGCTGTGTGTGTGGTTGGTTGTGTGGGCGGTGGGCGTGGACGCCCATTAAAATGCAACACGCATGCGACGCGTTGCAATTGCGACGCGTTGCATAATTTAAGGCGTTCGCGCACGCAGTCAACTGAAACAATCAGGGAACAAGTCGAGGCTGGCAACGTTATTTTATTTTGAGTTGCCAGTTTGCAGTATTGCTGCTGATGTCGACCATAAAATATTCATTTAAAATGCAACATGCAACACTTTGCATGACGCATTCAACATTCACGTTCATCGCCCTTCCCTCCCTTTATCCGCACATCATTGCGGGTGTCACATGCAAAATGCCAGCCCTGTAAATGTTGCATGCCGTTGACAGCTTCAAACGGACAAATGAACAGACCTCACAACCTCCCCGTCCCCACATCCATTCCCCTCTCTTCACACTCACCCAATAACAATTTCTAATCCCTTGCATGATATGTGAATTTGCCAGGGCTTGGCCTTTAAACAGTCGGCGATAACAAGCGGAATAACGAAACACAAAAATTGGTAAACATCAACGAAAACGGGCAACACGCACTTACCAAATAAGCCACACCAGCTGTCAATTTGTTGATGCCACTCGATGCTCGTTGCACAATTAAGTCAAACCATCAACTGTAAATAAACCAAGGATATGTTTAATTAGCATCTCTATTATTTAAAGCTGTAATCGTATCATAAAGAAGACAATTTCGAATCATAATTAGTGAGACATAATCCCATGACTTCATATTCAAACTAACATAATGTGATTCATTAATGTGCATTTGATTGCATTTAATGTCCAAGTAAAATTTAACTTTATGGAGTAATTCAATATATTCATGAAATACGTCATTAAATACTAAGGAGCTGTCAGGAATTGTAAAATATAATCTTTTAATATATCACAAAATATTTTTTATCAGTTTCATTTGATGAAAATCCATATCTAAGTGGAATTTAAACTCAACTCGTTAATTTAATACCTTTACAAATTATGCTTATTAATGTCAAGAAAGTGTCAGCTGCCATTTGCATTCAGTTTTAATTATCTATGCCTGATCTTGCCAACTAACTGACTAGCATTGCAACAGAATCAGTCACTCGTAGTCCTGTTCTCCTCTCTCTCTCTCTCTAAAGACTCGTTGGCTTCTGTTAACACAGGTAACAGACAGTTATCCCCTTTCGCCCCTTAATGCACAACTGTTGTTTGGCAAGAATATGCCATAGACGTTGTGGAGATGCCAATTTAATAGTCGCACATTAACATTGGCTATTAAAAGCAATATCAGGTAGGATATCAGTGGGCAATGGCAACACAAAAAATGCAGGAAACTGCAGGCCAGACAATTTAAAGTATGTTCAATTATCCAATTCACTCAGACGTGGCATGATAGTTGTTGTTTTTGTCGTCGTCGTCATCGTTGATCGGAGCGCAATATTCCTCTGCATTTTTCTATAAACGCAATTTTATGGCTGAAACGGCCAACGGCTGTGATTCCTAATTATGCTTTACTGTGGTAATAGATTGTGAGCCACCCAAAGGCAAAGATTCAGTTTGATTCACGATGTTCACGTTTTGTTCACAGAGCCTCGCCGTGATCACGGCGTTCAGATTATTATTATGAGTCTGTGTCTCGGGAACTGCACGTTTTGTGCAGAGCAAAAACAAAAAACAAAAAACATAACAAAAAACCAAAAATAGATAAAAAGCGAAAAAAGGGGAAAACTAAAAGGGAAATTTTCACAGTGCTCACGTAATTGAATTGCAGGCAGCTAAATTGGCATTTATTATAATAAAAGCAAATATGCAATTTCACTTTTTTTCTAAAACTATAAAAAAAAAAAAGATCAACGAGGAAGCTGGAAAAACTGCAAACTGCAAAATAGAAACTCGTTTGAACTAGGAGCATGAGAGGCAAATCTGGCAAAAGGTGAGAGGATAAACGAAACGACGTGTCAAATAGGCATTTGATTATAGACCAAGTGATAATGCGACAGCTCTCGTATCTTAATGGCATTCAAAGTGAACAAACCCGCTACTCAAAGTGAAACTCAATCAACGTCAGAGACGGAGATGGAGACAGAGACAGAGACAGAGCACTTAATCAGCTTATGAGAAACTGCAATTGTCATACTCGTATATTTATTATGCTCCTAATGTTTACAATCTTCTTATGGAGTCAGTCCTAATATTTTTAATTAAATGCACATTAATCTGATTTCTCACCTTAATAATTATTTCACATGCCAAAAATGTAACTTTGTGTCATACTCATTAATAAAAATTAAAATGAATACACTCAGTATTTTCACGGATTATCTAACATTGATTATTCACACTGCTCTTTATTTGATTTTCAGCCACATTCGACTAAATTTAGTCTATGCCACATCAACGGGCCACAAATTGCACCGCAGATGACATTTAATATAAATAAATAATTTAACAGGGTATGTGGTAAATGTGTCTCATCCAAAATGCTAAAAAATCGCATAAATATTTAAAATGACAAAATGCCAGCATCAGAGGAATAATTAAATCGTATCGAATCGATTGCAAATTGTGCAAGCAAAAATTAGAAATATAATGAAATTAATTTATGCATAAATTATGATTAATTGAATGCACGGATTTTCATGATTTTTTCAGCCATTTTCCGCTCTTTGCGACCTGATTCGATTATTATAATTATAGATTTAAGAGGATTTACTTTGAATTGAAATTGAATTAGATTGCGTTTTCTTTTGGGCCACAAAGTCTGTATTTAAATTAAGCCAGAGAATCGCGGTATCACTCACAATTTAAATGGAAATTTATTCTCTCTATCTCCCATTCTAACCCCAGAGTTGCACACCAATTTGTGGAATGCACTTATTGTGCAATTTTCAAATTACGCATGCGGTTGCCTCATTTTCCAGCTCGCATATTGAAAGCAATTATAGCAAATAATTGCGAGTGTGTGTTGCCAACTCCAAGTACCTCGACAGTGTCTGGGACTAACTAACCCAGACAGACACATGGTAATACTCTTCCCTTAAGGGTATATGGCTGCAGAAACCGATAAAGTCTTGATTAAAATAAGCTGGATTTTCAGGAAAAAGGATTCAAAATTAAAGATAAAACACAAATATTCACGTCAAATTATTTATATTTTCGATAATGATTAAATTAAATTGGTTTACTACTTATTTTAATACATAAAAGCCAAATTTATATTATTTCGAAAATATTCAGTAAAACTTTTTGAGTTAAATATCTTTCGTATTTTTCTTTTGGATGTAATTTGGTTTTGTGCTCGCTTCAATCTCGACAAATGAGTTTTCCATTGCGGCAAACAATTTCCGCATTTAATTACAGTAATTATAGGCGGGTATTTAGATGCCATTAGGACATGTCTGTGTCCTATCCCATCGCATTAGATTCTTCTGCCTCTTATGCAGCATTGAACTTGAAACTGTTGCAAATTGCTAAGTGATGGCTACAATTATTTGCCATTTGTGGGCCATTGGTGGCAAGTGGCAACACTTTCATGCTCTGTCAATTGGTGGCAAGCGCATGAAATGCTGACAATGTTGTTGTTGTCAACAAAGTTAACACTTTTGCAAATTGTTATAATTGCCGGCACGTCAACTGTGTTGGGTTTGTGTGCTGAGTATGTTGAGAATTAAACAAAATCCATTAACTCATAATTTTCTGCTATGTTGCACTCGCCATCAGTTTTCTGCAAATGCAAACAGCAATAACAGCAACAACAACGAGAACAACATTGTCGACAATTGATCGTTCAGTTTGTTAAGCCAAAAGGCAAAATTGTGCGCAATTTAACGGCAGAGCGCCTTTTGCCAACACCAAAGCAAACCAAACCAACAAAAGCGATGCGCACGTATCCGTGAAATATTGTGAAAATACTCTCGTACTCGTACTCGTACTTTACAGTAGCAACAGTCAACACTCGACAACAGCAACAACAACAACGACAACAACAACAGCTGTAACTCCTACTCCAACTCATACTCTCAGTTAAGTGCAGTGCAATTGCGGCAACCAGAAATCTTTCCAAAAGTTGAGGCAGATCGTTTTCAACAAAATTCACACGACGTCGACGTTGTTTTTTTTTCTTGATTATGGGAACCACTCAAAACGAGTTTGATTGTTATTATGGTTGTTGTTGTCGTTGTCGTTGTCGTAATTTGACTGTTGCAAGTGAGGTGCATTGTTTGGACTATTCGTTTGCATATATGCCGAATAAAGTACACAAATTAAATAATAAACTGATGGCACTCCTACAAAACAAGACAAATAATAAATTTCATAATTCACAAAAATAAATTAAAATAAGATCAAAGTTAAAATTTAATTAAGTAAGAATAAGAATAAGAATTAAAAATAAGACAAATAATATTAATTTAATTCAATAAGAAATAATTTGTTAAAAGAACGACTTAAAGTTATTTAAAGTTTAAGTCATCAATTTTTAAATTCTTAAAATTCTTAGCAATTATTAATATCAATAAAAATTACCATGCAACTATTTATAGGGTATTTGTCAGTCGAATTTCATTGCTCATCACTAGCTGCTCGTTTTGTATAGGAACTAATTGAATTTGTGTACATTGAGCTTTGTCTCGCGCAATGTTGGATTCATTTGTGTTGATTTTGTTTTTCGTTATTATTATAACTGTAAATTGATAAATTAAAAGCAATTATATAATTTCAGAGCCAGACAAAGTCACACGTCAACCGCAGACACGCATTTTGTCTGACAATTTTATTAGCAACAATTGCCGCTGGTTAAGTAGTTAGCATACCCCGAACTTCGATTTCATCAGCCAAACAATTTCATTTAAAACTTCTCTGACTCATTTTGAAAATGCATTGTATTTTTTTGTAAACTCAATTTTTTTCTGATTTAAGCAGCAGCATATGGAGTGACAACAACAACATGACAGTAACAATATTCAACAGTATAACAACTGGAAGTTCACAGGGAAAATAAACTTTTTTGGCACGTCGCATTGAGTATACGCAATGTCGCAACGCTGGCAACGACGGATACGAAGATGGAGACAGAGACGGAGATGGAGATGGAAGGAAGATGGGGATGGAGATGACAACGATGCCGGCCGGAAACTAACGGAAATCATTAGACCCTGCACAAATGACTCGAAGTGCTTCAGCTTTTACTGCTGTCGCTCTGAGCACATTTGTGTACGATGGGAAAAAAAACTGAATAACAAAACTAATTATGTTGTCAAATATGATCTTCAGCTATTAAACAGATTTTTTTTATATATAATTGAGAAATTAATTTGAAAAAAATGTTTAATGGTGATATACAATTGTGTTTTTTTCTGTGCTTTACTTACATACCAGATATATACTAGATATAAGTTCCTCTCTAGCAACAGCACTTGGTGAGTATAAATAAATGCAAAATTAAATATGAAATATTCTGCATGTTCTTTTTTATAAGGATCGATTTTTCAGTGTTTAGTAAAATAAAGTCAGAGCATATTTTGAAATTTACTAATTTACTAATTACTTAAAAATTTACTTACTAACTTATAGCTTAAAAACTAAAGTTAAATATGCCCAATTTATTTATGCATCCAAAAAATATTTATATATTTATTATTAAACTTTCCACTGTTCATTTCTGGTCTGCGATGTTCTTTGTTCCGTCCAGATATTTTCTTTTGCCCTTCACACAAAAGCCAAGATGTGCCACTAGAGGCATTATTGTTATTGTTGTTAGTTGTTGTTGGTCGTTGGTTGTTGGCAGCTTATGCTCGAAACTACTCAAATATCCGGAATCATTATAATAAGAATATGCCAGCGCAAAAGGAAAGAGAGAGAGAGAGAGAGAGAGGAGCGCTCTGGGGCCAGGAAGTAATTAGAGCAGTGCACATAATTGGTAAATTATTTGCAAAGACCGTTAAACTCCTTGATGGCCATGAAAGGGAGCTGCGATTTAGCCAGTTAGCTGCGAAACAGGTAACGTTAATGACATGAAGTGAGTGTAAACAGCGGGGAAGCTGTTTTAGCTAGGTATTAATTCACGACTAGGCAGGAACTTTAAAATAATAGCCCCTAATAAAATCAGCAGTGTCGACAGTGGGGCGTATACGCGATGTGGCAAAGGAGATCGCCAACTGGCGCCAGTAAAAAATAAAAAGCAGATAAAAATCAAATTAACAAACGAAGCGAACACACAAAAAAAAACTTTGCACAAGTAAATAAAACTGCCCCAACAGAGCGAGTCATCTGATAAAAATAGCGGGAAAAAAAGAGAAGGTTTCTGATGATGCAGCGACACCTGAAGCAGGTGGAAGAAGGGGGAAATGAGAGGGCAAGCTGGACAGGATATGCTACAAGTCTCTAGCTTGCCGCTTGGACAGAACCAATTTATATTTATGTATATGCAAACATTTGTTGTTGCCGCTGATTGCGAGTAAAATGAACTCGGCTGCTGAGAAATGGCTGTGAAATAAGGCCAAAATGCTGACTGGACTGGACTGAACTCGACTCCCCGATGCCCTGACTGACTCCCGACTGACTCCCGACTGACTGACTGACTGAATGGAAGCGTGTGTCGCGTTTGGTAATATAAAAACCCAATTTAACAATGACCGAAAGGACATTTACAGAAGCAAAATTTAATGACATTGCCGAGCGGCAAACAACCCACAGATAACAGACAAAAAAAAAAAGAGAGAGAGAAAGAATGAATGAAACCAGGTGAATTAAATGACCAAAGCCGGAGAGGACGATGCGTTGACGAGGCTGTTGGCGAAAAGCGTTCTTAATCTGTTTAAAAGCCCAACGATGCCACCTGCGAGCAACCAAGAGAGAGAGAGCGAGCGAGGGCATCAAAATTAACGACAAGAATTTTAAAATGTAATTGACAGGCCAACTGACAGAGCAACTGACAGAGCGACGCTCCGCTTCGCTCCGGCAGTTATTAAAACACACATTGCGTATACGCAACGTGAAGCGACGCAAGGCGAATACGGAAATGCAGCATTAAATGAAAATAAGCAAAGCGAAGAGGGAGAGGGAGAGAGGGAGAGAGAGAAAGGGAGATAGGATGAGAGAGAGAGAGAGGAAGACGCAAACAAGGACATATTCCGTTCGTCCTGCCGTTAAGCGCAAATTGCTCTCCGTGGAGAGCTTAGCCGACTCGAGCTGTTACCCTACATTTGTATGTGTGTGTGCGTGTGCGTGTGTGTTTCAGGGTGTGTTGTTGTTGTCAATGCTTTATTCGCGTTTATCGCGATCATTTCTTCCTGTTAATATGCCAATTTACATTTACATTATTTTTATTGCACAAGAGTCCCTCGAAATATTTGTCATATTCAATGTGTGCGCGCTGCTTGTCAAGCATTTTCCATTCTCCATTTTCCATTTACCGCTTATCGCATAATTGCATTGCACTCAAGTGCTGCACAAAGTTTAATTTAAATGCCGCCACAAAATGGCAGTTGGCAGTTGGTCGCGACTCGGGAGAAGCCCAAAGCCATAACAATTAGAAGCAATTGCTACTCTTCTTCTCTCTTCTCTTCGCTCTCCTCTCCTCGTTGCTGCCAGCAATTTCACTTTTCACTGGAGTGGCAACTAGCGGCGACGAGTGGCAACACGAGTGGCAAAGACAGAGGACAGACTGACTGACTGACTGACGGAATGACGAATGACGACAGTCGCCTGGTGGCATCATTGCTAAGGTAAACATTAAACGTAAATCTCAAAGCTGAGCCGGAAGCAACGACGACGACGCATGCGAAAATTTCACTTTCAACTCTTGACTTTATCTACAACTTGGACAACAACGCGCGACATAGTTAGATGCAACAACAACTAAACAACAACGTCGACAACAATGAGTGTTGTACCAACAATGCAACGCGGGGGCAGAAACAGCAAAGACAACAAATCTTATGTTACCATGCAGCATGGTCTTAACTCCATGTGAATTGTGTACAGGGGTACAGGGAGGGGGCTGGGTAACAGCTATTATGTGACAGCGACGACGAGGATGCTGCCATGCGAGGGTAGGCTGATAAGTCATTGGTCTAAGTGGGAAAGCGAAACTTTTTTAAATAAATAAATAAATAATATAATATAAATAAAAACTAAAAAAAAATAGCAATATTCATTAATAACAAATCTAATTTTCAATAAAATCTACTTATAGTAGTCGTAGTAGTACTTTATCTCAAATTAAATATTTAAGGCTAAAAAAAATCTCTCAGCCTAAAAAACTAAGTAATTTGAAAATATGTTATTTTCAACTTAAAGAAGAACTTAATGGTGTCATCAGTTGACGAATTGCACCATCTAATAAAATTCTAATTTGATAAAATATGTTTTCTTGTGCTACTTTAGACCCATGACTTCTTAGCCCACCCTCGTGTATCTCTTGGTTCGTTGTAAAGAAAGAAAGAGTTGAGGCAGAAGTGCATGCGACACAGTCTGTCCACTTAAAGTTGCAACAAAGTTTGTCAAAACTGCAACAATGGCAACAACAACGACAACAACAACGACAACGATAACGGCACAAACGTGCAACGCGCAACTTGCAACGTGCGACGTATTGAAGATGAGCTTAATTGCGACATGAGAAATGTCAAAAGAAGCTGAAATATGAGGAAATAAAACAGCTAATTGGTAAACAGTTAAACGCAAAGCTGTAACTTGTTTAGTCTAAGCTTAAGGCTGCTTGAGTCTGATAAACGCTGCTTACAGCTAAAAGCTTTTGATTTTTATGATTTATGTTCAGCCAAAAGATGTACAGATTTTTTACATTAATCTCGAATAATATCAAATTAATTGCCATTCTACTCTACTCTCTCTCTCTCTTTCTTTTCCTGTGCCTTATCACACTTGGGGGGCAGCAACAGCAAACAAACAAACAAACAACAACTGCAATCAATTGCATCTTGTGCCGCATGAATGCATCACTGAATTCCAGCACATTGCGTGTTCTCATCTCATATGCGAGCTTCCAAAGGGGGGCACAACCCCTGACTCTATCCCTGACCCGGAGGGTAATAAATAGCTGCAGAAAAAAGTTTCAAGTGCATTGCATGAGTGAGTGAATGCCTGGTGAATGAATGAGTGAATGAATGCGTGTGCCAGCAGCACCACAAGTAAAGGATTCAAGCCATAAAAACTACAGCTGACCCAACAACCAACAACCAGCAACCGACAACAACAACAACAAGCGCAGCTTACAATCTCCAATGGCTGTCAGACTGACAGGCGACGAATGCAAATCACAGAACTCCCTCTCTATCTATCCCACACTATCTGCCTCTCTATCTATCTGTTTCTATGCGCTGACTTGAATTACAATCGGTACTTTTACTTTGCAACACCCTTGGGCCTTGGCGATGATATTGATTTGCTGTCATTATTGTTAGTTTTTGTGGCATGGCATTTGACGAGGCAGGGAGGGATCAGGGGCAGGAAGGTTCCCTTTACGAGCGCCACGAGTTGCTCCGCCTGGAGGCAGACAACACAAAACTCTCAACTCAACTCAACGCGAAGCAAAGCGAAGGCACGTGTGAAAATAGTATCCAACCCTGGCCAGGCCCTTAGGGCTGCAGTTACGAGCACAAAATTTGAATTTACGCGACGCTCGATTCGCGAAATTGAAATTGTTATTTGTTGAGGCAAGCAGCAGGGCCAGATAACAACAGGCTGTAAAAAAAAACAAGTAAAAATTGTTATCTACGGCATTCGGAAAATTTAATACTCTTACAAATTGATCTTGTATTGAATTTTGTTTCAGAATAGGAAATACACAATCTGCGAGTTTGGTTGAAGTATCTGAAAAAACAGCTATATGATATAGTAAAAATATACAGAAAAAAAATTAATTTTAAAATTCAAATCTAAAGCACTTGAATTTAGCCAAGTATTTTGTAAATCCAGGATCTTCAAACTTTTGACACCGCATCAAATTGATTGACTGATTCTTTTCTGTGTCGAACCTGCCACGCCTCCTTTAATGCGTTACAAGTACCGCGACACAATTATAAGACCCTCTGCAAGGGTATAAAAAGTTTGTGGTTTCTAGTTGCCAGAGGCAGCTCCACAATTCCTATAACGAGTCTTCGGGTATCCAATACACAAATTTTAGACTTCCAATATATATTTTAGGGCACATTTCATTTTGTTGTTGTTCCGTTGTTCCGTT
>OZ001352.1:31920836-32163821 GCA_963924055.1 Drosophila limbata | reverse complement strand
CTGCATTTTAATTGTGTTCATTGTACAAGCTGTATCTGAGTATTTGGACTTGTTTCTGTATCTAAAGCAAACCCAAGCCGAGTTGTGCACCAATAGTTGAGTTGATTGCTCACAAGTTGGAGTCGTTTAGCTGCCCCCAAAAGTAAAAGCAAACGAAATCAATTGTCAGGTCATCTGTCAATTTGTTTGTTGTCTAGAGCTGCAACACGACAGCTGTCAAGGGAAAGGGTTGCCACAGCTCCAGGTGACTGGTGGTGGGGGTGGCAGTTGCAAAGGTAAACATGCCAAAACACAAAACGCTTTTAATGTGACGCGCAACTTGCAACGAAATTGCAAGAATTGAGACACGGACACAACTGTGAGGCAGTAGCCCAACAGGCAGACTGATGAACTGACAGACTGACAGACGGACAGGCGGACTGATGGACTGACGAACTGACAAACTGACTGACTGAATGAGAGTCGTCTCAAGTCGCGGAAAAGTTCAAAAGTTCGTGGTCGCTTGTGTAAACAAATTATTTGTTTAAGCTGCTTTTCCTGCCTGGTAATTGGCCACGCGAGCTGGCCAACGCCAGAATCAACACATTCTGTCAATTCGACGATGGCCCATACCCATTAAAAAGTCACCTAAGGGGTATATTCGGATACTTTCTCTTGATTGTTTGCCCCTTTTCTATATTCAGTCGAATTTTCCTAGCTCGAATCACCATTATCCAGAGAAGCGTTTCGACTTATAGAATTATTTTCCTGAAGTTTACTGGTGCTCATTTAGCTCGAGTTAGAGAGAAATTCGAGTTATAAAAGTTGGAGTTATGGAAGTTCAACCGTAATTTTATAATTAAACCTCTGAAATTTGCCTTACTTATTATTGGATTATTTTCTATATTTTTTGCCCTTTTATTTTAATCATTAAATTAATAATTTAATTTACTCCAGGAGAATTTACTCCGGAAGTTCGCAGATCGGAAATATTTTTTGTACAGTATTTTTTTTTAATTTGATTTGTTTTCTTTTCGCAAAATACGTACAGGGTGGCTCACTGTTGAGTTTGTTTGAGTTTAATTTTTCCAACTAACTGTTTAATAAGTTTTATATAATTTTTATTTAAATTTTCGATTACGGTAGCCTTTCCAACTAATTTACAATAATAAATACCACTATAACATTTTACAGGGTATATCACAGCTGATTACTCTCGTTTATTAGCATACCTCTTTCGCTTGACGTTTGCCATTTATGTGGATTTTGTGCGGCCAAGCAAATTATCGACTTGTCATTGGGCTTTTGTTATGCAAGGGCCTAACTGCAATCCCGGTTTTAGCCTACTTAGAATACAAAATGTGGCTGACTTGCCACAATTAGTTAACAACTGAAACTCCAGGGACGAAGCTCGGATTGACATCTGCCAGTCCAGTTAACTACCGAATTAACATTCACAAAATGCCCACGATTAATAAAGCACTCGAAAATCAACTCACAGTCCGAAAATCAACCAACGAAATAAATAAAAAAAAAGCAAAGTGAATATTTATCAAACTGCGTTCACACTTTGCCATTAATCAAATTAATTGAAATTGATGATATACCTTTTGTTCGTCTACCGCTAGCACTCACTGTTCAAGCGCTTCCTTTCAAACGGCGTTTACGTAATTGCGAGTCCTTAAACCTGAACACAAAGTGTTTGAAGTGCGCGTACAAGGATTAGGCCAATGGACGCCATTATGGCCAAAAAAAGAGAAGCATTTATGGAATCCCCTGTGGCGTAGCCTTTTTGGTCTACTAATTATTTTGGCTTACTCGAACGATTATCCCTTAAAAGCTCCTGTAAATTACAGCAACACACAGAAGTAAACATACTGCGAAGGATTTGAAAGATTTATATTAGTAGAAAGAGAATTGAATGACTTTAATTTAAAGAGTTCTAATTTACGCACTATTTTATTTAACAGAATAAGAGGTTAGTTAAGAAATAAATAAATACATCAACAAATTAAACACATATTATGAAAATGTTATATTTGCAACATTTATGACAGGTTTTTACGGAAATCGTTTATTCATACTCCGAGTGAAAGCGTCTCAAAATGGTTGTAAATATAAATTTGTATTATATGAACTTTATTTATTTATTTTTTTGTTTCAATCAGAAATCATTTATTTAATGTGGACTCAAAAGTGTCAACCAAAAAAACACTATTTATCTCATTATACAGATGTGAGCTTTCAAATTTAAAATAAACCATGAAAATTTAATACAAATTTATAATAAAATCAAAAACGATTAACGATCTTAGAATTATTAAAATTAAAAATGTATATTTTTCACAGAATTAATAAAATTCATATTTTTATTATTTATAGAACTGTATGCTATTATTCTCCGAGACAACTGTACTTCATGTCTTCTGTGTCTTTTATGTTTGTAATTAATTAAAACGAGTCTACGCATAAACCAACTATTTGGTCCTTGTCAGGACCTTCCAGGCCTGTCGAGTGTCACTTTCAGACGCTGAAAAATTATTGTAATACATACATTTGTACAGTGCGGTTTGACGGGCAAAGGGGAAGCGGCAATCGGGGATTTTGAGTCGCCAAATATTTGACTCATTTAAATGATTGAATAAGGCAAAGCTGAGCTCTATAACAAATGGGGAAAACGCTAAGCTGTTTGGGTGTAAAAAGCAAATAGACTGTGGCATCAAATGAAATTGGTAATGCCGTGTTGGTCCGGCCGAAAGAGAGAGAGAGAACTTAACGCGAGCATTACATTTATGGCTGGCATAATAATGAATAATGTATTTATCCAGGGGCAACACACAGATTTTAGCGCATACTTACATGGAATTAAATGATACGCAAAATGAGAAACACATTCGAAATCGAGTTCAAATTCATATGGTTGGTAAATAGGGAAAAATGAAGAGAGTTTTGGGCATAATGAAAGGCATATTGAATGCGTAACAAAAGCAGAGTTAGTTATACTACAACTCGCCCTTTGTATGTTCCTAGTATTTTCCAATCAATTGAACTCCAATTTGCATAATTTTCAGAATGTCAACGTAATGTGCATATATGAAATTCGATTATTTCCATTGAACTGAGCTGGAGACATTGAAAGTGGACTTACAACGGGGACAGAGGACAAATCGTTCAGCTACAATTTCACACACACACACAAACACTTAGACACACACACACACACATACCTAAGGGTTAACATTGGGTGTGTCATGCAAAGAACCAACATTTTTTCACTATTGTATGTTTGTTTTTGTGTGCTTTTCTATATAGGGCAAAAGGAAAAGGAGCAGAGACGGACTGCGAGTGACCCCAAAGCATTGGGTTTGACTCAAAAACGAATAAAATGCTAACAAAATGTGAATTCTCCTCGAGTGCCAGTAGACTGGGAAATGGGAAAGGAAAAGGGAAAAGGGAAAGCGGGAATGTTGAAGCATGTTAGCAGGAAAAGAAATAAAAAGCCTGGCAATGAAATTCCCGCAATGCTTCGCTTCGTTTCAGTTGTGAAAAACTAACACAAGCAAAAATGCAAAATACCCCGTAGCTAGGATTTATTTAAGAATGACACTTTTATATAAAATATACCCTGTTATAATTTTATCTTTATCTTTAGAAAATATGCTGTATCAATTTGTTTGCACTGTCGAGCATACCCTTTTTTAATCACGCTTTTGAATAGAAATATGCGTGTCCTTTTTGTGCATTTTACACGCCCACGTGCCATGTCCTTTTGGAAAAAGGAAAAAGGGTAAAATGTATTTACAGTTCTCTTTGTCCTTGTTTTTTCGCTCTTTTTTATATTTTGTTATTATTATTTTCGCCTGAGAAATGTAGAAAACACGCAAAGCAGTCGCTAGACGGAGGGTAAGGCAACGGTGTTGTCCTTGTTGTCCTGCAGTCATGTTGTCCTGCGGCCCAGCCCATTCACAAATAAGTTTGTCCTCGCCGCAAAAAAGGCAAGTCACAAGCTTCACTTCACTTTCGACCATCGACCATTGAGTGTTTCTGGTTTTTTTTTTATTTTTCTTTCTTTTTTGTGGGCGCGCGCGTCGTAAAAATTTAATTAAAAAATTATTTTCGCCAACAATAAAAATCAACACTTTGCGCGGCTTGAATAGTGTCTGTTGGTGGCTTAAAGCCGCAGGCCAAATAACGATTAGGCATATAGTACGCCCGACTGACAGCCATAAGAGTTGGGCGGTGCCACGCCCATTAGCCGTGGCGAAATGTGCGAATAATGTGCAGGAACAAAGAGCATTAACGACCCATTACAACCCCAACTGTCTGTCTGCCTCTCTCTCCTTCTCCCTTTCTCTCTCTTATGTGTCAAGCCAAAACAAAATTATGATGAGGACTTTTATGAGACGGACAGGCATTGTCCTGTCGGCCAAGTGGCCCAGTCGAGTCAATAAAAATTCAGTAAACCTCTGTCGACATTGGCTCAAGGATTATTATTGCTACTTTATGAGGGTTTGTCCACACACACACACACACACACACACACACACACACACACATACATACATATTCAAAGAGGATAAACACCAAGAGAGTTGTCATATCCAATACAAGTGTAGATACAAGAATGTAAATTGTCCACAATCCCACTTTGATTTCAAGTGGATCTTATTGAAACATGGTCAGAAATTAAGTTTGATTGCACGCCCTGAGGCAACTTTATTTCCATTACACTTAACAAACTTCTACGAATTGTCTTGTAAAAGGAAACATGAATAAAATTAACAATCTTTCGGCTTATGATGAAATTTCCACGAAATTCTCACGCTAATTATGCGCTTAAAAAAAAAAAAGAAAACAAGAACCTAATGACGTCTTTCAATCCGCAATGTTAATGAAGACGCAGCTCAAACCTCAATCTTGAGCTCTTGGCTTAATTGCGGCACCGTCTCAATGCCAACCCCATAAAATTAGCATACTTTTCCACACTTCTTGTTGCTTTTCATGTTTTCGAATATTCGACATGGTAAAATACGTTGACACCTTTTTTCAGGGGAGCGCCAAAAACAAAAAAAATGAAAAACAGAAGAAAAACAACAAATAAAATAGGCAATGCTAATTGCAAGCGGACGGCTTAATTACAATGTTTTTCTTGTTGTTTTTGGAGTTGACCTTTTGACGTGGCATGCTTCAATTTCATTTGCATAATTTGCGTCGTTTTAATTTTTCTACATTTTCTGTGCCAATTTTCACGTAACATTTACATATAGAAAATTTCATCAATCCCGCACTGACAACAACAATCAACATTAGTTTCAAATAACATATTCCAGCCAAAGTGCACGAAATCAGCGAAACTTTTGGCAACATTAAAACAAATATTAGTTCTATTACAACAACCGAACAAGAGCAACAACAACAGCAAGAAAAAATAACAAAAAACTGAGAGAAGTTTTTAGGAGGATATTTGCGCATCAAATTAGTTTTCTCGCACACGTTTTCAATTTTCGGCACTGCAAAACTTTGTTGCCAGCGAGTTCAGGACAAGGAAAAGAGAGAGAGAGAGAGAAGGAAAGGGGCAGGAAAATAGGCCAGGAGCCGACTGCTATTAAAACTTAACTTGATTGAAGCAGACAGTACATAAAGTGGGTCAATTACGAATGAAAGCAAACCCAATTTAAAACTGAATAGATTAAGTGCAGACTAAATATGTAATTCCGAAGGAAAAAACACAGTTTATAATTGTCATTTAATTTATTTAATGTGCATATTAGTAACAGTTGAATATACAAAGAAACGATAAAGGGCGTGCTCAAAACATTTGCAATTACACAAGCAAATTTTCTCTCTTACAATGCACAATTGGCTCATGAATATCCGATTAGTTGGGCCCACGTTGCGTATGTGCAATATTTGTTGCGTCTGTGCAAATATGTGCAAATATTTACTTATTTACCCAAGCTGCCGCCAGCCAACCAACAAACTCACAAAGCTGACAAAACTTGACAAACTGACAAAACTGACAAAAACTGATAAGCTGACACACTGAGAGATTGAGAGATTGACGGATAAATAGACAACGTGGCTAAGAGGGACAAACAGTTTGCCTTTGTTTGCTATTGATTTCCATTACTATGCAATTCCGATGACGCAATTGATTGTAATTGCAATTTAAATAAAATGAAAATAGGTTTTACTTAATGCTAATGCATTTCAGCTAATTGAAGGTATTAAATGTTCCATTTAATTATTGCATGAAAATGATAACAGCATTTATCGAGGCTTTTGAATTAAGCCGTGCAAAAGTCCCTTCAACTAGAGCTGCAAATCGATGGCATTACCGTTTATCTAACTAGAAATAATTGGAAAATTATTTAGAAATTAATTTCAAATTATTCATATACAATTTGAGTTCAGAGAAATCGCTCGAAAAACGCATAACTAAAGATAAGAAGCACAATACTTATCGAAATAATCGAATGATAGAAATATCGTTAGATTGGCCATCACACTTGGAATTTATAAAGATAAATATTTGCCATAATAATCGTATTTGCATTAGGATCAGTTAGCTAAGAACATGTCAATGCCAAATAAATTATTATATTGTGTGTTTAACTCAAGTTTTCTAGCAAAACTTAACATATTGATAAATTAAATTGTTGTTTATTTGCACAATTGGAATAAACATAGAGTATTTTGCATTTTGAATAACATTTCCTACAAATTTCCTTCAGAGTCGCAAATTTTCTAGGCTAAAGGGAATAACAGTCGACACTTGTTTGACTGAGACTAACAAATTTGAGGCGAGCAAATATTGATGCAAGGTATTTGTACATGTATTTATTTGGCATACACAGATGTACACAAATATGTGTGTGTTTTTTTTCCTTTTCCATCCACTGTCCATGCGCAATTTTTTATCTGCCCCTGACATGCTAATGCCTCAGTTGATACGCAGCAAAGACCTTGCGATTATAAGCGACCCGGACCCCGAAACTGAACCCGAACCCCGGACCCCGAACCCAGACTTAAAGCCGGGACAAACACAAGCAGATGATAAAAACAAGAATCAAAGGTTATCTTTGGCACGTCGAAGACTTGATACTCTTGTCCTGTACTCGATTTTTGACCCATCACTTTGCAGTCAGATTTTAACAAACTTTTGACCGAATGTACAAGCCAAAAACCAAATACATTTTTTGCACGTTTGGTCAAAATATTTCAAGAAAAAGAAAGAACTAAATATTAATTTTTGAACAATTCTTTCTATGTCAATTATATTATTTATCAATCCGACTTTATTTAGAATTTATATAGAACTTCTGTACAAATTTTAAGATACAATTGGAATACCCTCTGTGAGGGTATTAAAAAGCTTTTATAGCTGACATGCAAATCAAGAAAGTAGCACATGACTAATAGTACAATGCAATTCTATTTTGATGCTCGCATTGTTGTGTCTGTTGTATCTAATTATCAGCTGGCTGCTTATTTAATAAAGAGTGTGAACCAGGGGGCAAATACTCGTGGTGCTAGTGACAACAAAAGCCGGCACTTGAGTTGTTAGTTTAGATAAGGCCGCAATTCAGAGAACTACCGCAGAGCACAGCATTTGCTACAAAGTTGAGGCTCAAGTATCGTAGAATCAGATACAAGCTGCTAGATAGCACAACAAATGTGGGAATCTAACCAAACTGCGACTTACAAATACATATATACGCGTACTTTTACCTATGATAAGTCTGACAACAAATAACTGACGTCAATTCTCTGTCTCTGTCTCTGTCTCCGGCGCCCATTTGATAGGCATTGCGAAAATTGTCTGTGTAAACTGTTTTCCCAGCATTGTTGGGTGGCTTTGACTTACCCACTTCACTTGTACTTCTACTTCCACTCCACGAGCCGACGTTTGTCTGTAAGGAGAGCAAAAAGACAAAACTTGATTAATATGCAAATGCCAAGCAATTTGATTAACTAGTCCATCGCCCAGTTGCGTTTTAGCCCGCACGATTCCGCCAACAAAAGCAAACAAAATGCTCCATGAGCAACCGCAAAATGAGCTTAATGCACTTGACGTGACTCCAACTTAAAGTCAGACTCCAGCTTTGAGTTGAACTAAGTCGCAGAGTTGGCTAGCTAGCTTTATAGTAAAATACTTAGCCACACTCAGAAAATAAAAACCTTAATCATGATGAGACACATTTCCAACAATTATTATCATTAGGATAATGTTTTCTTAAATTAAAACAATGTGTGATAACTACACATCATTTTCTGAATAAAATTTAATTTGTTTTTGATTTTTAAATCTCCTAAAATAATTTTTTCCGAGTGCACTTTTTGGCCAAAGCGGTCAAAAAGTTGAAGACAAGAAACAAGTCAAGAGCACGCAGCTTAAACATCAACAAACGACGTAGCCACAACTCGTAATAGTTTTGCAGGTTTTAGACTCAACAGACTTAACAGCATTCAACACTCGACTTGGCTTTGCAAATGTCACAATCGGCTTAATGGTCATTGGCCAATCTGGAGAGTCATGTGCAAATGTTTGAGGTGCAATCCACCAGATGCCTTGACGTTGGATCTGTGCGCCAAACTAATTAAGACATTGCTCGTGTTACGAGTTATGGGTCAACCTTTTGAGTTTAGAGCTCAACTCAAAGCAATACACACACACACACCTACATTTACACATATGTGCATAGCTTATGCATGTGTGAGTGTGGAACCACTGTGAGCACTTAATGTTAAGCTGCTTAGTTGTTAATTGATTTAGTTTACGAGTGAGGCATTGCATTCGCCTTTGGGTCTATGAATTGTTTATTGGCGCATAAAATGCACTCACTCAACCCACCCACAACAACACACACACCCACTAGCACACACACCCACAATTACACTTGCACTTGGTATACAATTAGATTCTTTGTTGTGGCTGCCAAAGCAAAACAATTTTTACTCTTTATGCGGTAGCTGCAATTCTTTTTCTTTTTTCAATTTCATTTGCCTTAGTTTTTTAATGAACATTTAATTGGTTGCATCTTGGCTTTGACTCTGCATCTGTTCGCTTGCAGCTGCTTACGTAATGAAACGATCATGGAGCTCTGAGTAAATTGTTTAATTAAGCCATTAAAATACCATAAAAATAATTAGCAGGCCCAGCTAGACGGAAGTTGTAGAGGGAGAGACTCTAGGTATAAATAGCTAAATAGGCAAGAGTTCAAATGGCTTTTGACATGCGACTCTTGAGTTTAATGAGCTCAAATATCATGGCTAGAGCCAGAGCAAGGTTAAAGTGGGCAAAACTCAAGAGCTGTTGAGAAACACAAACAACAATTGGCAATTAGATATGTTACTCAAACTACAATCATACGCTTCCCATGTTGAAATTTCCTTAAATGAATTCAATTTAAGAAGTAAAGCTTAAACTACATTTGATAAACACCTTGATGGCAACAGATACTAGACTTAATCAGTAGCTAACTTATCGACCAATCTGCTGGCAATGTTGGCCAAAAGCCCGACGGATGTGTGGCCAACAAAGTGTCATTAATAATGACAGAAACATTGGCTGAAACAACAAAATCAACAGCAGAAACCATACAAGCTGTCGCCATGGCGATAAATGATTACAATATCATTAATTCAAATATGCCACAGTATCAATAATCCATTAAACAATAGGCTATCATTATGCGATTCAGACTCCAGCAGAATAATATTAAAGTTGTAGCAAGAATAAATAATAGAGAAATCTTTTTAAAAATATGTGTATTAATTAAATAGAATTTTCTCCTCTCTCTCTCTCTCTCTCTTTTAGCTATGATAAGTGAAACTTAATTGAAAAAAATCAATGTTTAATTAAAAACAATTAATTGTTTTCTCGAAAGCTATGCTGCTGTTAGAGCTAATATTAATTGTCTATAAAAATGTCATGTCACAAAGGCCCCACATTTTTTATGACCAACTCGCCTTTTTTTTATTATTTTCAATAACTTTTCTGCATTCACTTCATATTCAGTTAAATAACGCCGGTAATTTATAACACGATTGCCGCAACATAAAAAGAGAAATGCGATTTCATTAGAGAAATTTCAATGGGAGTGAAACCAGAAGCCCTCTCGATGGGTCACTCACAGAATCACAACTCCATTTTATTCAACTTTACAGAAAAAATTACTTTCATTGATTTTAAGCTTACAATAAAATCAAATTTCAGAATTCGACAGACAAGCAAGTAACATACAAATATTTCGATGCGAAATTGTCAAATGATTGCGATAAATAACAGTAAATTGGGGCAGCTCTAAATCATTTTAATTGTCCGAAGTCTAACAATAAAATCAAAAGTTGATATTGTATTACTATTTTCATACTTTCATGTTTTTATGTCTGACAGAGACACTTAAAGTTCTCCTAGCAAACAAAATAACTACCCATCAATTATACTTCTTTTACTCTTATACCATTATAATCTATATTCGTGGATGTTTCAAACACATTTGCAGAAATTAAACTAGTTTAAAGCAAATCGATTTCAATCGAATGTTGCGTATACGTAACACCCAACATACATATATCAAATTTTAATTTGACCATACGCCATTGATGGCACAATATTCAGACAAAACAATTTGAGCACAGAAACACTAAAAAAATGGAATATAAAAATCTCTGCGCACACATACAGACAATCATAAAGAAAAATGAAAATAAAAAACTAATAAAAAATAGCAATGACTGAACCAATTTAAAAGAAACAATTCGAACAATAGAAAAACACGCATTTCCACACGTGAAGTGTCGCAAAAACTTTTTGATTATATTTTCCGGAAATGCAACAAAATTGTAATGTCAATCATAGAACCTTTATATGACATGTCAAATATAAAAAAATAGTGCTCCTCATGTTTTAAATGCTTACAAAGTAAAGTGTTTGTGTAATTCGTTTAATCGATTATTTGCAATTTTCATTTAACTCCTTACAGCTTTGCAGCTGACAAAGTATTTTAATTTAGATGCAACTTTTATTGAGTAATGTTTTTTACATTTTTGGGATAGAATTTATAGACTTTAAACTCTTCTACGTATAACTATTGTCATTTTGAAATTTAAAAGCAACGTTATTTTTCTAAACATTAATGTCAGAGAATTCATAAACTTGAAAGTAAACTATCTGCAAAATCTCTCCCCTATTTTCCCCGCTATTGCGTCAGCTTTCGCTCAGTGCACACGCTAATTGAACTTTCAATGAAACTCGAGTCTCATTAGAAAGTGAGAGCCGAGAATCGAGAGACTGATGTTCGACTAGAGTAGAAATCAGCACGGCTTGAAAATGAAAATGAAATTAAAGAACAACAGAAGCCAAGATGGAAGTGATTAGTTTTCTTTTCTGCGTTTCTACTTTGTGTTCGAACTTCGTCTTCCGTCCGTCTTCGACATTGAATTTGAAATTGTTGTTCGCTTTCTTGCAATTCAATTGAATTGAAATCAAATCGAATTAAATTAAATGCAATTATTTTATCATCAATTGGCCAACTGGCTAATTGGGTTAAGTGCGTTGCCGCTTATCAACAGCACAACAACAGTGACTAATCAGTGAATAACGGCATTGTTTATGAGTATGGCATGCACTTCAAATTAATTAGCTTGGTCAGCGAATTCGTCTCGAAATTGTTGTTGTTCTAATTCAATTGACATGGAACACGAATGTATGAGTGTTTTATATATTTTTGCCAAAGAGCGTGAAAATTTTGCCATGTGCGTGCTAGAGGGAGATAGAGAGAGAGAGAGGAGAGAAACAACAGCAAATTCTTCCCAACCAAAAAAAAACTATACTCAAATATTTGTGGCTCTCTGTTGCTGTCTCTCTTCCTCTCTCGCTCTCTCCTTCTCTTTCTCTCTCTGGAGGCAGCTGCGGCAATTGTCGCCAGGTAGTCAGCAACAACCCAAAACAACAGCAACAACAACTCCCAGTGGCCAAAGGTGTGAAGACAGTGACAAAACAAACACTAGCCAAATATTTGTGTGTGTGTGTGTGTGTGTCTGTATGTATATTTAATGCAGCTTAACTAAAAAAACAAACAATAGGGCGAGAAAGGTGGAAAGCCAAAGGTCAATATTGAAAATTGATAAACAGCCAGCGTTGGAAAAATCAACAACACGCGCAAGAGCAAGAAGAAGAAGAAGGTGAAGAGCAAGAGCATAAAAGCAATCGAGGGCTATCAGGTCTCCCTCAACGTTGCGGTCTTATAATTAAAAGTAAACAAAAATTGCGAAACTCGAAATTAAATTTTAAACGAAAAATTTGGTTGCGCGTTTAATTTTAAACTAGAAATGAATACATCAACATCAACTGAACAGCACACAAACCAAAACGAATTGGAGCATTATAAATAGAGGCGTCTATTTTTATTATAAAGCTCTCAGCGAACAGATCCAAACAGCAAACAACAAAACAGCAAAAAGGGGCGACCGATGATAGACAATGGGCGAAATATTTTAATCTGATTTAAAACAATTACAATAGACTGCCCAATTTACACAAGCATGAAAATAACCGAGAGAAAAACAATTAAGGCACTTTGACAACACACACACAATGAACTTGTCTTATATAGATCTCGGCGTAATGCGATTACCACAAAATATCAGGCCAACAAAATGGGGCAAATGCTATTAATAGATTTTAATATTAGAATGCGAAATATCTAAACTAAATGTAAACTGTAAGAGTTGCCCGGTATTACACATTTTAGCAGAATTTTAATTGAAAATTTTAATGGGAACCAACACTTAAAATTCTTAATATGATTTATGAATGATTTATGCTTACGCAACAATTTTGCACTAAACATTTTGTTATGAGAATTTAAAAGGAATTTTTAATTACCAAACGGAAAACAACAAGCATTTCAAACATCAGTTGGAGTCCCGCATCAAAATTAATTCACAGCTCCAGTTTCAGTCGATATATCTGATTAATAAATTCAAGCTTCACAATGTAACTTTCAATTGCTGCTCATCTGCTTTCGGGCATTTAAACAACATTCAATTATTTGCATTTTTCCCACATTTTTTATGCAATCTCTCCACATATATTTTTAATAAACAAAATGCCAAACGGAAGTTTCCATTTATTGCATACAAAAATAACATCCGAAATGCATGTGCAAGTATGTTGTAATATTTTGAAATTAAATTTCTGCATTTTTTTTTTTCGTTTTTGTTTTTTTATTAATATTATTTGGCTGACATGCGCTTTTCGAATAGCCATTTCATGGCCGAACAAACACAAGCCGAAATAAAATGGTCGATATGGTGAAAATTATGTTCAGAAGAGATGCACTCGCAGTATTTTAAACATCATATATTTGTGCATATCTACAGGCACTATTTAATAACAATGGACTTCTAAACTTCTTTATAAAACTAAACTAAAGTCAACAAAACCCCAACAAATATAGTATACCAAAAATTTGTGAGAATTTTTGTAATGCTTAGAGTGAAAGACTTCAACAAAGCTTGAGAGCAACCTGAATTTACTTACTAAATTAATTAACATTTAAACTTCTATCTTCAGAGGTAGAACATAATTAAAAAAACTTCATAATTCTAAGACCGTAATTTTTCTTTTAATAAATATACTTAATTAACTTTAAATCTAAATAAGATTATTTAATTATAAATCAATATATTTACATTTGTATTTAACAGTTATTTAACTCATCCAATAGGGAATGTTTTAAAGTATTCAAAATAACTGTTTTAATTCACACTTCATATTTCATACTTTTGTATTATTGCCAAATATGGAGCAAGAAAAAAGTTAAATAATTTTAGAGGCCATCTAAAGTCGGCAACTTATATGTATGAAGACCAACCCAGAGCTGAATTCAAATTCAATTAACATCAACTTATGCAGACTTAATTGCTATGCTAAAATGCAAATTTGCAACTCGAAAACTTGTAGGCCATGGCGAAAACCTCTCAATTGGTTGTTGGGGTAGGTGTGTGCACTTGTAGTCACATGAATCAAAAGGAAATATATATAAACTATATATCTGTCTATTTTAGTACTTTATTATTCTTGATATTGAGTGGGTGTCAAATCTCGATAGTTGTTGCTGACGTTGAACTTAATAAATACGTAGAGTCAGGCTCAATTCCTCTCTGTCTGGATTCAAATACGTGAACAATGTGCGTCATCAACACAACACAACGCAATTAATGTAAGCAAAACAGCAACAACAACAACAACGAATCGGAATGACAGCAGCAGATGCGTTTTCGTTTCCCTGAAATTCATATCTATTTTATGGGGCAGGCAAAAAACAGAGTCAAATTCAATCAGACACTCCAATAATTGTAATAACAACAACCGAAACTCGACTGAAAGTTGTTGGTTTTTCAGCTAGAATATTATTATTTGTGGTTGAGCGACGCCAAAAGGTTTTTACTAAAGGTTTGCTCTTTACTGTTGCAACATAAATGTTTTGGGTAGAAACCGGGGGCTGTGCCACGCCCACTCTAGCGACTCTGTCACTGTTAAGCGATCTGATTTTAAGGTTGGGCTTTTTTTTGGGCCGCGTTGGTTGCGGTTCGTCTGCTGCCTTTTCAAGTGTTGTTTGCTCAACGAGTTTTCCTCAACCAAAATGCTTTGCCTCCAAAAAACAGAAAACAGAAAATGTACCGTAAGCTTAAAGCCAAGTCAAGCATGGCCAATGCTCTGGCAGTTACTTGTTGCAAGAGTAGAGCAATTTAGTAACTTTATTTTGGTATCCACTATTCTATAAGATTTAATTACGACGTCCTCTGCCTCTTTCACCTGAAAAGAAGTTGCCGAAAACAGTAGTAGAGGGCAAAATAAAAAAAGACGAAAAAAAAAAAACAGTTACGCTTTGTATTTTTGAGCCAACTAAATGCTGCCCCGTTTGTTGGCCCCCATTTGGTATTGTTCTGTTCATGAGCTTTGCACTTTTGTTAAAATGTTTGACACAGTTTCTGGGCTGCTTCTGTTGCCGTTTTCAGAGATTGAGACTTTTCGCTTTAGGTCTTTAAATAAATGCCATTATAAGTAAGTATGTAGTTCTGCTTTGAGATGTCTTTATGCTGGCGTGAAATTCTAAAAGCACCAAAATGAAAGCCATGCCGAAAATATCCAAGTCATGTTCTGGAAAGCGTAACAAAAGAAGTCAAGAAAATTGTATCTCTGAGTATCTGTAGCTCTGTATCTCTTACTGTTGAAACTAAATTATCTACGACACATGAAACACTCACACACACAGAAAAAGATACTCACAATAGTACTAAAGAGATTTTAATAATGCGTATCTTTTACACTAGACAAAGTTTTGTAACTCATTAACCTTTCCGACCAGAAAATTCTGTCTGACGTCGCTTTGGAGTTTCCACGTCTGTCGATGTTTATTTGTCTGTCTGTCTGTCTGTATTATTGTTATGCTTGTAGTGTTTTGTATTTCTATTTGTATATTTGTATTTGTCCAAGTAATATAAATATCTGGCATCTGTGTCACTGGGACAGACTGACTGTAGCTGTATCTTTAAGATGCTCAGCACATTTATGCTTCGTTTAATGCGCTTCATTTGACTTGAGGCAATTTACTGTTTGACTTGTTTGTCTCGCATGATTCTCACATTTTGCCAGCGTCACTTAAAATTTAATTTCTGATTAATCATGCAGTTTAATAGCATCAAGTTCAATGCAAACAATATAAACAACAATAAAAGTGCTTTAATTTTCTTTAGAGTAAGAAAAAAACAACATGAGACAGGGAAAAATGCTTAGAAAATCAAAGTTCTATTCTATTGATGAGTTGTTTGTGTAACGGGTTATTCAGTTACTTTCCCGGTGAAAAGAAAAAGAGAGTGAGACAGAGACAGATAGTGCAAGGGCAACGACCGATTAAAATAATATCGTTATGTGCAGCGGAAATGTTCACAACATTGCAGCTTATAATAAAAGTCATAATCTACATACTGAATAGGTGTAGGAATAGGAATTGTTGGAGAAAGCCAACTACAACTCACAACTCGCAACTGTTTAAAGCAATCAAAACAAACCTCAAGTACGAATGATACAACAAATGTAACAAGTCAACGGGCGAGGCATACAAAGTACATACAAAGTACATTCAAAGTACATTCAGATCCGAGATCCGAGGCCGCTTTTCTTTGGCATGTGCTGCGGCTTCCTGGTCTCCAGTGTTGGATTCGAATGCGTTGCTTTGCATACTAATACAAGATAAAGTAGTAGAAAAATGCTTCAGTCGAACGAGCTATCATTTTAAAGACCCTGTACTGCTAAAATATGTCTATGATACAAGTGACGTACAAAGTTAACTTCTTTTTATTTAGGCCATACAGTGTATACAATTTTTTCCTGAGTAACACTCTTCTGCATTTTTTTATTTTGACAAACTTATCAGACCCTTGCTTTTTTTTAAAGTACAGGGTCTAAGCATTTTAGGTATTTAACGCGGCTCGCGCAACAAATATGAAGAAGATACTCAACTGAGTGCGAGTATTCATGAGTAGTTTGACTAGTTTGAGTTAAGTTTGCCTAGCAAACTCAACAAACTCAATAAACTCAAAATGATACAAGCTAATTGTTTAATTCCCGCTCAGCTAAAGCCCATTGAGAGTCAACGGTGTTGGGAGGCCGCTCCAAGCAGCCCATGAAAATAAACGAGTTTGTGAATCACCAGAAAACAAGATTTTACTATTCCCTCCCTCGAATTTCATATGCTCTCCCTGTCAAGTTTGAGAATTTCCTACAAATTCAGTTAAATTAATACGCAATTTGCATTAATTGAACATGAGAAATAAATGTTTTCGATTTGCGAGCTAACGATTAAAGTCAAGATTTGAATTTATTGCCGTCTCAACAGAATCAAGTCGGCAAGGGTATCAAAGTAGTCGGTACTTTCCGTAGACAGCCGTCTGGCATTTTCTGTGCGACTATTGCAATTTAATGCACCAAAATTTCATTGACACAGTTTTTAGGTTTTGTTTCTTTTAATTTTTTCTTTTTCTCAGTTGTTTTTCCTTTTTTATGTCAGCGACAAAACTCGTCGGCAACTGTAAAAAATACTAAAAGTTCGCCAGACCATGGGCTATCTTGGCCGTTGTATCTCTTTAAGCATATGCAAATTTATGTAGAACGCGAGATTTGATTACTCGGTTCGCTCTGTAATATAAAAGCCCTGTTCCGAGCCGAACCGGTTCTACTGAAGAAATTCCAAGAAGAGTTCTGTTCCTTTCTACGATCAATGACTTCGATTCAATCAATGCCAAGAACTTTCTCAACCATTTAATTGCAGTATCTTTGAGATACTCTCTAACAAATTATCTAAATATACAATTTTAGTGAATTTGACGGTTGAACAATCCACGCTACACTCCTCAAAGATATCTACTATATATTTTAGATACATATATATATTTCTCTGTTGTTCGTTCATTTAAATTCTATGCAAATCTCGTCTCGCACGTTTCTGTGTAGTTTACATTTCGCAGTCACTGTTTATTGTTTTTTTATTTTTATTTTGATGTCACGTCATTTATTTTGGGTGCCGAGTTCAAAACATCGCTTGCAATTTTTTGGATTTCCTGCTGCAGAGCAAAACAAATTTGGGCATCGACAATTGTCATCCATCGACAATTGTTATTCGCCTTTATTATCTTACTTCGCCATTGTTTTATTAGATTTGTTGCTAATAGATGACTTTTTCATTTTCCACAATAACAAACGGTTGTTATTGTTACATAAACGTGACATTTGCTTTTCTTTATTTTAATGCAGATCTGTTTGTTTCAATTTTCAGTTGTTTCATTTACTTATTATAATTTATTACTATTACTTATTGCTATTGTTATTTGTTTTTCTTCTTGTTTCTGTTTCTACATCGTTTTACTTATTGAGTCACACGCTCACAGACGACATATTTTTGTGTCGACATATTTTTGTATTGACTAAAATCCCCGCAAAGTCAACTGCAGTTCGAGTGCATCGAGTCAGTTAATCATGCGGCTGCTTATCAGTAAATTTGCTCCACATTTTTCTGATAAGAAAATGCAGACAAGCTTTACATCACACTGACAGCAACAGGTGATTACACACTAAGCTTTTCTAAGCGTCAGTTGGCAAAAGCTCAAAATATTCCACACGCCATCTATGCTGAATCCTTGCAAACTAAGCAAACTTAACTTTGGAGCTTTTAGAAAGTTTTGTGTGCCATAAAACCAGCAATAAGCTTACAAGGCGGGAGAAAAGAAGAAAAGTTGAGAAAACAAAAAATTAAAATAAATTGCTAAATAATGACAAAAATTGTTTTTAAACGAAAAATGACAAAAATTGTTTTTAAACGAAAACTGAGACGTTGCAACAAAAGAAAAAAAATTAACACAACATTCAGAAATACAGCCAGTAAAAACAATAATGCTAAAAAATCATTTGTATGCCTTAAGCATTTACGAGTAATGTGTTTTTTTTTATAATTCTGTGTGCTTGCATTATTTCTTTTTTGTAATTCTGAACTTATATTATGCTTGCGCTTAAAACAACAGTTAGTCGGAAGAGAATCAGCCAGAATATAAAAAGCAAGAAATCGGCAGAAAGTACGTGTGCATGATTCGTGGTATCAATCAGTTAACGGTAAACGAACGCTCATGTGACAGTGGCAACAACAACAACAAACAACAAAAATAACTACAATATTGAATGCGGCAGATATTCAACGTCAATGTCAAAAACACATTTAATAAATCGTTTGATACACGAGGCTTTAATATTTTTTATACATTTATCGCGTGTCTTTTGCCTCGTACAATTTCCAGTCTTGATTCCACATGAATTTCCCAGCTAATATATCAAACGTAGCGGACAGCTCGTCAATTTTAAATACAATCAAATGTTGGCAAATAACATTATATTAAAATTGGACGAATGAAAATTGTCGGCAATTTTTTAAGATTCATTCAGATACATAGCGATGAAATATTGCCGTTGCCCAACAACAAACCTCGCGTGATCCAAAAATTACCCAAGTACGATTATATATTATATCTATTCGTACATATTTATATCAATATAAAAATCATGTTTCTAGATGTGAAAAGCGCAAGTGGAATAGATTAATCCTCATTGCTTAGCTAAATATACTCTGAGAGTAAACATGCAATACTCAGTTTAAGCTTCAGCTTTTGCGTTTTAATAGTTTGAAAAAAAAAACTATATTTCACAATCAGCTGAAGCATTTATTGGTCTTAAAATGAAAAATTTTTAGACTGAAAAGCGAAAAAAATGAATTTTAGTGACTTTCATGTGAACTTTTTAAAGTTTCCAGAAATATAGATCAGTTTTTCAGCAGCAACAACTACCAAATGTTGCAAATTACATAAAAAATTTACCGAATAATCTAAATTTAGATTCAAATGAGAAACGAAAAGCAACCAAAATTAATTTGATAACTTCAGATGCATGTGAAGCGCGAGTTCATCATATTTATTAGTAATTGTTGCTGTAAATGCCAACAGTTGAGCTTGGCCAAAAATATGAATTGTTTACAATTTGGTGCTACGAATTGCTCATACATATGTATTGTATATATGTCTATAAACAAAGACCGAAACTCACACAACAATGAGCTGAAAACGTGATGATGATTAATGTTTCACACACCACACACCACACACCACACACCACACACACACACACACACACACTATAAATGCCATAGGTCAGTTACACTAATTGAAATAGAATGTTGTTGGCCAGTTTTATTTATCGTTTAGGTTTCGCTTCAGTTTCATCCATTCAATACTCGTGGGTGCTGAGATCACATGAGAGGCGCACGATCAGTTTTCAATGTGATGTGTGAGTATGAATGTGAGTATGAGTGCGAGTGCGAGTGAATTGTGAATGGCACTCGCGTTACCAACTACTTTGAGTAAGTGGCCATCGTTTAGAAAGCACCAACTTATACACAAGTAGCTCCTTTCACTTTAGAATGCGGCCGAGGCGAGTGAAAGTGCAACAGGCGACTGAGAAAATAAACATATGCTTAAAGCAGAGATTAAAGTGCCGAAGAAAATAAAAATTATTGATTGTATCTTATTAAGAAAAAAGCGTCTCCTAAAATCGCCTTATCTGACCCAATTCAATACTGACCCTGTGTTTTTCTTGGAAACTTGTTTTTTCATAAATTTACCCTTCAGGTGATTCCATTGATAACTCGACATCAACAAGTGTCTAAATAAGAAGGTAAAATAAACGAGCAAAACATGGTCGAAAAAGCTTTCAAGGATGCATTTGACGTTGGCTTGGCAACAGCTCCCAAAGCTTGTAGAAAGCTTTTAATGCCCTGGAGCTTACTAAAGAAAGTCAAAGTACAGCTGACAGCTGAGCAAGAGAAAATCACGTGGTTCTAAATGAGAGAAAATGAGAGAAAGAGAGAAAGGCGCAGGGATAAGCTTAACGCATGCGCGGCTAATGTCAAAACACGCATTGTTGTTGTTGTCGCGGTTGCTGTTGTTTTTTGTTTGTTGTGTGCTGTGTTGTGTTGTGTGTTTGTTGTTTTAAGTTGGCCTGATTTGACGAGTGGCGACTGTGGGACAAACAGAAGGAGCGCCCATTGCACTGTGACTGCGACATTGATTGACATGATGAAGTGGCAAATGCAGCACTTGAGAGAAAGGGGAGTGCCCCAAGTGGGCGCGTCAAAGGGAAAGAAAAATGGGAAATTAGAAATGGGACTGGGACTGGGACTGGGATTGGGACCCAAGATATCATGCACACAGAGAAAAATTCACTTAAATACTAATATTTTCACTTTGAGTTAAATATTAAAAAAAAATATATATATATATAAATACACAACAGTGAAATAAATATAACCGATTAAAGAATCTAAATAAAGTTTAAAAAATATAAAAATAAATTTTTTTTATTTAAATATCTTACACTTTGGCAAATTTTTTTTTTTTTTTTTCAAAATAAATTTTTGATAAGATACATTTTTGTTTTTTCTTTATTATCTTTTTAGCTATACATTTATTATTGTATAATGAATTTTTTTTTAAATTCTAAACAGTTTCTTCCTGTGAAATCAAATGTGCCCAAATGTATGTTAACTACTTGTCATTTCTCATGCGTCTCATCGCATCGCGTCACGTTGTCTGGGGACAAACTAAGAAGGCGCCAGAGTAAAAAGCATGCGAGAAAAACAAAGCGGAACACACACGCCCACAACACGCCTGCCACGCCCCCTGGGATGGGGCGCGCCAAGGTTAGACAATTGGCGGACAGGATATTTCGTGGTGGAAAGGGAAAGGAAAGGGGAGTGTGGGGTGTGGTTGGAGGTCATTTTGTCAGCAGCTTATGCAATCAGCTGTTGCTAATGAAAAGCGTTAACAAGTCCCCGTGTTCAGGGCAGGGAAGAAGACCAGAACACACACACACACACACACACACACACACATAAGCATTTAAGTGAGTACATAACATTAAAAGTCAACCTTTATTGATTTTCTAACAGTTTTTTATTATGGTAAAAAGGGAAACTAGGAAAGCGACGGGGGAATTTCCAGGAAGCAACAACAATTGGGGCTGATTAGTAAAAGGAGCCAAGTGGTTAATTAGTTAATTAGTGATTAAACTTACCACTCGATATATGTGGATGCGGCTTTAATAATAGCGTTTATCTTTTTATTTAATTTCTGCTTCTTTATCTCTGTTTCTTTTTTATTATTGTTTCGCTTTATTGCACTTACATTTATTTATTAAATGTAGTTTTTTTACATTTATTGCAATCTCTTGTGTATGTGTGTGTAACTATTTCCGCTTTGAATTAACAGCAATTTCAATCACAATTATTACATATTATAAAACTTATTATTTTTGTTGTTATTTATGCACTCGCGATTCGCGATTTAAATTCAGCGTTGACTTTTCAAATGCACACGAAGCTCTAACTAATCAAGACATTTTCCAAAACGATTTGCCACATGTGTCGACAATGGAAATCTACGAATATTGCACACGCGAATAATCCGTACACTTTGAATATACTCAGTATATAAAGGTAGGCATACATACATATACGTATTTAAATGACCGGTTGCGGGTCAGCGATAAGAAAATCAGAGAATCAGCGAGAGACAGAGAGAAGTGTGTTATCAGTTTTGTCAAATGTTTCTGTTGATAGAGACTTATCATGTCAGATATACAAATTGAACAACAATGCAATCAACACAACACAACAATATCAAGTGCAGCATCTTGTAGTACACGTTTTGTACAGTTTATAATACAAATAGACGCACTTATTCATTCATTCGTTGTTTACCATGTTTGGCACAACATATGATGATACTGATAACAGACAATCAGACTATGAACCGTAACAGCGAAGCGCCGAAACAGCACAAAACCGGCAGAAAGAGAAGTCCCACATACAGTATGTCAAGTAATTGTTTCGACAAAATAAGGTAAATTTTACAAAAACAATAAATATTTATAATATTTTAATGGAATTTTTTACTTGTCCAAAACACTACTTGACTAACTATATGTACATATGCCTATGTGTGACCTTTTTTAAGTTTTCAAAAGGCTTAAGTACTTTGATTTTATTTTTATTATTAACAATTTCACCGCATCAAATAATTTCACTTTGCGCAAGTACACACACAATATTTGTTGTCAACAACAACAAGACTCCAAACGAACAACAACAACAAATCCGTGAACTTGAGCTGCAGACCTAAGAAATTGTTGGTTTCTCTCTATGAATTGATTATTATATCGTATGTACATATGTATGCTTAATTCAAACTGCCCAAGTCAATACGAATATAGTAGACAACTAAATGTCTGAATATTTTGAATATTTTTATGTATATATGTATTTGTTAATGCACTGCACAGTATGTTTTATTATTATTATTATTGGCTAACACTTGGCTATTTTATTATTAAACTATTTTGCAGCCAGCAACAAAATAAGCACATATCAAACGTATTATATTTATGATGTCAAGAGAGAGAGAGAGAGAGAACGAGCGCGCGTGGGAGATGAAAGATGAGAGGCCAGTATGGGAGACAGAGAGCGAGAGCGCGCGCGACCTGCAGAGCGAGCAGAACAGCAGACGTAAGGTAAATCCAAGACCAGGCCGAACCTAAACTAAATAAAAAACCGAAACCCAACAGTAAAGCAGCTAGAGAGCAAACGAACCGTGCGCGTCGAAGTCTCGGACATGACAGCGGCAGCAAGTTCCGATAACAACTGACTGCGGCACAGCGTCGGCTCGCTGAGTTTTGTTAGTGGGCTTTGCTTTTGCTTTTTGCTTTGCCTTCTGCTACGTACGTGCTCTGTCATTGTAGTTGTAGTTCGATTGCTTGTGTACGTGTGTGTGTGTGTGTGTGTGTGTGTCGCCGCTCAATCAATTGACAAAAGTTTCGCTGGGGGCTTAGCTTTTTATTTACAGCACTCGCGCTCTCTCGCTCTCAGCTGGCGCTCTCTCAACTTGCGCTCGCTGAGCCAAACAGCTGTTTAGCTTATACAAAATGTAAACAGACTGTGAAAAAGCTTTTGGCGCTGCTCCTCTCACATTTTAATTGAAAATAATTGTAATCGACTGCAACAAAAACAAAGCCAAGGTAGACGGAAACGAGTTTCTATTGTGGGTGGAGAGGGGCTGGAAGATAGTAGAAGTGACATGACCCAGGAGGCCGTGTCAGAGGCGTCGCTAAATTGCTATCCCATGGTGTTGTTACCCTATATTAAGTCGTCACTTGGCAGACGACAGACAGTCGACGAATTGTAATTTTTCTTGTCGTCAGCCCGCAAAGAGACCCTAAAATTTGTGTCACACACTAACCGAAAAGACAAACCGAAATAGACGAATTGGACGCCAAAGAATTTCTTAGCTGGCTGCACATACAATAGGCGCGTCAACCTCAGCAATTCGACCTAGACCCACATTTGTAACGAGTACTACACTTGGGAAAAAAAAGGTCGTCAATCACTCGAAAAATAAGAAATTTAAAATTTGATTGGCACCGAGGGGTGTCACTTTCAATAAAAAAATTGTTTTTTAAATTTTCATTACAATTCTTTTCTGGCAGTAGGAAAATAATGTAATCTGTAAGTGAATAACTTCCAATTATCATAAAAGAATTTCGAAAATATTAAACTCTTTTGCACATTTCAGAAATTAATTTTTTTCTTTTAGTAACTTTGATTACTTTTCTAAAATTGAGAAAAACATATGTGACAATTGGACATTTTTCATTTCAATTTTTGAAAATGAAAGTTCATTGTTTTCTCAGTGTAAAGCGGGGGCTTAAAGCAATTGCTGACGATTCTAACGGAAGCCACACAGCGTAACGTAGACGTATACGACGTACGACGTATTTGCAGATCCCCTCCGCCAAAGGCGTTATAAATCTTGCGCAATGGCTCATTGGCCCGGTCTGTGGTCTGTGAACACCTTCAATCCGAACAATGGATCTTTGCCTGGCTATAAAATATTTGCACAGCGGCATAGCCATAATTATTGCCGGGTCGTGAACGTTCATTCTAATAGCCCATTGTTGGTCAGTGTGCTAATGTGATTAGAGCCGTGATGTTGACCCGGCCACTTGTTGCTGAACGCTTCGACGCCATCAGCCTTGCCAAAAGCCGCTGCAGAAGAAGCAGAACCAGCTGAAGAACCCAACGGCAAATGCTCGTAAATTTTTACCTGACATTTCCGCTTCTTACCTAGCTGATCTATTCATTCTCATTTCATTTTAGCTGGCGGCAAGCGAATTTTAAACACTCTTGCCGATTGGTTGCCTTAAGATTCTCTTGGTAGAGATCAGTACAAAAGACTTAAGACTGATTTAAGTCCTTTTTCTACGTAACTCTAAAAATATGATTAAATAAAAAGTTTTAGTTGTAAATAAGATATAAAATTAAAAATAACATTTGAAATTAAGATCAACATCTTTAAATGAGAAAATAATTTATTCTATACAATTGCTCTCGAAAAACTTTTTATTTATGAAAAGCTTTAGTTTTAGGATAGTGTAGAGACTCCAAGCTAGTTGGATTCATGACTATAAGGACCCTACGCTAGTTAGTGTATTTATGGCTTGCCATATATAGGTAGAAACTAGTAAAAGTCGTTATTCGTATTTAGCCTTTCATTTCATTTGTTCAGCATTTGTATATGTCGAGACACACACATTCCCGTGTCATTGTACGAGTATCTCGTAGTTCGCCAGTTGCCTTTGCGCTTCTGCTCAAAATCCAATTAGAAAGAACAGCTAATGACCGAGAAGAGTGTGCCCTAGTAAAGTCAGTATCAGTCAGCGTCAATCGTTCTGGGTTTTTGCTCTCAATTTGACTCAGCTGCTATTTTTGATGCTTAAGTTATCAAACTAAATTTCCCCAAAAACACGGAGCACAACAATTATGCGACAATTATAAATAAGTATTCCCGTATCTCCCCAATAGGTGACTTACAGCCAAATAAGGCATTGGGCATTGCGTCAGTTAGCCCAGTTAGTAGGCGCTTAGCTCATGCTTGGTAGCTATCACCCTCTCGCTATCGCAGCTGTTGCCCTATAAATTACGAGATACTATCTATGAGTTACTCAGGCAGTGCCAAAGTCTTCTCAGAAATATACTTTTGCGCATTTGTTTTCTACGCTTCGTAATGCAAGTGGAACCAGGTTATTGGCATCGGAACTAACTGTTTTCACTGTTTGCGGTAACAAGTGCCATAAAAGCAACAGACGCTTCACGTAACCTGGCCAAGATGTAAATGGCACTTAGCCGCAAGAGAACCAGTTTTTAGTTTCCAGAAAAACCGTCAGTTGATCTCGAATGCGAAACAGATTCAAGTTGATGTTCTGTCATTTCAGTTTCCCAAAGTGGAGCGCGCATCTTTTAATGAAATTCCTTAATGACCCAAAGATATGCTAATAAAAAGCTGTTGAAATCTTTTACAGCAACTGGACACTCAAGAATGTCAAAGTTGAATCTCAAACTCTCAAACTAAAAAACCAAGCCCATACTCGTACTCATACTCAAACTCCAACTCAACAATTGTTTGGGAGTCGAAAGCAGCTGCATATGGTAAATTGGTAAGTGGGAAAATGCATTTTCGTTTTCTGACTGTGGCGTCATTTTCTTGGCTCATGGTTTCAGCTTTGGTTTCGGCTTCTGTTAGTGTTGCCAACTTTATGTTAACGGGAAAGAGTCAGACTTTTTATTTCTTGTCAGCAAATGAAATTAGTTTGACTAATTTAAATAAAAATATTTAATAAAAATGTAATTAAGTGTAATTAACCAAAGTTTGCATAAAATAATTATAGAAAAATAGTTTTTTAATTATTGAGGAAGAAGAACAACTGTAAATTTTAAACGTAAAAATTCTGCAGATGAGACTTGATTGGTCAACAAATAAAAACATAAATAGATCTTTAATCAAACTATTACTTAACGCAGTATTCATTTCAAAATAAAATAAATTTGATTGTCAATTTCGATAAAAAATTAACAATTACCATAAAATACTAAAAGCTACTACACAAAGTGGAAAGTTAAAACTCTCTTGCTTTTATATATTCTGTGATTGTTCTCCTCTTAAAACTGGCCAAGTTGGCAACACTAATTTCTCTGCTTGCGCGGCAAAATTTAGCAAAGAAAATGCGCTCCAAAATGAATTGAATAGAGTCTGATTGACCGTATGTAACAAATGGTCAACTGATGTAAATAATGTTAAGAAGAATCTTAAAAGATGATTAGTTTTCCACCGAAGTAATATTTGATACTGAATAGGATTAAATAATGCGGATCTAGTCAAAAGAATCCTAATTTTTTCACAGACAGCCCACTTTACAGGGTATTTAAGAGCCAACCATCATTTAATATAAAATGCACTCTCTTGTATTTTACAAGCGCTTTGCACGCAAGTCGAAAGACAGTAAAGACTGGCTAAGACGTACAGAGAGGTGAAGCTAGAGGAGGTGGAGGAGGGGAAGCCGCTGCAAGTCATCATGTAATACTTCGAACCCAAGAAATGCAGCGATGAGGCAAGGCCTCAAGTGAGTTATGCCAGAGTATCTCCAATAAGTCTCGACACTCGCACTCACTCGACTCACGGATGGTGTGAGTCGCTTTAGCCGTAAAGAATCAGAAATTGACAGTGCAGCTGAATCGGCGGAAATTAGGCATATTTCAGAGACAGAGACGGGACTTGAGATAAGAGAGAGAGAGAGAGAGAGAGAGAGAGAAAGAGAGAGGGGAGAGAGGCCTTGCAGCTACGATTATAATTTGCATAAGAAGACGACGGCTTAGAGAAAACGAATAGATTGAATACACTCGCACACACTCATACAGAGTCCAGTGTTAAGTATTATGATCAGGCACGTCTTGAGACGTGTATTGGCTGCATCGAATGGAGTTTACAGATCTTGAGAATACGAGTATCTACCGCTGCCCCATAACGGTTATTCATTTCGTATGTCTTGTGAAATTCTCTTCCATCGCAAAACAGCGCCAAAATTAAGAAAAAATATGTGTGTGTGTGTGTCTGGGAGAGATATAAAGAGTGTGTGTGTATGAGTACGAGCCTGGTCTAAATGATATGCGCAACTGCAGTTAAATTTCTTCCTGCCAACCACAAAAACTGGTCCACCGTGACCCACAAAAGCCGCATGCAACGTCGCATTGAAAGTTGCCTTTAACACTCGAGTTGCAAGTCAGCGTGGACAACCACAAGACACAATTGCTTGACGCTGAAAACAGATATGTACACACTTTAATTAAATTCGGTTAAATATAATAATATAATACATCGCATGTTAATTGTTAATCTTACAATTATTAAGTCTAATAATCGATTTGGTTTATTTTATTTAAATCAAAATATGCTTTTTAAATATAATTATTAAATATAATTTATACCAGGCAAATAGGAGTTATCAGCTTAAAGAAATATAACTTAGATGGTAACAGGTTTACTTTAAAAATAAAAAAAACCTTATACTATCGTTAGAGGAAAATTAAAATTTAAAAATTAAAGTATATACTTGCATAAATATTTTATTTCATCTCCATATTTAGAGTATGATTAAAACCCAGAAGTGGAATCTCGTATTCCGTCCCTCATTATTCAACGCACATTATTTTACTTAATTATTTTTAAAACGCAGTGAACAAAGAACTCAATTTTAAATTCGAAATTTGGCGAGAAGTAAGAGGAAGAGCTGGTTTGACGTGTGCTTCATCGATGAGTCCCAATTATAAAAATGTTGTTGCTGAGGAATGCGAAATCTCTTTGTTGTATAAAAGTTCGCCATACAGAATTTCGACTGTAGTTAGTACTTGTAGTTTAAGCGGATTACTGATGGAAACTCAAGGGTTAATGACCAGAGCAAACGCGTTATTGGCAACTCGACAAGATCAACAGCTTCAGATGAAGCATAGGACCAGAGAAAAGAGGTGTATGTGGCTATGTCGAACACAATAAACACCCTATAAAAGTTGATCTTAGACATATTCTGCGACATTAACTATCAAATTGTGAGTGTATTACATTTATAAAATAAATATCAATGTGATATATTTTGAAAGTTTACTTAAAATTATATAGTCCATTTTTATCTAATGTTGAATAAATAAATAAACTTGATTTTATAAGAAACCAAACAATACACCGACTATTGTTTTTTTTTTGAGATTTGCGTAACATGCCTGATAGAGATGTGAAATGAACTCTTGGTTAGGGTATATTGTGTGTGTATCTATGCACGCGACAACAACAATATCAACAAGAGTAACAAATGCAAATTGGAAATGGAATTGAAAAGTCTAGAAAAGCCAATGCAACGACTAGAGAAACTGGCACAGACAGCAGCTCAGGCGACAGAGAGAGGGGGAGAGAGGGGGAGAGAGGGAGAAAGAGAGGCAGAGAGGCAGAGAGAGAGGGAGATAAGACGATATTCGTGAGTTGGCCTGAAGCTGCTGTCAGAGTTGCCGCCCAATTGGACAACTAAACGCAATTCGGGTTAATTGCTGCACTGACGCATTGGGGACTGTGTTTCAGATTGAGATTCGGACTCGGACTTGAACCCAATTTGAGACTTGGTTATGGACCCGCACAAGAAACGTGAGTAGGAACCAGAGTTAGAGTCGAATAGCCGCCAATTAATGTGCGGAAATCTGCAAAAAGATAACGTCATAAAACACTGTCACTTTTTGCAGAGTCCCGATGGAAGTAGCTGCCACATACTAATACCACTTGCAACTCGCCACTTGCCACTTGCCACTCGAGACTTGCAACCTGCCAAGTTGCCAAGTTGCAACACAATTAAGAGCACAGGCGGCATTCTTGCGGCAAGCCTCGACCATGAAACACGCTCCATAAATGCTTCTCAGCAATTCCATGGCAATTAAATCCATTGAAATTTTCAGCTAGAAACTGAAATTGCTCAGGTCCAGTATTCGGCCTCCCTGCTCCCTCTTCCCGCACGGCTCCTCGATTCCCAGGCCCTGGTCAATGCCACTCGGGCAGAGACAGTTACTCCTTTTACGAGTACACCTTTACATACCAGGTCCGTACGTTCATATTTATCATTGTCAGATGACTTTTCGCATCTAGTCCAACTGGTTTTCTAGCTGTTTTTTTTGTCTTTGCTGGCCAAAATGGAGCTGTCTGTCAATTAGCGACGGATAAACACATGACAGTGCACTGAACTATTGCTATTATTGTTGTTGTTATTGCTTTTGGTTGCGCTTCGAATCTTTATTGTTTATGATCTGTTAATGTCGAGCGACTCGTTCGCCGGACACACATAATTGGGCCTAAATATGCAGAAGCGCAGTCCAATGTGACTCCGCATAGATTAACCCATTAGCGACCACTTATCAATTGAAAGAAATACAATAACAATATGCACATGTACAATTTAACAAATGCTTTTATTTTAAGTGCTGTCAATCACAGAGTTATAAACTATTCCCCGACTCATAATTTGCCAATTTTACATCTGATTATAATATATATATGTATGTACATAAGTGGTGGGGAGGCTTACCAAATGTACATTTAAATTGCAAATTGCATTACACTTGAAACAGTTAATCGGAAAATAGCCAGCGTTTTATATCTTTGATTATTTCTCAGTAAATGATTTTCTTTAACTGTCAACAAAATTTAGAAATTTGTATTTGCAGCAATATGTTAATTAACTTACATAATTGAAATCAATAGTATGTCAAGCATTTGTTTTGACTAAGAGAATAAATCAAATGTATTTTTTATAAAAATTTTATAAAATTGTTCTTTATTATTCCTTTTTAATTAATACTAAAAAGTTATGTACGTTTAATTAAAAAATTATTTTAGAATAATAGTCAATAATGACCATAGTTCATTACGAGTTCTCAATGGGTTAATCGTCGTGCTTATTCAGATGCATACGGGACAAACCACAACACACACACACACACACAGAGACTCTCGCACTCATACGCACACTAACAGACAGATGTATAGAATTCTATATATAAAATAAACGAATTTATATTTGTAGATAACAACAGAACAGAACAGAACAGAAGAGAAATGTGGACCACACTGTATTGTATAGTTTGCACAGCGCTCTCAAGCGACACGAAGGGAGAGCAGAGAGCAGGAAAAGGGGATTGGGGTAATGGGGTAATGGGGGGAGAGGGCAAGTGATCTCTTTTAGTACAAATTTATATGATCAGCACAGTTGTGTTTCATATGTGAAGCTGTGTTGAAGTGCGCAATCGTTCACTCGTCCAAATGGATAATCGTAATTCTAAATGTGGTTGTATTTTGTGGATAGCATTAGCGTTATCAATGTTGGTAACTCTGGTAACGGGAACAACGCCACTGCCAGATGAGACCAGCACCGAAACTGCAGTCACCACTGCCCCAGAACTGCCCAAATTGCCACTGGCCATACACTATGAGACTCTCTGTCCGGACAGCATGTACTTCATAAGACGCCGACTGTATGATGCTCTTACGGACAACGATTGGTGGCCGCGCACGGATCTGAAGCTGTATCCATTTGGCAAAGCGAATGTGAGTTATCGATTAGGCTATTCAATATGAATCGCAGTCAAGGTATAATATTAATTATAAAAACAAAACATTGACTGGGTTTCTCACATCATAAAACAGTATATATTTTGAGATCGGAGCGTTTTCTTTATCGCTAAAAAAAAAAAATAATAAAGCAAAGCTTTTTTTTTTACACTAAATTTTTGGCAAAAACACAAAAACACATTTGAAGATTTTTGATAAAATAATAAATCAATATTAATTAAGCCTGATTTAATAAATATCAATTTTGTGTGCAGTTCTACAACAACACAGCCGTTGGTCGCATGGAGGTTTATTGCCAGCACGGAGAAGAAGAATGTGAACTGAATGCACTACATGCCTGCATCTTGGAGCATCTGGAACTGCAGAAGGCCTTTCAGCTGATCTATTGCATGCTGCGCTCTTACAGCAACCGGATCGATGAGTGTGCGCAACACTTGAGCCTCGACGTGACTGCGGCCAAGGAGTGTAAGCGAACGAGGACAACTCCTGATATTCTGATGCCCTACGGCAAGGAAACATTGGCTCTCCAAATATCCTTTGTGCCCAGCATTGTGTTTGATAATGTGAGTTTGTCTTCGTTAACAGATTGCTTTTTACTTATCACTCTAATCAACTTACAGGAATTTTTGCCCTACGAGCAGAGCAGCATTCGTTATAACTTTGAGGCGCACTTTTGCCGTCATTATGAGCGCAAGTTCCAAATAAAACTGCCAAGCTGTGGCTAATTTAATTCATTTAAACCCTGTCAGTTTTTAGCTGCAATAAATTGTCAAAAATAAACTTCATTATTATACAAAATTTTGCATTTTGTTGTTTTTTTGAAATTGTTTCTCAATTTTTTTAAACTGATTTTTGAAAATTTATTTCAAATTTCGCGCGCAATTTGAAAATCAGCTGTTCTGTTATTTACAGACCGCAATCAGCTGTGGAGCAAATGCTGTTAGAAATTACTGGCTCAAAAATATGTGGAGCAAATTCTGTTAGGTGTGGAGCATTTCATTTGCAGAGGAGTGTATCTACTAAATTTCTTAACGATTCGTTAATTAAGCACTCAGCCAAGACACACACCAAGTATAAGTTTGGCCTTATATTTCCATTGAATGTCGTATGTACTAAATACCACTATTTTTTGTAGCTTTTGTAGATGACGCTTTCAACTCAGGCTATGGAGCAGTTAGCTTTTTGTTTATAAGCTTTGTAGCAGTAAGCTTTCAATGGCTAGCTAAACAGCAAGTTAATAAGATATGGCAGCACTGAGAAAACTTGTTCTCACATGGCAACCTTGCTTAAAGTAACGGCCAAAACGTGCGCGCGCTTTTCGTAACGTATTTATGCAAGTGCAACAAAAACAAACGTCAAGATCGAGCATTTTATTTAGATAAATGTGTGAAAAATGTAAGCATATAAAGTTTAATAGCTTCTAATCAATTCAGATAGATTTTCTCAATTACCTGCTAACAAGATGAACTAGCCAGATCGTGCTTTGCAAGACGATAAATCCGTAATTTATTAAATATCAAGTTTCAAACGCCCCTTTAATTTCGACCCATCTGTACATATATTTTGCAATCTGAGGTACAACACCTCGGGCCGGGCCATTCAACATGGTAACAAAAAGGGCCAATACATAATAATTTGCCAATCGATTTATTCGCGAATTCACAACCAGTTTGAGGTGGTTGACCAAAGGGGGGAAAGGGGGAATTGATGGGTTGGCTACTGCGAATAGACACCATGGAGCTGGACAATTTAAGTGTGTGAAAGTGTGTGTGTGTTGACCAGACTCTTTTTCATAGTTCTTCTCAGCAATTGCGTCAAGTCGGCAAAGAACCCGAATGTGAGAAGACCCTGTACGAATTCTATAAAATATCGCACCAATTAACGGAACAACTGAAGTTATGGCTTCTTTTGAAGAATTCAATTTAATATAAAAAGAGTTATTTCTTATTAATATTATACATTTTTTTATTTTACATTTTTAGGCCTATTAAATTATTTAAAACAAATATTCAAGAATAAAAGTTAAAAAACAATTATGACTTTTTATATTGCTTTTCCAATTATTCAAAATCGAACTGAACTTAAACAATAAATGGTCAAAAATTAAAGAATCTTGAAATATATAATTATCACTAATTTTTTTCCGAATCATCCTTTTTTTTGATGGCAGATACGTTGTTCACTAACAAAATTTGCAAAGAAAACTTCCAAATCACATATCATTGTTTTCATTTAACAATTATATGCTAAGTATATACATAAATTTTATATTTAATTTTTAATTTGTATAGATTCTTTGTACCTCTAAAGTACAGGGTCCTTAGAGGTTCTGTTTTAGGAATAGTTCTGAGTCTGGGTCTCTCGGCAATTTAGTAGTCAATCGATTCTTTGTGTGCGTTGAGCACTTACGCAATTTGTTGCCAGCGGCGCCGTGTGTCGAATGCCCAGCGGGGGAAGTATTCAAGCGCGTGTCAGCAGCAGCGGCAGCAACAACAGCAGCAACAACAACAACAACAGCAACAGCAGCAGTAAATGATGTCCACCACTAACGCCGTTGGTCTAACGGGCGTTGGGGTCGCGGGGTCAACAACGGGGGGCGTGTATTGGCAGCCAGTGCATGACAGAGTGCCCAGACAGTGGCCCGCCTCCCTGCCACTCCCCCACCGCCCACAACCCGCTGTTAGCCTGCTGTGCTTTGAATCCGAGTTATTGCCAGTTATTTCAGTCGCCGTCGTTGTTGCCGCACAAAACGAAAGCCAAAGCCGACGGCAGATGCAGATGCAACAACAACAACAGCAGCAGCAACAACAACAACTACGAACAGCAGCAGCAACAAAAACTGCCTGCCTTTATGGCATATAAACCGAATCTCAGTTGGCTAAAAGCGGCGAAAAAATTTTTAATTTGCACACAGAACAAGTTTAAGTGGCAGGCGCTTGTGGCAGCAATAGTTGTGTTGATGCAACAGAGATGCGTTTTAGTTGACCCTCCCCCTCCACCTCCCCCTCCCCTACCAGCACTTAAAGTAGTTGCCGCCCCACCAGCTTGAAAGCCCTTAGATGTTAACCCTTGGGCAATTTGGCCAGTGTGCGCCAAACTCGTTTACAATGCAATACAGAAACTAAAGGAACAGCAGCAACTGTTGCAGCTGCAACAACAACAACAACGGCAATGGCAACGGCAACACCAACAACTGAAACAGCGTCAATGGAAAAGCAACAAAAAGAAAAATAGCAAACAAATTTACTGCCAATTTGCTGCTCATTTCGCTTAGAAGGTGACATGGCCAACATGCAGCTTGCAACATGCGTGGCATCTGCGGCAGCATTGCCATCAATGTGGCAAGCGGCAAGAGGGGCAGTGGCAAGAGGGGGGAGTGGCAAGAGGGGCTGTGAGAAAGAGAAGTTGCGCACTTTGAGCGTATGTGTTTCGCATTTTTACACTTAATTGCTTCGCTTTGCTCCAAATTGAACAGACTGACGACAGCGGGGGCGTCACTAGGCTAAGGGGGCGTGGCACCAAAGAGCCAAAACCTCGAGCTGGCTACAAAAAGCGCAACTGCAACTGCAACTTTGGTGTACAACACAAAACACATGCAGCACAAGCTGGCAACAAATACACTGAGATTAAAAAGCTGCGCTTACTTAAAGTTCGAATAAAATAGAATAAAGTATTGGCGCTGATTGAAAATAAATTTGATATATGTAAGACAATTAGTATTCACTTTTTTACCCAATTAAAAATATCCGTTATACAAAAGAAATGACTCTTCAATCAAATAAAATTCTTTATTCTTCAGAAATAAATAATAAATTTCATTATATATAGTAACTGCGATCACTAAACAACGATGAAAGCGAGCTTCATTTACTTAAATTCGATTAATCCGACAATTTGTACAATTGGATTTTAAGCTCGATGTACAGTTTGGTTTAAAATCACTACTTAAATTTGTCAGCTTAAATAATCGTACTTAAAACAAAATAATAATTTTCAGCTTTCGAAATTTCAATCCATGAGATAAATCAAATTTAAAATACGGCGTTGTAAGAACGAACTTGATTTTCTCGCACAGTGTACCAGCAAAGGGCTTATAGCACACACACTCACACTCACACACACACACACACACATGCACACAAAAGCACACTCGCATTCAGAGGACGCTCAATAGTTTTGTTGCTTGTTTTTGGAGTTTTTGCTTAGTTCTCGATAACGATTAAAATGCCAATAGACCCAGCCGAAAAACATGGAAACAAACAAAAACCGAAACAGCAACAACAACAACTAGAGGAGGACGAAGAAGAATACTTACATAAAAAAAAGAGAAAAAAGCAAACTCTATTTTGGGCTGCGATAATCGACGTCAATTGCAAAATGCAGCGCAGTTGGCGTCGAATTTGCGCAATTTGCGGCAACTTTTGTGGAACATAATTTTAGTGGCAATTACTTGTGTGTGTGCCGCACGTGTGGCATGGCCCCTGCCCCATGTGGGCGTGTTCAGCCAACCTTAACGTAACGTTGCTCATCATCAGCTGCTGGCCAACAAAAGGAAACTGGGACAATCCCAGGCATTCAAATTTATGCGCTAAAACTTCCGTTCATTTGAAGTCGAAGTAGAAGTAGAAAAATTGCATGCAATTTGATTTGCCAGGAGAGTGAGAGAGTGAGAGAGTGAGAGAGAGAGAGAGAGAGAGAGAGAGAGGGAGCGAGATGGCTAAAGGGCTTGGGTTATTCATTTAAATTATAAATGCATTCGGAATGTTTAATTTTTGAATAGTGCGAGTATGACCAAGGATTTGCACTTCTTTCTACAGAGAGAAAGAGAGAGAGAAAGGCAGAGTGAGAGAGAATGAAAAGTGACGTCCACATTTACACAGGCAGCACATTCGATTCGCATTAATCTTCATTTGTTTCAGAATAGACTGGCTGCTGCTGCTGCTGCTTTCCCTACTCTCTCTCCCTCTCTCCTTCTCCTAGTTCCCTTCTAGGACTTACCGCTCCTTCAGTTCCAGCTGCAAAAAAAGGACAAATACAAATCGCAAAGCACAAATGTCTGCGGCATCGACGTCGAAGTCGACGAAAGAAAACGCAACGAATAGAAAAGCCATAGGTCATAAATTAGATTTTCCATTAAGCATATAAAAGCACCTTTTGGTTATCCTCAAATGCGTTTGCCCCTCCCCACATCCCTGCCTTCTTCTCCCTTCATAGCCTGATAAAAGGCAAAAATCCAACTGTGCTGCAAAATCGAAGAAAAGCATTGAATAAACGAATAAGCCGAAGCAACGAAAGCGGAGAGGAGTAAAAGGGGAACAAGTTGGGGAAGTATCTACATCTACAGTCAGTTCCAAGAATGTTGGCTAAGGTGTGCCAGAAATAGGTGCACAGTGCGGGTTGGGGAGGGGGAAGTATCCTGCAACGGCAACAGCAGCCATATTGAATGGATTTGCACAAACGTGCTGAAAACTTTTGCTGACACAAAAGGATGCAAAAAGGTGCAAAGACGCAGCGGGACATAAGAAGCAGCAGCAACAACAACAACAACAACAACGACAGCAGCTACAGCAGCAACAACAACATCAGTAACAGCAGCAGCAGCAGTTGCAGTTGTATCAGCAGCAACAACAACAGTTGCCGTTGCAGCAGCAGCAGTTGCAGTTGCAGTTGCAGCAGCCTTCAGCAATTCTTTGCAAACAAAGTAGATTTGATGTCAGATTTTTAACATTCTACTGTCTACAAATATAAACCGCACTTTTGAACTTATATTTCGCGCAAGTTTTAAAATTTTTGATCAGAATAAAATATTAAAATTGAACTATATTTATTAAAATAGCCAAATAAACAAGAAATATTTAACTGAGAGTGAAATAGATATTTGAATCAAGTATTTGGTACTCGAATGAATAGGAGTCTAAAACAGCGAAGTTTTGATACTATTTGGAACAGATATTGTATTGGACATATTTTTCAATGTATTACACTTTGTTCCCATATTTTCATTGCTCTCGTATTCGCGCTTAGGTTTTGTCAACACCTTAAATTGACTTTTTCGTCCTAAAGAATTGGATTAAATAGGCGTTAATGAATTCATAAATAATTTGAAATTCGAATTCCTTCTCATATCTGTTCATATAACTACTCAAATAACTAAATAGATGGTTATAAATAAATTAATTATTATTAATTCAAAATCCTTCTCATATCTGTTCATAGAAGTGCTCAAATAACTAAATAGATGTCTATAAATAATTTGAAATTTAAAATCTTTCTCATATCGGTTCATAGAAGTACTCAAATACCTAAGCAAAAATGGTACTCATTCAATTAGATGGGCTGCTTTATGAACAAGAATTATTGGTTTAATCAGCGAGGTCGATTGAGGACGAATGAGGTCGAAACGAGGGGACTTTGGAATGCCGTTAATGTAATGAGCCATTTTCGGCAGCCCATAAAAAGTCATATAAACATTTCAATTAACGTGGTGCACACGTATCCCGTGACTGGACATTCCAATTCCTCAATTGTCCGATTCTCCAATTCTCCAATTCCCCAATTGCAAATGGCAAGCACAGGCTTCTTTACATTCACCTGGCGATGGCGATGGCGACGGCGATGACGATGAATGAGCCATGGCTTTGATAAATTGAAGCAACAGAGCCAAAAGACGACAAAATACAGTGGCAAGTAGGCGAGGGGGGGAGAGGGAATGAGGAATGAGGGGGTATAGACTGTAGTTGGTCAGTTCACTTGGTCGTTTCGTTTCGTTTCAATTCATGCCATTGCCTGGCTAATTTAGTGAGGAAATGGACACAGCCACGAGGGCAAATGCAGGACAGGATAACGGCAGGACAACTGGACAGCGAGGGGCGACTCGACACAAATGTGTCGTATTCAAGGTCATAAAACGTGCGACACAACAACAACACAACCGGTAATCAAAGCATGAAATTAATTTCCAATTGATTTTGGACCCTGTCTCGATGCTTTTGCCAATCGCTGCAGGAAGTTGACCAACGGAAGTGCGAAACGATAAACAGCAACAGCAGCAGCGACAACGACGACGACAACGACAACTAGAGTCGCAAAGGAAAAGCTAGGAAAATGCAGACCCCAACACATGCTACATCAGCCTTGAGGGTATTGAAGAGACAGCGATACAGGGGACAGAAGAGAGGCGGAAAGAGAGGGGAGCATTAAACGATCAAGCGTTTAATGACACCCGGCCAGTCATTGATTTGCCAAATTCATGCAGCAACTGGGCCAAGAGAGAGACAGCAAAAGAAGTACAGAGGGGAGAAAGAGAGATAGAGAAAGAGGAAGAGGAAGAGGGGAAGAGAGGGTCCGTGTTGAGACAACATTGCCGCAGGGACAGCAGTCAGTCAATAGACGACGATGAGGACAGCGGACCAAGTGACGAGGGTTGATTCAAGTGTTGCATGAATTCAATACAAACTAATTATTTACTTTGTAAGTCCATAAAAATGGTTTGAAACAAAATTAGTTATAAAAAATATTTTAGTCGTTCATTTTCGATATTGTAACACTGTAACTGTTTAATTTATCGCCTTTACTTTAATAAACCAAAAACTTGCAGCTGCATCTGCTCAAGCAGCCCTCGTGGCTAACAGTGACAGCATCGAGGCATGACCATCAATATGAGACGAATGCCAATGCCCAAATGCTCCACTCATAGCCCATAGATACCATAGAACATAGACCATAGAACGAGGGACGTCGACCGTCGACCGTTGACCAGCTGGCAATGGTTTAGGCCAAGAGCAACACTTGGCCTACACCACAGGCACAAACAACTGAAGCGGGGCATTTAATGTCGCTCTGGCTGTCATCACCAAAATCGAAAAACAACAAAAACGAAAAAAATAGGAAAGAAAAAAAGTGACAGACGAACCAAAGCGTGGAAGAGGGGGGAATAGGAAAAGGGAAATGGAAATGGAAAATGGGGGCAGCATCCTTGACGTTTGTTCGCTAGTTGACGCCCGAAAGCAAGTCCAAGTCCAAAAGTTATTGCCATCCTGCTCTATTCCCGCCACTCTCTCCCCTATTACAACTCTGCATTGTTGTTTTAGCTATTTTGTAGCTAGTTCTAGCTATTTTTTTGGGAGAAATTTTAACCAAAAAAGAGAAAATTCTATTATCTGACTTCCGCATTGTTGTTATACGAAAAACTTAAAATAATGTAATAATTTGTTAGCTATTTCTAGCTACTCATATTTTGGATTAAATTAGCTATTTTAGCCATTCAAATTCTGGCAGCACTGCTGGACTTTTCTGTCTCTCGGTTGAGGACCCATCATGGGTCCAGTCGAGATGTGTTCCATGTCTAATGTCGAAATGGTTAGTTTCACTTTTTGCGTCAGAAATCGTAAAATTGGATATAAAATTTTACGAGCGTGTGCCTGGAACTTGCCTCTGTCCCCTCTCTCCTTTCCCTTGCCCCTACTTTCCCCTCCCCCTCGTTTCTGGTCATCTCGAGTGTGCTCTGCTTTCTGTTTTCTGTTTGACGATGACGATGACGATAACATTGGTGGTAGATGCCACTGCTGCCTCTTATTCTGCTGCTGTTGCTGCCACACGAATTTGTCCTGCGCCTGTATTTGGTCACGGCGCAAATTTTGATGCTTAACAAGAAATGGCAGTTGAAGTGGCAGCAACAACAACAACAACAACACTGAAAGCCAACAGCAACAACAACAACAACGACAGCAGCCGCAGTTTCTGTTTTTGTGGCAATAAATCGTTTATGCAAGTTGCTGTTGCTATTTGAGTTGAAATTTGTTCAGCAATTTTGTTTGTTAAAAATTAAAGCGCCCTTGACTCCACTCCACTCGACTCGAATTGCCCCCATTTACCGCTACTTGCCGCATCTATCTATCTTGCTTCGACTTGTCTCAACTTGTCTCGAATTGGCGTTGTCTTGAATTGTTATGTTCGTTGTCTCCTGTGTGAACTTCTGAGCTCTATCAAATATGCAATAATCTGCGATACACACACACACACACACAACACACAGACACATACACGTACACACGGTATGTCACAGATACATATGAAAATTCATGGATACTCGTACATACATATGTTCCTACGTAGATTCATGAGCAATACATTTTATAAGCATCATTGTGCATATTGGATAAAAAATAAGCTTAAAATACAGCACGTGAGAAGGGGTATTGGCTAGGAGAGTGTGCCCGACTAAGAGATACCTTGCAGATTTATGAAAAATACGTATGAGTTATACATTTATAAACATCATTGTGCAAATTGGATAATAAATACGTTTACTCTTGATTTCAATTAAAGTGTAAACTTCCTTTAATTTGAATTTCTATAAAATGTACATAGTGATGTAAATTTGAGTGAAAACATCGATGTAGATGTCCATCGATGTTTTCAAAATTAACTATCGATGTTGGGTTAATACATCGGGTCGAAACATCGATGTACAATATGTCTCATGGTTTCAAACCTTTAATTTAAAAAAAAAAAAAACAACTATATTCTTAGCTTAATAAAGGTGATTTATTCTTAAAAACGTGTGCTTTCATAACAGTCTTTTAAGTTTCATAGCAGTTTTTAACTTTTAAAGTAACACAACAAATAAAAACTTATGCTTTCGTAGCAATCTTTAACTTAAAAAGTATTTATCAACATAACAACTTATGCTTTTGTAGTAACAATATATATAAACCACAAGAAGGCTTTTTGGTGCGAATATTACGAATAGACAATAGACAAGGCCTTCTGATAGCTATAGTCCGTTTGACCAATTTTAAGAAATTTACTTACTTTGGCATTGCAATCACTTTTATAAAGAATCGCAAAACAAAAATAGCGTATATAAGATGAGACAACTGACGATAAATACGCAAAATTGTGATATTAAGCCGATGTTTTTGCAAAACATCGATCAATCGCCATGCAATATCGATAAATCGGCATCTACAAAAACATCGGAAAATATCGAGAAATATCACCAAAAAAACATCGATGTTTTTTTACATCACTAGAACTTTCGAAGCTGATTGAAATTAAAATTAAAAAAGTTAGCGGTGCTCTTCTGTCTGTCATATGCTTTCGCAAAGATTTAAAATATTCTTTTTATTGTGCGCTTTCAATGGGTACAGGGTATACAAATATTTCGATACTTTGCGGGTGGTCGGTGAAAGCAATCAGACGCCGCATAAGTAGAGCCCCTTCTAGTAAGGACCTGGAACTCGCTCAACTGCTCAGCAGAGCTCCAAATATCCTTTTAAAATTGTACCAGCTGTCAGCATAGGGAAAGATATGAGTGCACACACACACACACACACACATATATGCATATATAGGGAATGTGTTTGTAAGTCTATTGTAAGTGCTCTGTGTGTGTGCAGCAACAAAATATTTACAAAATTGTAATGGAATATCAACAGATCATAAAATCATGCACATTTTATTTGTCATAGTCAAAGTCGTAAAAGAAATGAAGAAAAAAGAAAGTATTGAGAAACGCAGAAGGCAAAAGGAAACGATACGAGTGTATGTCTGGGCAAAGAAATGGAAAGTATATTGAAAATAAAATGCGAGAATACTTTATGGGCATTACAATGCCAATAGAAAATTGTGGTATTTATTGAATGGCTTTGCCAATATCCATATCCATTCCCAAGCTGGCCGCGGGGGACATCTTCAGATTAAAGGATTCACTCTCTCTGTAGAAAATGCCACCAGGAAGCGGTCAATTTCTTGATGGCCACAGTGGGCAGCTACTTAAAATTTAATTTGAAAATTGCCCTGACCACAAAAGTTAGAGCAGGAGGCTGGAGCAGGATCTGACAGTTGGCAGTTGGGTTAACAACAGTGGCCAAAACAGCAGCAGTGACAGGCAACTTAAACAAATGTCGCTTCTGACTTGTTTGCCGAAAAGTTTTTAGTTAATTTTTGATTTTAACGAGAATCTTCGAGCAAGGAAGTAAGAGGAAGTCCGAGGTAAGAGGAGCTGAACTGCCAATGCTGCAATGGACAACGTCCAAATAACTTGGGGCAGCTCGCAACTCGCAGCTAACGAGAAAATGGCTGGCAAACACTTAAAACTTTTGAGATGAGATGCAGCTCAAGTCGACTGTGCACTGTGGAATCGCCAACTGAGTTCAACTCTGATAGAACTTCGACATCAACATAATTGAAATTAACAGGTTTTGATTAACAACATTTAAATCATTTATGGGAATGGATCCCATAATTTATAGAAAATTGTTTTCTATTTTGAGAAACTATTGTTGTGAAAATTTAAAATAATAATGCTTCATTTGGAAAATATTTTAAAAAAATATGTGAATATGACATAATTTTAAGTTGTAAGAAAATGTTTTTTTTTTTCGAAAATTATGTAATAAAAGTTATTCAGTAGGAAAATATTCGCAAATATTTTCAGAAATGATTGCTGTGAAAATTAATTACAAAAGTTCTTTATTTAAGATGAGTCAACTGTCGGAAGAGCCGCTTTTTACAAAAAAGTTTTTAACTATTAGAAATGAAAAGTCATATTATCAAGAAAACTTTTTTTGTATTGATTTTGAGTGCGATATGATATATATATTTATATTTATTCCATCAATCCATCTAAATCTATTTTACCTAAAATTTCATTGACATGTGCAGTTTTCTCTTGTATTTAATTAGATTTTCAACCACTGTGTAGCATTTGAAGCTCGACTAGACTCAACTTTGAGTTGAGTTACGTTGTCATTGAGTCTGGGGCAGACTGAGGATCCCCATGGATTACTTAGCCTCTGTCCAGTAATGTCCAATCTAAGCGCGTTTCAAAACAAAACTCTTGACGGACATGGCACAAGGAGTAAAGTAGCCAAAGAAGAGTGGAAAGTATCTGCATTACATTTGCACTTAATGGCAGTTGAAGAACCTGCCTGAAAAGCCAAACTATAAAATTAATGCTAATTATAGGCAGCGCTCACTGTACTACAGAGTATCGCTCTCTCTCTCTCGCTGTCTTACTGTTTTTTTAGGAGTTTCGGTTCAGCCCAGTCCAGCTATTTTCGGGGCAATTGTCGAAGCTGACAATTTTACTTTACGGTCTATTTTATGTGTGGCCCTCACAAAGTGAACTGGACAGGCAGCAAAAGAAGGAAAAAATAAACTCTATGAAATTGAACACGGCTGACAGTAGTAATAACCAGATAGACAGAGAAAGAGATTGTGGGAGAGAGATAGAGATAGAGGTAGACAGTCAGTCAGTCAAGCGATTCATTGGGCCAGGCCAGGACTAAAGAAGCGATAAAAACGAGATAAAACGCTTAAGCCGAGGCCGAAATGTTCCCCTTCCCTTTGAAAAATGTGTTACTATCGCATTGCCAGCCACAGCGCAACTGAAGTGAATAGTCTTGTTTTATGGTTTATTTAAAAGTCAACTCTGCCAGTCAAGCCACACGGCGATAAACAAGGCACAAGCCCAGCAAAGAACCAACAGCCAGCAGCAACACAGTCTGTCGATTGAACACTGTGAGCCAGCAATTGGTGAAGGCAACAGCAACAGCAACAGCAACCGAAATAGCAATAGCAATAGCAAAAGCCAAAGCAGCTAGTAAAGCTGCCAAAACGATTAACAGCAAGGGAGCAGGGCACCTCAACCTCAACCCAGAAAGCCAAAAATTCATTTGCCTGAAATTACAAATTACGGCACTTGCAGTTACCACCAGCAGAAGCAGAAGTAGCAGCAGCCACTCAGTTACTCAGTTGTTGTCAGCAGCAGAAATACGCACTATCGTAAAGGTGAAGTGAGAACAGAGAGCAGGGGACAGCAGGGGGACAGTTCAACTATTAACTCAACAAGCATAAAATGAAGCAGGCCAAGAACTGAAGGAATGATACGAGTAGAGAGGAGGCTGCCTCTCTCTGTCCTCCTCACTCCCTGCTCACAGCCAAATAAGCCGACAGCAGATATTGTCAACGTGTGACGCACGCTATTGGTAATGGCAAACAAGAGGAGGAGAGGCAACGATGGAAGAAAGAGAGAGAGAGAGAGTGAAGGGCTGAGCATTTGCCAAGTGGAAGGCGGAAGGGACGACTGATTATGTTGTTGCCAACGCCAGGGTTGTTACCTTTTGCATGTGCTTCATATTTCAAAGCCGTCAACACTTCTCAGCCAGAGCATAACTAAAAATAAGTAGTGGGAATATGGCTGCAGACAAAAATGAAACGACAATGAAAGACCCTGTACTTATGTATTAAAAAAAAATTATATAAAAAATGTAAGCAAAAATAGTAAAAATATTATTAAAAGATTAATGAAAACAAAAGTTTCTTTTCTTTTTTTGTGATTGTTATAAATAAAATAAGTAGCAATAGCGAGATAGCAAGAATAAGTTAACTTTATCGGAAGAAGTGTTGCCTTTTGTCTGTTACGCACATTTCTGTATTAACTTACCTTATATACCCTTTATTATTTGTAGGTGCAGGGTCGAAAAAAAGAGTATGTATTTACAACAAGTCCAACGGAGCCGCAATTATGACAAAAGAATGGCTGGCATAAATTTTGCACTTGTTTTGTCAGAATTCACTGCTGCTCCTGCTGCTGCTTTGTTAGATTCTCAGGTCGAGGGTCGAGGGGTTGAGACTGTTGTTTTGACATTTGTTTGCTGCGAAATAAAGCGACGCATTAAAGTTAATGACGCCCAGGAAGGTGGCTTAAAGTGCCAGTCACTCAAAGGCCACCACAGGCCACACACAGAGGCAGCCACAGAGCAAAGCCACCAGCCACCAGCCACCAACCACCAGTCAGAGCACCACCAACAGCCACTCATACTCAATTAAACTTTCCTTTTCTTCATCGTCTGCCTCTCCCCCTCTCATCTCTTCTCTTCTCTTCTCCATGTTCTGCAGGTCACAAGCTGAGGCGGAAATTAGAAATTAAGTCGCTCGCTGTTTGAATATAAATTTAATTAATGTTACACAAATGCTTAAAAGCCTGCATAGTTTGTTTTGCCATAGACCACCGCCGTAACAACAACAATAACACAACAAGAACAACAACAACAACAACAACAACATGACCAACTCTGACAGGCAACAGCACGCGACCCCTTCCGACCCCGTTTTCCGCTTCCACGATGCGAACTTTTGGACGCTGTTTAATAGTTTTCAAATGCTTGTCTAACTGACGCCTTCCGTCACTACACAATATTCATTTGCATATGGCGTACATATAAACGAGAGCGAGGGCTGATTGACAAGTACTTGCCACAGAAAATAAACCAGAAACAGATGAGATATTTTTTATTTCGTTGGGCGTTGACGTACTATGTATGTACGTTCAAGTGGTCCAAGCGACACCAAGCCTTAGCTTGTTACGCGCGGATCAGAAGACGAGTTCGCGGGCGGACGGAAACAAGTTGAACGGCATGCAAATTAAAAGGTCGCGAAGAGAGAAAGAAGATAGACAGTTACGGACATAAAATATGAAAACGGATATATATTTAAATTACTAAGAATTATAATAAAAATACTAAACTAATTATTATTAGCTAAATGGGTTAGTAGCAAAATTTTTAGATTTGAAATGGAGTTAGCTTCGGAAACAATATAAAAAAGCCTATTGTATTCCGAACACAGCATTCTAAAAGGTTCATGCAATGCATAGTTAGATCTACAGATAGGAAGAGAAATAGGAATAAAATTTCTAGATACTACTCTACGAGGAACAGAAAAGTTGAGTTGTGACATTAATTCAGTAGAGTCAATGTCACCACCAATAAGCTTACACATAAAAATAATACCAAGCATAATTCTACGATTTGATAAAGAAGGAAGGCCTATTAATAAAAGTCTACTAGAGTACGAAGGCAGTCTCACGTCCCTATTCCAATTAAAGTTTTTTTGTACCGATATTTTAAGTACATTAGTAATTAATTTTATTTCATTTTAAATCAGATCAATGCCTTGAATCATAACTAAGATAATTATATAAAATCATTCTTTGATTTATATGAAAATGAGTGAGGTGAATCTCTTTGAGATATCATAGAGTTTTTCAATTACAGCTGTACTTGTAAGCAAGTTTAATAACAAATTAATTGAATTGCTACGATTTCGAAGTACAATGCTAATAATGAAGCTCAAACCGCAACCCTAATTATCCAAAATTGAATAAAGTAGCCCTCTTAAAAGGCAGCCAACTCCCACGCCTCACGTCTGTGGCTTCGTCCTGAAAGAGGGGAGGGGTTCTGGCCACTGAACACTGGTCAACAGTGTTGACTAATAAAGGCGGAAGTGTATGCGTTGCGTAGTTCTTGCTTGCGTCAGAGTCAGCGTCATGTGAGCCAACTAAATAGAAGTCCAGCTGCAGTTCATTAATTATTTGGCCCACAGCGGGAGTTCAACATTTCTGTATTTTCCTCTCTTCATTTTATTTTTTTCTTTCTTTTTTTTTTTTTGCTGTTTGACAAACGGAAAGTCGCTTAATTAGTTTTACTGCTCGGACGTTAGAAGTAGTTGAAGTTTATTATAAGCGCAAACTTTGACATCGATAACAACACAATGTCATTTGCATGTGCATTCCCCCCCGTTTCCCTACCCTGTTCCCCCCTTGGGCAAACTGAGAGCAACAATGTCAATGCAGATACATGACAATGCTTTTAATGGCATTCGCTCTTCCCTTATTTTTCCACCGTTTTTCGCTATTCTGTTTGCGTATAAGCCAAATAACATTTTGACCAATGTGATTTGCATCTTACAGCGGATCGAGTGAGTTTTGCATTAGGCGGAGGGACAGAGACAGACATAGTCAGTCATTTTGCTCTCCTGCGGGCGGTGTCATTATATCATGCTAAATGTCACTGACTGTTGCTGTCACTCAGCCAAGTTTGAGTTGGCATTGGCAGTGGAGCTGGAGTTGGAGTTGGAGTTGGAGCTGCGGGCTGTTGGCCAACACCAGCACTGCCACTTGTGCTGCGGTTGCAAATGCAAATAGCTGCACTATTCGTACCAACAACACCACTTCCATGGAATTAGTTAACATTTAGACCAGACCAAATGCCAGCAATAACAACAACTCGGCCAACACTCTGACTGCCTGTCGCCGTTTGTAAGCTGGACACAACCAAATTGACAGTGTTAAATTAATTTGAAAATACATGCAACTGTCTCATCTACACTGCAATAAAAGCAATCTAAGAAAAGTGTTTTAAATTTCCATTACATTGCATGTATTCTTTGTTTGTTATATAAATTGCAATGATCAAAAATATGTGCTGAGATCGATATAAAAACAAGCAGCTTATTATTTGTCGATAGTGAACTTTTCTTACTGTTTTATTTTGTTGCTTTATTTTTACTGTTTTTAGTTTAAATTCGCATAAATGGCAATAAAGTTAACGACACATTCCTTATTTGGAATTGATTTTGTCCAGGAATATTTTTTACGGTGTAGTATAGAGCGCAACTAGAGCACCCAGCTCCCAACTCTATTTCCATTCCCATTACCATCACCATGGTCTAGGTAAATTCAAATGCACAGCGACTGTAACTGGCCCAGAGCAATGCGAGACGAGGCGTCAGTTGAGAGCCAAGAGTCGAGAGTTGCCAGCTAGATGCGTTTCACTGATTTTAATTAATTCATCTGTCAAACAGGATTAGTTTTATGGCTTACATTGTCCCTCGATGCTGTTGTTGCCGTTGTTGCTGTTGTTGATTGCACTCGCCGCTGATATTGGCACTTGCGGTTCCCTGTTGACAGCCGACATTCACATGGTCTATGGACCATGGCCAATTTATATGCCATGGCTGTGTCCATCAAATACTGCATGTAACTAATTTATTACTAACTAAAGAGCAATTTACTCGAATAGTCGCCTCTTATTGGGCTTAAGGTTTTTTTTTTTAAATTTTTTACAAATCAATTAATCTGTTTTATGGCCAATTTAAAATGTGAAACTTTAGAAAGCATATGAAAACTGACAATAATTACATATTTATCTAGTGGAAAGCGCCTATTACACGATTCCATCAAATGTGAAAACAATTTACGCACATTAGTTGAAATGTACCTGGATTGCTGCTTCTTCTTCTTCTAAATGACATTTCGGTCAGCGCCATTAATGAGCCATAATAATTCAATGAACTGAAGGCAATATAAATTAACCTGTTGCCCAGGCGGTCAAAATCACTCAAATTTCATTTTGACAAACATAGAGAGAGACACACACACACACACCAACACACACACAAATCTATATGCAGTTAAAGAGATAGGGGCATAGATTAGGCGCACATCCTGCATCCCGTTGCTATGTCCCTTTCCTGCTCCTGTTTCTGCTCCTGTTCCTGTTCCTGGGGCAGTCACATGGCCCATTAGGCACAGATTTTGTAAATTATGTCAATAATTCAATACAGAAATGCCAACGATGCTGACATTTGGTACATGTACACCCTCTCCTCTCTCCCCTACCCGCTCCAACCAACCCCTATTAGCCACCTTAATGACAACAACAATAACAATGACGTTAAAGTCGCTGTCGCTGTCGCTGTCGACGTCACTGTCGACGCTGACTGCGTGTCAAATTTGTGCGCTGCTTTCATTGTTAATCGCCCGGCCATAAACCCAAAAACAATTAACTTAATCAAATGCAATTGAGCAATGTCATTTCTGTGATTGTGATTGTATTTGTGTTTGTGTTTGTGTTTGTGCTTGCCACTTGCCTCTAACGGGACTCCATGTTGCCTTTGGCAGCATTGGCAGCATAACCTTTCCTCATATTGTTTATTGTATGCTCGCGATTTAGACTCGACTCTCCCTATCTCTCTCTCTCACTCTCAGTTGATGACGTTGCTGCTGCTGCTGCTGCTGCTGATGTTGTTGTTATTAATCGCATTGTCAATCGCAAATTGTGCCTGGGCTTTGTAAGCCACAGAGTTACCCAGAGCATATCCAGACCAGCTGACACCATGTGTGTGTGTGTGTGTGTGTGTGTGTGAGTATCTGTGTCTGGGCATTGTCATCATCATCAACAACATTGTCGTCGTTGTCGTCGTCGCTTTTTGGGACCTGGATCCAGGCGATGCTTGCCACGAGGTTGGGCTAATAAGTCATTCGTCAAAGTACACTAAGACAAAGAAAACATTTCCAATTTAAAAATGTAAGCTCATAATCTTAGCATGTATTATTTAAGCATGTATTCAATAAATTTTAGATATTTTCATTTATTATATTTTAATTTGCATTAAAATAGGCAAAGGAGCCTGAAGTATTTGATTCAAGTAAAAATTAGTAAACATTTTTATAATATAATTGAAACAAGAATTTCTAGCTCGAGTTAAAAAAAAAATTGGCAACGCCAAACTTTTGCAACCGTTTGAAATTGATTTCCAAAACTAGTTGTGTTTACTTACTCAATTCAATGACTTGTCTATCCACCCTCGTGTTGTGGCTGAAAATTATTATAGCGGTTATTATTCACAGTCAATTACATTGCCAGAGCAACACACACAAACACACACACACAGAGTTGGGGGAAGACAACGAGCGAGATTTTGACAGGCGCAGAACTATCTATCTATATATTGCACATAATGACAATTATAATGGCAGCCACAATTATGAATGCCTGCCGATTAATAACGCCAAAAGCTGCGAGAAAGCGACGACAAACTTGACGAAAGTTGCTGCTAGGCAACAAAATTGACTGCTATACAAGTTGTTGTCGTTGTCGTTGTCGTTGTTGTTGTTGCTGGCGGTTTGTAATTCTCCGCGAAAAATGTCTTGGACTGTATTAAAATTGTCGGTTCGAGGTTTAATGCGCTGTCAATTTAACATCGCTTAATTTATCATTTGGCAGCAGCATTTCAACTCATAATTGGACCATAGACAATGTGCCAAGTGAGGATAAAGGAGGAAGAGGACTTAGACGTTGCCTGGTTGCCATATGTCATCTATCTATAACACTTTAAGCCATTATTATCATTGGCCTAAAGCAAAGGGTTACCAGGCAATGGCCGCGTTGATTAGTCTAAAAGTTACCACCACAAATGGAGGCTACGGTTTCATTGTCTTTTGACGTCAATGCATTTGCAATTAACTTAATAGATTGTCGAGCAGCTTATACTTGGCTGCTGCCAACTCAATCCCCTCACTTTTCACTTTCTATTATTAGTCTTCACTTGCTTAATAGTATTTTAATTATGTAGTCAACACCGTTTCCAAATGGTATATAATTATACAAATATTGTCAAACATATGTACGTCAAGTTTTTCGTTCAAACTTTTTCCAAAAATATTTCCATCTTTTTAAGAAATCTAATTTAAGGTTAGGATTGTTTAAAATTTTCAAGCTTAAAAATTAGCTAAAATAAAATTATGGTTAGTATGAATGAATGAATGGTATTGCTTTGCATATTTGATTTGTATTAATATTGAAACTAAAGTCAAGTAGTTATTTCTCAGCATGAGAAAGGAAATCATTCAATCTTGTCTTACGCGACAGTTGAACTTAACTTTTATCTTAAGAATTAAATATTGGCTTCTTGTTGCCTTATTTGTTTAATATATACGATAAAATCGTTTGCGCATTTTAATTAAACTCCAACTTAGTAATTTTCATTGGGCTTTGGCTCAAAGAAAAAGTGACTTTTCCCTATCTCACAAAGAGTCCTTTTGGCTTTTTGCTTCTTTCCATTTTCTTTGAACGAAATTAAAATGATGGCACGCTATATAGACTACTGATAGGAATGTGTATGTGTGTGTCTATGTGAGTGTGAGTGTAAATGTTTATAGTTGCGCTTTTTGCTGCTGTGCTGATGCTGTGCATTTTCATTTCATTTTCATTTCATTGAGAAGACAGTTAGCAAAGCTGACTTTCAATGCAATGCCATCGCTCTGACTCTGGATTTGGATCTGAATCTGTCGCTGGCTAAATGTCAAGCCACTAGAGTTTCGCAAACTAAATTAGGGTTAAGATTGCAAATAAAATGTATTACCCGAAATTTACCCCCCACTTTCTCTTTGCAGCGACTCATTTGAATTGCATAAACAACTTGCAAAAACAACAAAAAGTTCAACGACTGTCGCTTTTACTGTTGCTTGTTTCAGTTGCTGTTTCAGTTGCTGTCGCCATTTATCTCTTTTAGCTCAGCGCTGTCTAATGACACGCCCACCACGCACTCGCACGCCTTTGCTGCGGAATCTCCTTCTCTGGAGAATGGGAGAAGCGACAACGAGATAGATGGAGAGTGAAATTCATAGAAAGACGGCCAAACAGACCGCAATTTAAGCCTAAATGCTGTGCGTTTAAACAACGCCTGGGCCAACGGCTGTAAACGTTGCCGACATGCAATGAACCTCTTCCCATCTCCACATCTACACAGAGAAAAAGTATGCGGAGTAAGGGAAAGATATATTTATATACTTGCTATAAGAATGTCGACAAAGAAGAAAGCATGAAAAGAGTTATCAATAAATTAAAAATGTAAGTTAACAATTAATTAACACTTGGAGTTAAAACATACAATTATTAGCAAAAATAACTAGTTATTAGGAGTTGTTGGGAACCATTATTCACATTTAGCCAGACATTTTAAATATTCTTTTTCTAATCTGTCTAATATTATTTAAATGGATTTGTTCAAATACTCTGAATGAGTATGTTACTTAACTTTTTTAGTTTATGTTCCTTTCTTATACATCTTTATTTTGGATTCTTCGAAATCTTTGCTTATAAAACTTTAACAAAACTTTTCGGAATTCGTTTGAGCTACCGATTAATTCTTGACATTTGATTCGCATATACCCAGTCTTCATCTAACAATTTTATCCTGAATGCATACTTTGAATATTTTTTTGCTTCAATATCCACAAGAATTCTTTTTTTTCAGTGTATCTACAGTCCCAGCTTTGGCTCCAGTTTCAGCTGCTGCTTCTAACCAAGTACAAATTTGCTCGCTGCCCAATGCCAGAGCAGTCTCTGTCTTTCCATCTATCTGTCTATCTGTCTATCCGTCCATCCGTCTGCCCCTCCGCCCGTCTCTCTGCCTATTTATCCGGTTTTGTCTGCATTCGGTGCCTGTCAGCGCGCCTCGAGCTGTGGGCAACACGACGTATGCGCAATGTGCAGCCCCAACTGCACTAAATTTAACTACAGTTAAATAAATTTCATGAAATTAGTAATATTTATGCTACATTATTACACTGACGGTAGCCACAAATAAGAGGAACCACAACAATAAAACTGGCGTGTGCCTAAGTAACCGCTCTTTATCTCTTTCAATAACGAGTCTAACGACATCAGCAGCCAGAACAACAACAATAACAACAACAACAACTAGTATAATAACAATTTCTTGTTGTTATAGTGCATAGAACTATGCGATTCGGTCGTCAGCTTGGTTGTAATTGTTGTTGTTGCGCTTTTGTTGGCAACGCTCGAGTTGAATGAATGACATAATGGTGGAAGACCACAATTTCAAAAGCATACTTAACAAATATTACGAAATACTGCGAAAAGTGCATGCAACAAAAGAATAACAACAAGAAGCCAAGACAAGGGGTACAACAGTGGCCACTACATCAGCAACAACAACAACAACAACAACGACCTGGAGAACAACTAACAACCTGCCCTACTAGGTGAACCAGACAAAGGGAGACAATAATGCAAACGATGCGATCCGTGGACAACACAGCGCCAAAAGAATACAAGGGACAGGCTGAGACAGAGGCTGACAGACAGACGGACAGACAGACAACTCTAAAGCCACTATCTAAACTGCAGATGACAACGTGACTCGAGTGACAATAATATGCATTTTAATTGTAAAAATTATACTAGATTAATGTCCACAGGTGGTCGAAATTTTAATTTTAATTTTTAAGTCATGCCCAATTAATTTCACCCAAATACTCCTCTATTTCTCGTTTCTTTCAGAAACTGAGCCAGTTTTCCTGTTACTGTCGTGAGTCGTGATTGGTGTCGTGTCACGTGCTCATCGCTAGCTAAGCTCTAAGCTGACACTGTTGCTGCCTTGTTACTGGTGTTGTCTGCGCTGTTGTTGTTGCATTAAATAATAATAATCATAATAAGTAATGTTAGGTAGGCGATGCTTTCAAGTGAGCAGCGCGTGCTGCTGCACTCAAGAGAGAGCGAGAAATAGAGAGAGATAGAGAGAGCGAGAGAGAGAGGTGATGTGGAAGAGGAAGATGAGTTAAGGGCAAAGTTGGGACAGAGGCAGGACAACAACACTTGGGCCAGCTAAACGTCATGCAAAGTGCGCCAAAAGGACACTACAGGATGCTGTCGCTGATGTTACACTTCCTGGCCTGTCTACCAAAGGCAGACGAAGGGAGGGACGAAGGCGAGGCGGGGCAGGTTCAGTCGACCTGTGCTGGCTGTTCATTTAGCAGCCAGGTTGGCAGCCCAGGCTGCCTTTGTTGTACTCTAAATTCCTTGGCTGTTGTTCAGTTGTTAGTTGTAGTGGCTCCATCTTCATTCGTGTCTCCACTCATCAGCCTCGTCAGCACGTCCCTTCAAATCCTTTGGTTGAGAGGAGCGTGTATTGTTATATCCGCCTGCAGCTCTCGGTTGCCGTTGCCATTGTTTAAGCTACACTCCAACAAATAACTACCATCATTTATAAGAATCATCTAACTATAATATAATTACCATAAGTACCATATAAAAAATTTAGAAATATCATTTCTAAAATACATAAAAAAAAGAGTTATTTGATAGTCCAATCCTTTCTATGCATATATGTGTGTATTATGGCGAAATTTAACATTTTTTATTGTACTTTTTCAATTGGTGTTTTTTTTATTTAGTAGCCTAGTTTAGAAGCCTAGTTGAAATCTAGTTTCTGATGTCGATGTAGAAATAAGTGTAATTTTTCTGAGTGTACATACGTGTGTGTATCTCACTCTTTAGCTCCCGCTCTTTCACCCTCTTTTTCTCTCTGTGTGTGTGTTTAGGCCAAGACTCGTTGTTCTGGCTTGTGCTTTAACCATGGCTTAGCCAACTGCAGACAAATACTTTGTGGTTCACATGCTACCTGAGAGGTAGCTTATACTACAAGCATTATCATCATCATCATCAACATTATCAGAAGAATCATCATTGCCAACATTGTGAGGAGAAAGGCCCAAACAAAACAATAGCTACGCAGATTTTGCATTTTACCTTTGGCTGAGCCCGAATTAAGCTCAAATGATTTAATGAGCATGTTTTACCTAAAATGTAGTAATTGTCACGTATTACGTGCTTAGCCTGAAGATTTCCCAACGCACACACACATTGGCCACACAGATGGCCAAATCTTTTGCCTGGCAGCTGACTGCGGTTTGACTTGAGAATATGTATATTTGCATATGTAATTTTATGGTAATACTCGTTAAAAAATATATATGAATAGCAAACGCATACATACTCGTATTTGTGTGTGTTTCGTATAAACAAGCTAAGAAAAATACGTGTGCTTGTGTAGTTAGTTGGCCTATAAACCAAGTACAAGTTCGAGTTTCTTTGTTGCCCAAAAACCAAATTAGAACGTTCGAAAGAGCTCAGCAGCCTCTTCATTCAGCCTCTTCAGCCAACGCACGTGTCAGCGGAATTTGTGGCAGCTACTTGAAGCTTTAAGCCCAGTACACAAAGGACGCAATGGCTTCTAAGTTTATCACAATATATCAAAGATATTTATCTCAATCAGTTATTTAACAGTGAACATATCTAAGATGCAGTAGTCAATGAGTATACTTACTATTAAAATAGTTACTTATACTTTTAATTTATTTTAAGCATTGTTCTTTACTTATTTTGTATTAAGCTGTATTTAATTTATAGTAATTAGTTCGAACGTCTGCAAAGACATAGGTACTGGGAATCTAAATGTCGAGCACGTAGACTGTAGTGTTCTTACTTGTTACTTTTGTTGTTGTGGTAAAACTCTTGGCGAACAAATTTTCGTGCTGAGTGCATAAAAGACTCTAAAAAATTCATATAAAACCAAAGAACGCACTTTACACGCTCCGTTATATGCACACACCCACACAAGCACGCACACACACGCACACACTCTTGCTCACATGCACGTATGAGTGACATGTAATAAAAACGAAACAATATTGTATGATAAAGTATACGCCCAGTGGGCAAAAGGTTTCGCAAGCGAACTTCGATATGTGCACACAAACACACACACACACACGCACACAAACAAAGGAGCGTACATCTACGCATGTATATGAAAACTGAATTAAACGAACTACGAATGGGAGCATAATAATAACAACAACAACAAGAAGAACAACAGTAGCAGCAAAAAGGAAAAACGCAAGCAGCCGCAACAATGGCCAAGCAATGAGAACAACAAAAAGCAATAGCCAAAAGATAATAGCAACAACAACAACAACAACAATCAGCAAAGAAGACAAAAAGCAACAAGAGCAACACCAACAACAATCACAATTCGCAGCATAAACAGGAAGCACAATAGAGTCAACTTTCGAAGAGGTCACCAAACAACGAGGAGAACAACAACAAAAACAACAACAACGACGACGATTGCAGGTCTTACGGTCGGTCACTTAATGGCTGTTGTTGTTGTTGTTGTTGTTGCTGTTGCTGCTTCACTTTTGAGCTTGCTTTTTAGCTGTCGTTGTTGTTGTTCTTGTTGTTGCAGCATACTTTATTTGATGGCCATAACTTTTTCATTAGAACAAAAATATATATTCGAGCACAATATGTCCCGCAGCGCCGTAAACTATAAGTATATAAATAAGTACGGTACGAAGCACAAGAAGAAGCTATAGAAGAAGCAGCAGTTCATATTATGTCACATATGTGGGTGTGAGTGTGTGTGTGTGTGTGTGTGTGTGGAAGGGAGAGGGGACTATAACTGTTTGTGATCCCTGCGTGGCAGCGTGAAACAAGAAAACAACAAGAGCAATAGCCAGAGTTGTCATACGTTTTGGATGACCATAATATTGCACATAGCAGCTACTTATTTAACAACAACAGCCACAACAACAGGGAGCACAACATCAACGAGAACAGCAACAACTGACTCAAAAAGTTAAAGTGTTGTGACTCCAAGTCCCTCACTGGGGAGCGAGAGAGTCGGAGCGTTAAAAGTCTGAAGAGCCAAAACAAGTCGAGATTTAAAGATAAACAAAAATATAAAAGCTGAAAGCTGAAATCAGACAACTCGCAGCGTTTTACAACTTTCGAATAGGGCCACAGATTCACTTTTGTACCCACTGCGAGTTCACTAAACACTATATTATGCAATCCTGCTAAATCCTTATAAAACATAATGCATCATGTGTAGTTTCGTGAATAAAAATCTATAAGACGAAACGAAAATGTGTTTTTTCTATTTAGTAATTCAAAAAAATTCTCTTTACGAAGTAAGCGTCTAGTAATCCGACTTAAAAATGCATATTTTTTAGACCCCGTACTTTAAAAAAGTGAAGGCTTCTATTAACTTTGTCACAAAAAAAAAAAAGTGCGTAACAGGCAGAAGGAGGCGTGGCAGACCCCATAAAGTATATATATTCTTAATCAGCATCAACAGCCGAGTCGATATAGCCATGTCCGTCTGTCCGTCTGTCCGTCTGTAAGAGCGCCTAGATCTCAGAGACTATAAGAGCTAGAGACTTCAAACTTGGTATGTAGGTTTGTCTATATTGCAAGCAGATCGAGTTTGTTTTAGATTTTGGATCGGGCCACTATATCATATAGCTGCCATAGGAAGGATCAGTAGAAAATCAAGTCTTAGTATTAAAAACTTTTTTGTGTTTTGAGATATCTCAACCAAACTCACAGAATATGCATGTATAATGGTCTCATACATCCTGACCAAATTTGGTTGGAATCGGGCCACTATATCATATATCTACCATAGGAACGATCAGTCAAAAATCAAGTCTTAGTATTAACAACTTTTTTTCCATAGTAAGTACGGGGTCTCCGACAGTCGAGTATGCTCGACTGTAGCACCGTCCACTAGTTATTCCTGATATCTGCAAGTTGAGTACTTTCGTTTAGTACAAGTTCAGCTCCAATTAAAGGTGATACGATACTCTTGCAGTCCACTGTTAAATGGTATTATTTGGGCAGAAATTCACGTTTTATGATATATTGTTACTAAAGCTCCAATTAAGGTGCAAATTGAGCGACTGCAGCGTCAGTTTCACTCTAACGACGCCGCCGCATGCAACATGCAACATGCAACGCTGTGGCGTTGTCTGACTCTTTGTTTATAGATGCAGCCTCATCTCTCAGCCTTATAGTGTTACTACTGCCTGCTGAGTGTAGTAACATTGTTCCAGAACTTTTGAATTCCAATATCAAAATCAACAATTTACCGCTGTTGTTAGCGTTGTCGTTGTCGGCGCACACTCACTTTTCTAGTTGTTGTTCTTACTGTTGTTGTTGTTGTCAGTGGTATTGTAAACCACGCATTGGACTCAGCAGGCGGCCTGGTCTGAGTTCTGGTTTATTCTGGGCTCTGAGCATCCTGTATGCAAGCTGGGTTCTCTTGTCTACTTTCTGGTTGTGTTGTGTTGTGTTGTATTTGTTTGTTGCCGCTGCAAAGCCAACGAAACTTTTGTCCTCAGTTGCACAAATACGACTGTGTACACACACACACACACATATACATCTATACACAAAGGGAAGAATACAAACATTCGTGGCAAAAGATTGCCTTGGGAAATAAAACGTCATCTCATGCAGTTGAATACACCAGAGAGAGCTTACTAAACTATTATGCTAGCGCGCAAGTTGCAGCAACAGCAGCGCCTAACCGACTAAAAACAACAATAACAACAATAACAGCATTAATAACATCAGAAACAACAACAGCCCTAAGAACAACAACAGCAACAACAACAGCTCGCATATCACATCATTGCAATTTCTGGACTTACTGCAAATTCAAAAGCCAAAAGCGAGCGCACACAGCTGCAAGCCCTGACACACATACACCCAAGCACACACAATCATACACACACACACACACACAAATACACTCACATTCAGATATAAGAGCTTGCTGTCCACTTAAGCTGAGCTCGTCGGTTGCCCAACAGAGACAAAAGGCAGCGGCGCACTGCAAAAATCAGGCCCTAAGTATACCCTTAAGATATTTGCAACATGTTTTTTTCGACCCTGTACATGGACTGGAACCATGGTCTACTAAGTTTCTTAAAAAGTAAATCAGCAAAGCATGGAAAATCTCAGATATAAAATTGTTTTTCGGGTATCCTAAAAACATTATAAGCTCTTATTTTATAATTTTTACAAATATTGCAAGCTTTATAGATTAAATCGCAGATATACTATTTTTGAAGACGACACTCTGTCTATTTTTAGGATTAAAACTGAATTAAAAAAATTTTTTTTTTTTCATCACAAAAGTTATGTTAAAATTTAAAATTATTTATTATTCCATAAAAACAAAAAACAATATGAAAAATTATAAAATTGGGTTCGAATATTAAATAGTAATTTTTTAATATTTAATTATAAATATTAAAAAAAAATGTTCTGCTCCAGAGTGAGTCACAGTCGTGTTTGCTCAAGTGTTTCATACATACTAGTTATGTTTTGTTGTTTTTAATTTGGTTGTTTGTCATGCTCGTTGCTGCTGTTTTCGTTCGTTCCCCTGCTGACAAACACATACATTCAAATGACTGCAACTCGCATGGTTACTGCTGAAATGGACATGAAAATGAGATATGCGTTCACCGAACCAGCAGAGCACAAAAGGCACTGCCCAGACACAGATCTCAGTGTGTGCGTTGGCTTCAACTAACAAGAAACTATGGCTCATACAACAGTAGCTTCTGATTCAGCTGCAACTGCAACAACACACAGAAGAAACTCATCAGCGTCATCAACATTATGCTTATGCAACAGAAACAGAAAACGAAACTACAATACAAAAAATATAAACTTTTGCTTCTGCAACTGCAACTGCAACTGTAGCTCTGCCAGCGACAGACTGTGGCAAACTGTATTGTTTTTAGCAACAGCAGCTTGTCTCAAAATGCAGACAATCATACGACTGACTAAAGCACGACTAATGTGCAATGCTGCGTATACATAATATTACGTATACGCAGCAATGCACATTGAGACGGGCGCAATCTAAGAGACAGTAATAATATCACTTGTGCTGGCATCACAAATTCCCTTAGAGAAAATATTCGCATTATTTTGAGAAAATATTATACAATTGCTTGAGTACACATTTTAAGCTAATGAAATTCATGTGAAATTAAATATTAACTCACAAACATCAATATAACTATTTCAGCCAAAAGTGGCCAACTTATAATTTTGATCAAATTTTACAAGCAACACTGGATACGTAATATTAGCTTTGTTTTCTTCGGATTACTGAACATTCAATTGTGTTGGTCTTAGGCTTGGTACAGAGACAATAAACATCTATTTCTGAGCTCAAGAACATTAATAAATATTATATAATATGTTTTCGGTAAAAAAAATACTATTAAATAAATAAAAAGTTGTTTCTTTATTGGCATAATTTTTTTGTTATCGATGCATATTTAAGACAAATGATTTTCAAACTAACATTTTTTAATGTCAAGCTAAGAAAATTCTTCTATGAAATTCGTCGACAATAACCATTTTTTTTTATCAGTGTACAACGCGTTATGCAATCGATGAATTGCTTATTAAAGAGTTTTGTTATTTGTTAAATGATTTTTCTATGAGCAGCACTCAAAATCCGATGGAACTAGGTATGCTCGACTAGCAGGCACCCAGCAGAAATTTATTTTAGTCATTGGTCAGATCTACAGCACAACAAAAGACTTAATCATAAATATAAAATTTGTTATAAAGTGCGTACAGCATTTTGAGATACCCTTAGAATGGTCTCTTAATGAGTATAATAAATAAGAATGCAAGCACTGTTTTATTACAGCAAACACATAGTATATGCATTTGCGCATAGAATCATAGCAGTTGTGTCCATGTGTAGAATAATATATATATATAAATGTATGAAATTCAAGTAAAAGTCAAATGCACGCACCAAACGAGGGCCAAATAGGGGCAAACTGAGAGCAGGAAAAACAAGGGAAAATCTCATATCTAATGGGGATATGTAAGCTTTTCTGCAGGCATCACGTAATCATTGCACAACTACGTAAAAGACCGCCATTATTATTTGAATGTTGATGTGAATGAGAATGTGAATGTGAATGTGAGAGTGTTGCGAACGTAACAGAAAATTACAAGCAAAAGATGTTGGCATTTACGATAAAAGCCTTGGTAATGTTCTACTTACGACACACACAGCAAGGCTAAAAGAGCAGACTGCAAACTGGGCTGAGACTAAAACTCAGTTCGTTGAGCTTGTATTTCGTTTTTTCTTTTTGTGACTTATTTCTGGTGCAAGTCTGTCTCAGAGTTTTGTCGAATTTTCAATAATGTGAATTGGCACGCATGCTCAAAATGCTCTTTGTCTTTGTCTGGAATTGAAATTGTTTGCAATTAATTTCCTTAATGAATGCATAATTGCATTTTTGTGCCCGCCTTGAAGCCATTTTGCCAGAGAATTCAAATGAAAATAAATTAACGTAAAGCAAAAACTCATTAAAATGTGGCAGACGGCAAGCAAAAAAAAAAAAAAAGATAAACGTGTAACGCGCACACACAAACACACACGCACAAAAATTCAAGCACATGTGCACACACAAATAAGTATGTGCATTATTTTATTTCATTTATTTGCTTGCTTTCTGTTTATTTTGTTTTGTTTGTTTTTATTTTATTTTTATTTGTTTTTTTTTTCTTTTTCTTTTTTATGCTTTGGTTTTTTTTTGCAGTCGTCCGAATAATGAATTTAATGAACCATTAAGATGCTCGGCCAGTAATAAATTTCAATGCATCGCATAAATTAAATGAACCCAGCGACGTGGTCCATGAATCCCCAGCAACTTTGATTGCAACGCTGAGCCAGCAAATTAATGTAATATATATAATGCATTACATCATTACATAGCATCTATGTACATAATACAATAACTTATTTTAATAAAACCAAATTCATACATTTTTTAAATATTTCTTAATTTAATCGAGCGGATCAGATCTTCTTATTTATTTTAAAGGGTTCTTGGAATAACTTAATTCAATTGTTATAAGAAACAAAATTAATAAAATAATTAAAATTATTTAAAACCAATAAAAAAGTTTACTTTTCTTGTTCTTCTTTCAAATTACTTGATTAATTTTAAAATTTCGGCACAGTTTTAAAATTACTAATTTGTTTAATTGCTATAAAAATAAGCGCAATTACTTTGCCTGCTCCAATGCCTGGCTTTGGCCAACTTTCGAATGCGGCTTAAGTCTCTCGAGGTCTCTCGTCCTCGACTTTGAATTCTCTTGCAGCAAACTGAAACGAGAGACTGAACAAATTTTCTGACAAATTGCTGCAACAGCAACAGCTACAATAATAACAAGAACAACAACAAATTGGAGCAGGGAGCAAGCTTTTTTTCTCATGCTGGCTTTGGGGCGTAACAAAAGTGTTTTACATGCCAACAGATTCATGGTATTTGTTAGCACGCAGCTTAATGTCGCACCCCAGCAGCACCCCCACTCCTATCTGATTCGCCCCACCCCCTCCCCTTATTCCCAGCCCCTTTCTCATACTGTTCACCTAACTTAAGTTGCACACACATCCGAGCATTTGTAAGTCGCACGTTGTCTGTTTGTTTCTGGGCTCTGTGGTAAAACTTTTCCAAGAAGCCTTTATTTCTTTCATTCTTTTCTTTGCTGCGTGCTTTCTCCCAGAACATGTTGTGTTGCATACTTTCCAAAAGGGGCAGGGGCAGGGGCAGCGTGTGTGTGGAGGCAGCAGAAGCAACAACAAAGTTCATAAGCTTCTTTAATGGGTTTGTGCGTAAGCCTGTGCCGCAAGTTCAAGCCGTTGAAAGTGCTTTTAAAGTCGCAACCTGCGTCTTGCTCATCAACACACATACACACACACACATAGACACACGCGTACGCCTACAAATACACACTTACATACTCATGAGCATACACTGAAGTCAAAAAATAAATAAATAAGTAAAGTTAATAAAAATAAAAGCAAAAAATGTTGGCAACTCAACTTTAATTACATTCTGTTACAGGTGTGTTTTGCATGCGTGTATGTGTGTGTGTGCTGGTCTGTGTGTATGTGTGTGTGTGTCTTGTCTGTATTTCAATGCTTATTTAGAAGCGTTTGCTCCAACGCTGGCAATAAACAACACACAAAAAGCGGCAAATGCCTAAGAGCAAAGTGTAGTATGAGAAAAATGCGAATTTAGTTGTTGCCACTGACTGAAGCGGCAGCAGCATTTGCCATTACCATTGCCACTGCCACTGCCACTACCACATTGGCACTGCTTTCATAATGACTTCATTCAAATGCCAACAAACTTGAAATGCCAAATGAAATAACTTGCGCCTGGGCACGGGCATTTGAACTGCCAGCCAACAACAAGTTGAGTTATGAGTTGCCATATGACTTTCATTTTGAATACCACTCTCACGTACACTAATGCACACCCACACACACACACACAAATGCAGATGCGAAGTTAGAGCACTATTGGGTAAATCACCACTTTTTTTGGTAATGAAGTAAAATCTTTAATTTTTATAATTATAAATGTCTTGATTCTAAAACATTAAAAATAAATACAACTTGAATGCGACATAACAAAAATATTCCCATTGCCGAATTAAAAAGTTTTCAGTCAAGAAGTTGTATTTGTAGGTATGTGAATTAAAACCACTCATCGGATTTAATATTGACTTTAAACATGACCAATGAAAACTTAAAAGTTTTGATTGATCGGAAAAATTATACAGATTGGGTGGATATATATTCTACGACAGAAAAATATAGAAAACATAATTTGTAGTGATTTGCAAGAAGTACTATTTTTTTGATAAGTAGTATTAAGCAAAAGGGCGGAGTATTTTAGAATGATCAAGCATTAACATTTGTAATATTTTTTAATTTTACATTTTAAAAATCTTCTTTCTCACTGATTTCAGTCGAAAAAACTAGACCAATAACTCATACATATAGTCCAAATATGTGGGAAAACACTCCATAGTGCAGCGGAAGCGAGAAATGTTGTTGCCGCTTTCGAGCAGAATTCACACACTCATACTCGTACTCGTATTCGTACTCGTACTCGTACTCGTACTCGTACTCGTAAAGTGTAAGCAGGCTGCCCCAGCAGCAAATTCTATTGCTGCCTCACTTGCTACAACAGTTGTTGTTGTTGCTGTTGCTGCTGCCAACGATCCAAAAGCCCGCAAATGTTTGCATTTTTGCACATTTCTCCTGTCTCATTATGCTAAATACATTTGCATTGTTTGCCGTTGTTTTTCTAGCTCTTTTGATGCATATGTGTTGTTGCCATCATCGTGCTCCGACTTCATCTCCATCTCTTTGTCCATCTCCTTTTCCATTTTCCGGCTCCTTTTCCCACACTACTCGTAAGTATATTGTGAGTGAGTGCGTGGCGGGGCATCTGACTTGGCTTTCTGGTTGTTTGCTTCCGCTTTTGGTTATTACGCATTCATGTCTTGCCAAGTGCGCTTCAAAACTTTGCAAACGCTGCCATCGCAGCTAAAAAGCCAAAAGCAACAAATACCAGATTTTCAACAACATCACATAAGCAGACTTGTTGTTGCCACTGTTGTTGTTGCAGTTGCACATGCAGCACAGACTGTGTGCAGTTTTGCATATGAAGTGCCGACTCAACAATCGAAAATTTGTGCAACAGACGCGTTAAGTGGGCCCGGTTGACTCTTCCTCTCTCTCTCTCCCTCCCTCGCACCCTCTCTCTCTTTCTCTTTTTCTGTCTCTGTCTCAGCATTCATTGAGCTTGCCTCAAAACTGTAGCATACTTCTCAGCTGAATTTATGCAGCTCCTTAATGAGGCAACTGTTTTGGCTTTAAACTGAATTTGTCAGCCAAACAGACCTTCGAATCTACTCATACATATACTCATACAAAAAGCCGAGTGTGCTCAACGTTAAGGGATCCTGTACCTTGCTATTTAGGAAAAAAAGTTAAAGATTCCGGGATAAAATCATTATCATAATGTTTTCGTGTTTTGGGATTTGTCACTTTGGTATTCTCTTCCTCTTCCGTTGACCCGACGCTGCGTAATTTTCAATATTAAATAAATTCCGAGCACTTTCTCCAAATGCGTAGAAATTTTAGGACTCATTTGAGCGAGAACTATAATAAAAAGTTTTAAAATTCCAGGCTGTAGCTTTACTATTTCTATTGTTAAAAATTAATCCAACTTTAATAGACACCAAATTTGGAAGCTTTGGCTTTTATAGTGAGCTTATTGTCTCTTTCATGATTCTTCTAGTCGCTTTCATGCCTTCTTTATCTGCCCGTTGATTTTCCTAAAACACTACTTGTAAACTTGAGGTACATGGACTAAATGTAGTTGGAGCATAGATCATATTAATTTCTTCCCACACAAGAACAACGACAACGAAGTCAACGCCATTACCGAAATGGGGATATTCAAAGGCCTTTTGGCCTCCCTCGTTATCGTGTTGAACTTCGTCAGAGCTAATTTATGCATTACAGTTATAAATAGAGCACACCCACATACACACACACACACACACACACACACATACGCCACTTAAGAGATGGGAAGAGCTATTATGTGAAATGTCAATGGCAGCTGCAGTTTCAGTTTCAGTTCAGTTGGGTTCAGGATTTGTAGATTTCTCTTTATGCGGTATTAGCAGAGCAATCTACATAACAATAAGCGACGATTAAAGGCCTTAGTCCGAACATAGGCCAATTCACATGCCTGCCGCATATTATCTATTAAAAATTTATGGCCAGACAGAACGGCAAGCCTGCAGCCCAAAACAAAAGCCAACAAGTATGCACCAATTTAAAATGTTTTCCAAAAAAAAAGCAACGAAAACGAAAACGAGGACAAGGAAAACGACAACAACGACAACGGCAATGGGCGAAAAACCAAACGCAAGAAAATTTTCAAATAAAATTCAGAAGCATGAAAGCGCTATTATACGAGTGCGAGACCCAGTTGAAGAGAGTGTCTTTCTCTGTCTGTCTTTCTATTGCTGTCTCACTCTGTCAGCGAGCACATAAAACGAGCAAAGCCCACAAAACCCACGAAAAAACAAAACAGCTTCTAATCATTTTTAATGAAATTCCAAATAAACACGTAAAAGCCAATGAATGTCATTTCAAAAAAGGTAAAAGCTTGTGGTATGCGGTGTGTGTGTGTGTCTAGGTGTGTGTGTGTGTGGCATGAACGTGCTGCAGGAATGATTGCAGAAGCAACAAGGTGAAACCAGCGCCCAGGATGTGCGATACTTGCCGTATGAATAACAATAACAACAACAACAACAACACGGAATTGCCGCTGGGCAACAGAGCAAATTGAGTGGATGGGCGAAAACGGAAAGAGCAAGAGCAAGAGGAGCAGAGTGAGACCAATAGAGAAAGGCGGAAGACAGGAAAGGCGAACGAAACAAGCGCCACAACAACAGGCAACAAAATTTATTAGTCCGCACAATTTGACTACTTTTAGGCGCAACAACCACAGGACAGCACTAAACAGCAGAGGACCAAGGACAACGGCAAAAAAGAGATGGTTAAAGAGGGAAGAGGAGGGCACAAACAAGGACGATGGACCGCAGCATCGCAGGGCTTCAGCTTTCAGCTTTAGATTTCAGCGTGTGACACACGCCGGGCTGCAGAGAAATATGTTTAGCAAAAAAACAAGCAAAAAAAAAAGTATAGCATACAAAAGGGGCGCAACAGCAGAAACAACAACAACAACACACAACGTTCCAGAGCCGCAAACAAATAAACAAATTTATGGCGCAAACTGGAGAAATATTGTTAAGGCAGACGTAGGGCTTTCTAGCTGGCCAAGAAAGACAAACAAGTCCACAACGTTGAATACACGTTAAAGTAACTTGCAATTTATTAATTTCGTGATAAGGTAAACAAGCTACTCGTACTGTCGACCTCACACTGAGTGTTGTCCGAGTCCGACAGGGAGACAGAGAAAGGACGGACGTGACACGACGAGCGACTGACATTAAAATGCGGAGCAAAATAAAATGTCTAATTTAAGTTACGCTACAGTTGCACAAATTTTCATTCTCATTATTTCATTATTGCTTCTATATGGAAGCACTTCAGGTGGCCATGGAAACGCTACGTGTGGCTAACAAGTTTTAAAATCAATACCGACTACTTAATACGCTCTCGAAAATATCAAAACTTTTGGAGTACAACTAAAAGTAAGCACATCTTATATAATTTTAATATAAAAGTTTTATTGCAACCTATTTTAAAGAAATAAAAAGAAAGAAATTTAAATTTAGGGAGTAAAAATAAAAGTATGAAAAATATTACTGCTTATAAGATGTAAAATTATTAGTAATATATCGAGCCCTTTTTGCGGAAATTTGTTTTTTAATGCAAATGTGTTCATAAGTACCAATAGTATCTACACCCAAATTATAAAACTTTAATTGTTTATATTAACGGAGATATTGGCAAGTCAATTATAACGTAAAATACTCTCTCCTGTAAAATTAGCTTTTTGTCGCTTACGTTATATCCGCAAAAAGGGCTCGATATTTTAAAGAATTTAAAATATTTAATAATTATTACTTTAGACGTAAGATTGTCGAATAAATAAAATAGTTACTCGCGATCTAACTGAACTTGCAGAGTGTCTTTCAAAAGTCTTAATTATCCCCACCATTTAAATAGACTCAAAGGCAAATCACCTTTTAATAGTTAAATTGATTTTATAAGCTAAAATTCGCTATAAATATTTTAAGCAATGAAAGAATTTAAATATATAGATAAGTGATTAACTAATTTATTTTAATTCATTTATATTTTTTTATTTTATTATATTTTCTTTCGTTATATAATTTAGTTTTTCGAATATGTGTAAAGTAGAGATGAGGCAACTTATGCGTCAAAGTCACCAGACTCTCAATCGGCACATCCAAATTTACAGAATTACAAATAATTGTGCTGGCCATGGGGACGCATGTGGCAAATGCATGCAGTTTAAATATGCTGTAATTTAAATATGCTTGATGGTATTCATTTTTTGCCTGGTTGAGCAGCAGCAGCAGCAACAGGAAAACTTTTCCATAAGTATTTTATTTGCGGTACGTACACACACACACACAAACACACACAGACGGACATTTTGCGAAGGTGTTTGACCGGCAATAAGTCAATTTTGTTTGCGTTTTATTCACGCAGAGCGTCAAACGACGAGCTCACTTCAGATCTCCGGGGAGTTGGCCACCAAAAACTCAATGATTAATGTGCGTTGGTGGAGTTGTTGAATGGGTTGGAGCATGGAGCAGAATGTTGAGAATGGGAGTGGGAATATATTGAAATCATGGGAACTGCGGTGCTCGTAACCACGACAACGACACAAATGGAGGCAATGCTCAATGACCTCAGCGTATTCCAAAGTTTATTAATTTATTGGATTTATGAAGTCATTGGGCATTATGCGTGGGAGGAATCGCATTTCCGTTCCGTTCATTCCCTGACGAGGCCTTTTGGGCGGGTTTCGTTTCGGTTTGGGGTTAGAGGGTTGGGGCTGTTATTCATTTTAGCCAAAGTATTCAATTTCGTGGATTTTCTACGTAGGCGAAAAGGTAATCACTGCGGACGGCAGTCCGCGCTAGTGACGAAAGCAGCACGAAGGGTGCGAAGGCGACTAGCATATATACACAGGAAGAATGGAAGATTTGCTATGACTGTCCGATCAGGTCGAGTTATATACCGATCGAAAGGTATTAATTAAACTTACAAGTGTGCATACTAAGACTTTTGAAAACTCACCTGGTTCGTGAGATAAACAGGTGTAAGTGGGAGGGGCAAAATTTACATTATTGGAGCTAATGGGGCCGTTGGAGCCTTTTTGAATTTTCGTTGAATTTTTTACAATTCTCATCAAAAATACGCGTCGAATGACACCTCGATCATCAAAATCGGACAACTGGTTCAAAAAATAATTAATTTTGAAATTTTGAGTCGCCTTCCGAAAATGAGATGAAAAGTCAGTATGTTTGTTTGTTTGTTTGTTTGTTTGTTTGTTTGTTTGTTTGTTTGTATCAAAGCGATGATTTAGCTTAAAAGTTTGAATGAGGACTTGTTCCCGCTCAAAAATCTAGAAACGTTTGTTCTACGACTTTTTCGAAAAATCGCTAGTTTAGCGGGAAATCGCTAAAAACCGCTAAAACTAAAAACCCCCATAGTGTCCAAACTATGAAAGCTACAGATATGATCTATATGTCGTTGGAAAGGTACTTTGAAGGGCTCTTAAGCATATGTTCAAACTTTTTTTCTAAAGTACACAGGTAAAAAGCTACAGGTGAAAAAAGGTAATTTTTTCCACATTTTGGCGGTTTTCGAGAAAACGCCGCTAGCGATTTTTTTTAATTTTGAATATGTTTGAGCTTTTAATATTTCGCGTTTTTTGATACATCATGCATAAATTTTTGTTGATTGGTTTGGAAGATATAACCTATTAACTGAATATATACGTTTTACTTTGAATTGGAAAAGGACAGCAGCAACAAAGTGTCATAGCAGCCAGAGTTTGAGAGTGCTGATAAATTTTGCGCTTGGCATGTTGGCATGTGTGTTAGTAAAGAGAAACAGTGTTGCCAGACAGTTTATTTTTGCTTGTACAAACAATAAACACCGATTGACAAAGTTACACTGTAAAAAAATATTTCAATTGTCAAACTTCCTATGTCTTATTAAAAAATTTCTGATATCTTATAAAAAAACCTCTTTACGAGGTAAAAGTCTAGTGACGAAAACATTTTCATGCCCCAAAATTTCTGATATCCAATTTTGTGACGAAAAATTTTACATTTCACACATGAATTATTAAAAAAAAAATTTTGTCACTGGCTCTGCGCAAAAAAGTACTACTAGTATATACTGGTATTTATTAGTTATGAAAAATTTAGCGCAATGTGTCCAGTGACAAAATTTTTTTTTTAATAATTCATGTGTGAAATGTAAAATTTTTCGTCACAAAATTGGATATCAGAAATTTTGGGGCATGAAAATGTTTTCGTCACTAGACTTTTACCTCGTAAAGAGGTTTTTTTATAAGATTTGATTTAACAGTGATTGGACCGAAACTACATATCGGTTTATACATTTGCATAGTTTGCATCAATTACAATTTTAATATTTCCATTTCACGTGCAATTTATATGTGTATCAGTGTGTTTGTGTGTGTGGGTATGAGTGTAATTAGTACCAATTAGAAAAGCAATGAACCATAAACCGTTTAAAGCTGTCAACCGAATTAAATACCAAGGCATAGAGTCCACAATATATATTCTAATTAATTATTTTTTTTGTTACTTTTCATTAAAATTTTTAAAATGATTAATGCGTAAATAAAATTGAAAATAAATAGTCCAAAAATTACAATATTTTTTTCTTTTTTAAGCAGTCGATAAAATGATTTGGTGTACAAAATAAAATTAAGAAATTCAAAATACAAGTTAAAACTTATCATTAAATTAATATATAAAAAATTAAAAAATGCACAACCTGTTGATGCTGGAATGTTGAAAGAAACTCCTAAGAATTTAATAATTTTTGGATACATGAGAAATGTGACTTTTGGCATATCATGATACGCTTTGGAATGAACAAAGTATTCTGGAAATGGAGTGCAATTAAATTTATTTTGGTTGCTGGGCTATCAAGTTGTCTGAAGAGAAATTCAAGAAGCCCAACAAGTCAGGTGCTAAGATTATTTCCACTTAAGTAATTAATTTGCAGCTTCTTATGAATATTGCACAAGATTTCACAGGGATTAACTGAAAATGCCAACAGGGACTAGTTACAGCCAAAATATTTGTACTTCTGCTCGGCTGCTTGGTTGCAAATAATTAGCCCACTGAGTGAGGCAAACAACAACAACAGTTCCATTGCAATTGCAACTGCAACATGCTGCAAGCACATGGCAATTATTTCATTAATTAATACTACGCAAAGCGCAAATAAAACAAAAACCCCAGACAAAATGTAATTAAATAATCGAATTACGCAACTCGCACTCGCCCTATCTCTCTCTCTCTCTCTCTCTCGGTCATCCTCACTCGCTCCCACTTGGAGTGTGTAATCAAGGGCTTTTGTGCGCACAACTAATCAATTTGGATATAAATAAATACGTTAACTAAACGTTTAATGTTTGTTTTGTTCAGACACAAATTCACATACGTGAGTTGTGAACTTAAATTGCATATTTGCCAATACGCATTATAGTTATAAAAAGACCAAAAAAAGTGACGGCAATTAAAATTTACGTAGTATTTTAATAGCAAAACTTTTCCCTTAAATGCTTATTTGGTTTGTTTGGTTGTAACTGTTGTTGGTAGTGCTGTTGTTGTTATTGTGGGCTTTTTTGCCGCATTTCATTAAACAAAACTTTACCCACAACATCAGCAGCCACAGACAGAGATGCAAATAGAATCAGAGGCCGTGTGAAAGAGAGAGTGAGAGAGAACTGGAGGCAGAGTTGAGAATTTAATAGCTACACCTTAAGCTGTAATATTCTCTATGGTAGTTAGTTACAACCTGTGGCCCGACAGCGGACAACGACCGACGGACGACGGACAACATTTCCATTGCCTTCCACAAAATGCCATCAAAAGTGCCAACCTTGAGCACTTGGTTATTAAAATGCATTCAACCAAAATCTAAAAACTGCCAAACTACAAACTACAACAAAAAAAATGATAAAAGAAAATAAAAAATAATGGTAACAACACAGAAAAAAATCTTTCTAAAATTCAATTTGAAAATTTCCGATTAAAATTGAAAGAAAATATGAAATAATAACAACTACAGAGAACAAAAAAGCCTCTTAAATTGCAGGCTTAAAACTTTTGATTTGAAGTATACTTAAGGAGACCATGACTATAGCGGACCAAATAGCAATGAATAAGCATTTTAATGAGCAAATATGAATAAAAAATTATATTTTTTTTAAGCTTCGATGGTTAATACTTTTATTATTTGAAGGCGAAATTTTAAATCATATTTGAATCAAGTTATTCGAATTACAAGATCATTTGAAATTGTTTGGGATTAATTGTATCCCTTCTTTTTTTTCTGTGTAGTACTAGGATGATGCTTGTAAAAACTAAACAACTTTCGCAGGCAGTTTTGGTTTGAAGGGGTGTGGCCATTGTTAGCAGCCGCCGGGGTTATGGGAGTTGAGGGGGTTGAGGGGCTGTCAGCGTATGCCCCCCACAATTTTTGTCGTTACACTTTCCAGAGGTGGCTTGGCATTTATTTTTTTTTCTAACTGCAGCACTCTGCAACGGTGGCTGCCTTGCGAAAAATAATTAATTTGCATAATCCTTTGTAGCACTTTGCTTCATTCATGCCCGGCACGTTGGTTGCAGTCGCAGCTACAACAACGACAACGACAACCTAGGAGATGGAGATGCAAAATAAAGGTGACGGTGTTGGTAATGGTAATGGTGGCAACATCCTTGCCTTGGCCAAGCTCTGCAAATTCAGCAATGCAAATTACCTTAAGTGCGGCTCGCACAATGCATCACACACACAGTGCAAAATAGTTGAAGAAAAAATGAATAACAAGAATGTAAAACTATCTTCGTCATGAGGAAGTTGAAATACTCTAACATTTATTATTTTTTATTGTTTCTTGTCAACCATAGATTAGCTTGCAGTGAATGATTTTGACGAAAAAAAATCAGATGAAGTATTATCGATAGTTGCAACGACATACAAAATATAAACAGAGATTATGAATAGTGGAACAACAGGCACGACAAAGCAATAAATAGGACTCTAAACTCAACTCAGTCTTTTGAAATTAGCATAAATTTTACATTTCAAGAAAAGTCTTAGGTATTGGTTTATAGAAAAAATACATTTTAATCCAAAGAGTTATTTTTTAATTCAAGTGAGACCATAACTATAAACTGAAAACTTAGGCCTTAAATGTATAAAACGCCTTTTAACTCCATTTTAAAATTAAGTAAATCTTCTGAGTTTTATTAAATCAACAAATATTTTGAATTTTAAAAACAAATAAATTTGATGTAGTTTTTGGGTCTTTTTTTTATATTTGTAGATTACTGTTTATAGTCAGATTTGCATTCCTTATGGCGTGTCAAGCCTTGTCTTAAGCTTTGCATACCCTTGGCATGGGCAAAACAAATGAAGAAAGAGTAGAAAAGGAAGCGAGTCTGAGCATCGCACAAGGCAGCACGGTACATGGCACTAAACAACCTCAAATCCTCGTAGATCTTAAGTTATGTACACACACACACTAGTGTGTACTTGCGTGTGTGTGTGTGTGCGTGTGTGTTTTCCACCGGTTTTTCTAGTAGCAAAACGAAGGTCGGTTGAAGCTGTCTTCTTCCTTCAGTTTACGTCGCGACGCGACACGGCGCGAGACAAGCTAAGAAATGTGTAAAAAACACCTGCTGCCAGTTACTTATTTAAGCAAGACCAGGTAACCACTGCTGCCTGTTCCAGCTTGTTATGACGCGGGTGGTACACTGGAAAAAAATATCCATTCTGAAATTCAAGCTTTAAATTCTTGATTTTGACATGTTTTTTCATGTAAGTCTACATGAAATATCAATGTTTAATAAAAACAATATCCAGATAAGATGGCAATCAGCATTAAAATAGTAAACAACATCTAAAACATTAGATTACACCGAAAAAAAATTCATATTGAGCTATGATAATAAAAATATTTCTGGAGAAGCAATTGAAAAACCGTACTTGAATCAAGTATTTGGTACTTGGTTTACAAATATCCGGTATTATCGAACTTCTGACAACGGGATTTTTTACTGTGTACTCCACCTCCCTTTCCACCTTCACCACTCGGCTGCGCTTCATCATGCGAGAAGAGCAGGGAAAGCAAGAGTTTAGAGTCTAGAGACCTCAATGTGGACTTGCAACTGAACCTGGAGCCCCTTAAGGGCCAATAGCCAACACCCAGACACTTGGCTTCAACATTTGGTTAACACGAATTTTCTTGCCGCCTCTGATTTGTATCCGTATACTTCATCTCTGTTGTTTCAACTCGCTTTTTGCCACCACAGCAGCAGCTGCAGGCGCATCAATCTGGCTCGCAGAGAAAGAGAGAGCGAGAGAGAGTAAGAGAGACAGAGAGAGAGAGAGAAAGATCAACAGATGGTGGATAAGGATAAGAATGAGACTCTGGGTGAGGATGAGGATGAGCGAATGTCTTGGCAAATTAGTGCAGCGTCCAAATTTGTCTGCTGTCAGTTTGTAGTCTGAGCTGCCCGCTGATTTATGCTGCACGTTGCAAACAAAAAGACAGAGGCCCCCTTCACCTTCTTTCCTCTCTCTCACTCACTCTATCTCTCTCCCTTTACCTCTCGCTCAGACAGCCTCCAATTGTCTTCGCTCGTTTTGGCCATGTTTTGGCCAGTGTCCATGCCAGGTTACATAACTCACAACGCTCACGACTTGAGGCTATTGCCAGTTACTCAATTTGCCATATATAACAAGCAGAAACGCTTACGTCGAGGTGCTCGGCTGCTTACTGCCCAGTATAGTAAACAAATATAAAAAAATTAATAAATCGAATTCTTCTTAAATTCAATCACAATTTGCAATTTTATTCAAACAATTTGTATAAGCTAATTTTTCAAATGACTTTAAAATTTAATGCAGAATCAATTTACTTGTCAATTTATTGTCAAACAATGATAATATTGACAGTTTTAAAGTTTGTTTCTGGTTAAGCACCTAAATTCAATTTGTAGGGGGCTTTGTGTTTTTCAAAAACTCAAAATTTAAAACCTCAAGTTCTAGCTTAAATCAAGTTCTTATGTCACAATTAGCTGAACTCAAATCTTTAAATGAACTACGATGAACAAACGTCAGTCAGTTGTCGATTTTTCTTAAAGATCGATTATTCGCTTGTTAGCTGATGGAGATGCAATTTTCAACAATCTCAATATCAGACAGTATTGAAGTGGAGACTTTGAGACTTGTCACACAACTATAATCCTTAGTACGTTTTGGATACTGGGCTGACAAAACTGCAACTTCTTTGCTTTTCTTTACTTTTCAGTGTTGCAGAGTTCTTAACTATTTTTCAAAAATGCTGCTGCCTCTCTTTCGCACTTTCTCTGCCTTACTCTTTCGCTCTTTCGCTCTCTTTCTCTCGTGAATTCCGTTAAAGTAATGAAGCCCTGGCTTTCAGTTTTGTGGGTGCTGCTTCATTAAGTATGCCATAGCGTTGTATGGTACCTGAAGCATACATAGTTGTACATTGTACATACATAATATATATATGTATATATATATATGTATATATATAATAAGCTATCTCTATCTGGCCAGCTTTCTCTTGCTCTCTCGGTCGCTCGCTTGGTTGAGGTTCATAGACCTGAACTGCACTATAAAATTTATGCTGTCCTTGCTGCGGCGTCTGCCTGGGCCAAAAACTCCGTCTAGGGACGGAGAACTGAGGACTGAGGGACTGTGTAAAAGTAAAGTAAGTATTTTTGGGTATTTGCATAAATTTTCTTAAGTGCATCAGGCAGTAAATTGCAATCGATGTTGTTGTTGTTGCTGCTCTTGTTTTCTTTTACACTCTTCTTACACTCATTTCCTCTCCTCCTCAACTCTCCCTTCACACATAGTACACTCTGCTGCATGCTTTCTATTCTCATTTTTCTCTTTGTTGTTGTATTTGTTGTTGTTGTTGTTGTGTTGCCTGCTAGCATGCTGCAAATTATATAGCACACTTTCCACACCTGGACAGGCCGTCGCTTGACGTTGTCGCTGGCCAAGAGGCAGGGAAAGCCTTGCTCCTTTTACCTGACCCTTGACCCCCCACTCCAGTCTGACCCCTCTCCGCTTCCGGCTCGCACACTTGGCCACCTTTCAACATGAGCCTTGGTGTCTGGCAAATTGTTTTCAAGGAACATGCAAAGCGCAAGTATTTAATTAATTTTTGCATATTTTATCTGTTTGAATTTGTTGAAGCATGTAACGAGTGCCTCTCCCTCCCTCCCATTTGCCACGCCCCCGCGTCGTCTCGTCTTGTCGTATCTTGACTTTAGCCTTGTGTTGAAATGCTTAAGCCATTGATTGCATCTAAAGTGGCGGTATTTATACGTTCAGTCTCATTTAAATAAATTCTAAATAAAGCACGACCCAACACTCCACACTGGCCATTGGCCATTGGCCACTGCAAATGCTTTTGCTTCTACTTTTGCTTTGGCTTTAACTGCTGCTGCTTCTGCTTCTTCTTCTTCTTTCACTTCTGCCTCGTCTCGCAAAACACTTGGCCAATTAAGTTTGCGCACGACAGCATGTAAATGACGCTTTGACCTATCACAAAATGACCTTTTTCGAAGAAAGAAAGAAAGAAAGGACTTTGTTGTGCAGCCGAAAGGTCGCTTTAATGTCTCTTTAAATAACCAAAATCAATATCAAATATACTACAGGTGTGCTTCACAAGTCTCTAGAGCTTTAGCTGTCAATTGATTTGGAAATCAACCAAATGGGAGACATCATATTTTAAGCACTTTCTTTAAGTCACACATTTTCAACAAAATGTAAATAATTTAAATACTTTCTAAGTTTTTACAATTTTAAATATACCTTAAATGCTATTTTTCCAAAATACACTTTTATTATTCATTTTTTCAATTATTGCCTTTAAGTCACATAAATTTTAAAGAGCTTCAATAAAAATATTAAAAAATAGCACTTTTAAATATTCAATAAATAAATTTAAAATTAAATTTAATCTTTTCATTGATATTTTCAATAAAATGTAATTTTTTTTTTAAGTTTTTCTAAAATCTCCTCAAGTACTGTTTCTGTTTTAAGTTAAGTATAAAAACAATTGCTTTTAAGATTTGTAAAACATCCATTTATAAATCGAATTTAAATGGCTGACAGCATAAACAAAATACAGCATTTTAATATATTATGCTATTTTTGAAATTTAAATCCTTTTAAAAATTCTCTTTTCTCAATAAGAAACATAAAACATAAAAAATAAGCGTTGGCTTATAAAATGTTGTTCAAAGTTTACAAAGTGCAAGGCAAACCTAAGTAGTTTTGCGTGTTGTTTTGTTGTTTGTCCGCAAACTTTGTTAGCCAACTGTTTGAACACGTATACTATATATCTGTGCGTGTGTGTGTGTGTGCAAAGAATATCTATGTATTTGAGTGTATGTCCGTTGTTAGTTCATAAATTGCTGCTCGTGTTGATGTGGCTGTAGCCTTATATTGCCTTTGCCTTTTGTTCGAAAATCAATTATGCTGTCATTGTCATGCTTTTGACCTGTCCCCCTAAATTCTTTACTTTTCCCTGCCTTTCCCTGTCTACAGCCATTAGCTTCACCTTTCAGAATCCGATGAGAGCCGACCACAAACTGTTATCACACCTAACGCTCTTTCAAAAACACGTTGCTCAAACATTGACTGTTGGCACCCCTGACTGATGGTCAACTGGGGGGAAAAGAAGGGGTCCGAGCCGGGAAACAGAGGGAGGACTAGCGTGTGCCTCACTTTCCCTCTCCCTCCCACTCCCCAGTCCGTTATACGTGCCCATAATGGACCCTCATCAGTCTCATTATTTATGCGACGTGCGGTTTCTTTGGATTTTGTTAGATTAAAAAGTGCCTGAGGGTTTGTGCCGAGTTCCGAGCTCCAAGTGCCGAGTGGCTTCAACGTCACCGCACGGTCACCGTGGTCAATGCTCTGCTGTTCGAGCCCAAAGGTAAAGCAGGTCAGACCGGTCAGGTATTGTCGTGGCCCTGTTCCTCTTCCTGTCCCTCACCCAGTCTTAGCCATGGCCTCAGCTTGTTTATGGCCCTCGCACGCGCCCCTTTTACTGCTCCGACTATTTGTTAAATTTATAAAATAAAATACAAGCAAAAGCGAAATAAAAAACGAAGCAGAAAATCTAACCAGTTCGGGACAACGGGGCTAAAAGAGATTGGCATTAGCAATGATTTTCCGTCCACTTCAACTTCTTCTCCTTTTTTTTTTTTTTACGACTGCGGTTGGCCCTTTTGCACTGCTTAAAGATTAATGTGACAGCCATTGAATATTTATTAGTTGTTACTTTGCATATAATTTGTGGGCCAAGTCATTGATTTGGCCAGTCGGAATATTTAAATATGCCATGGCAGTCAAGCTGTTGACTCTCTGCGGTTTTAATTTGTCAAAGTGCGCTAATACGAAATTAATTTGCCACAGTCAAAGAGCCTGCCAAGGCTGTCGGATTGTCCAGTTTGTGGCCAAGACAAATGGCATCTGCTGCTGAAATATTAAAAAAATAAACAAGAAAGAACAAATTTTTCAAGTCGAAGATTTGATACCCTTGCAGACAATTGTTCGTTCTAAGAAAAGTTTTAAAGTAAAGTATTATTCGATAAATGTTATCCGACAAAAACACTGTGTATTTATTTAATTTATTTAAAATTCTCCTGATTGTCAAAAAAATTTTAACTGAATAAAAATTATTTCTAGTAATATTTAAGTCTCCCAATATTTGAAAAAGAAGAGGATTTTTAAGCATAAGGACGGTCACACTTGGCTATATTGACTTATCAATGCGTCTGTCAAATGTATATAAATGCAGCATATTTTCAAAAAAAATTATATGTCCCTCGGCAAGAGTATAAAAAAACACAGCAGAGAATAAAGCAGAGAAAAAGACAAAAAAATAATGAGTGAAAATACGTATGTTGTTTGTGCCATGTGGCGCAGTGTCCGTGGCCGTGTCCATGTCCGAAGACAAGTGTAAAAGCAATTACGTTAAATAAAACAAAAATAAAAGCAAAGAAAAAGAAAAAAAAACAATAATACAAAAAGAAAAACAAAAGCAGACAAATAAACAAAAGGCAAGCTAAAGTATACACGCATTGCATCCCGTTCCGGACAAGACAAATTGTTGCAGCAGCTGCATGTTGTGGCCATAAACAACAAAACTAAATACACATCTACTAACAAGGCCAACACGAGTGACTGAACGAATGCGACTTAGGCCAAAGAATGCAGAGATGCAACAATATCAAATCCAAATTAAATAAAATCAAATCAAATAAAAGAAAGCAAAGTACAGCTAACAAAAGTAAACCAAATAATGAGAATATTGCATTAGTTTTCCGACCAATGGCCAACGCCTGAGATGACCAGAGAACTGCCGAGATGCCCAGAGATTTGAAAGAGAGCAGAGAATTGTAGGTTAGTCGTAGACATGTCCATGTTTGAGCAACGGCTAAAAGCATTAGCCACACTGGCATCACAACAACCGGCAACCAACAACCGACAAGCAACAACCGAGTAGCTGGTAACACACACATATCCAAACATGCTGCCAAGGACACACGGACCGACAGAGGGACCAGAAAGAGGGAGACACTTGACTACAGCGGCTAAAACTAAAGCTGAAACTGCAACTGAAGCTAAAGCTGAAGCAGAAGCTGAAGCTGAAGCTGAAGCTGACGACACGCTTCTACAATGGCTACAACATGCTGCAAGGGAATTGCTTTTGCCCAAAAGTAAAATGTTTTTACACTTAAAGACAAAACCAGAGATCCAGCCAGAAAACATGTTGCTACACAGAGAAAAAAAATATGGGATTTTGGAAAAAAATCTATTACAAACGGGGTTGAAAATTCCGGTGATTTTTGAAATTCTAAAATGATTTTAATGGCATACGAGCCGATATAAACTTCCCTTTCTATACTTAAAAACTAAATAATAAAATCAGGAATTTTAAAAAATTCTGTTTTTAAAAGAATTAACGATTTAAAAAAAAAAACAAAAATAGAAGCCATTTATCAGAATACTCACTCAGGATACAAAAATTGGGAAATAGAAATATCAACAACAAAAAAAAAATGAGTATCTGAAATAGTAGTAAAAAAGTATATATAGACATCGGATGACTTTTCTTGCTAATGGTAGTCTTAACTTTGACAAATAATAATAAACCAAAATTTGAAAAAAAAAAACAGAAAATTACAGCTATGAGACTAAAATAAAAATTACTGTTATAGAAATAAAATAAATTATGAAATCAATATTGGGAAAGCAAAAAATTTTAAAAGCAAATATCAAATTTTGTAAATTAATTTGTGTGTAAATTTAAGAATGCACTTTTTTCTGTGTACCCCTGCTTATTTGCAGAAGGGGGTCAAAATCTCTTGGCCCACTCACGCAACCAAAATGCCAAATGCTCTGCTGCTCTGGCCAACTGAAAACGTTTGTGAATGTGGTTAGCACTTTTTGGTCTTTGAAGTTGTGCAACTCTCTCTGTGAGTGTGTGTGTGTGCCTGTGTTAGTGTGGGTGACTCAATTACAACAACAAAGATATACACTCGTAGTTGCTGTCGTTGGTCTTTGCAAGCTGTTGTCGCTTTCGTCCTCGTGTTGCATTGACAGAAGATTAGTGTGAAGCGACAATGTGAAAACAGCGCTGCAGGGGTACATGCCAATGCAACACAGTACACACACACACACATACACAGACACAAGCACAGAGTTGCTGGCATTGCGGAAATGGATGGCAGGGGACGCCGCAGCAGACATTTTTATTGCGGCGCGCTTTGCTTTTTAAGCTGTTCCGAATTGCATTTGAAATTGTCGCTGTCGCTTTCGCAGTTGCTGTTGCTGTTGCTTTTGCTGCTGCCTTTGCTGCGGCATTTTCTGCTACTGCTGCCTTGCAACCATTGCTCAAGAATTGCGTAATTTAATGAAATTTAATAAACATCAACAGCAACTGTGCAGTCGCTCTTTACCGCATTCGCAATCTCCTTTCTCCTTTCTTCTCTCGCCTTTTGGCTTTGTGTTCGTTCGGCAACTTGAGCTTTATTAAATTTCACGCATGCTACACTCGCACCTCCCCCCTTACTCTCCTCCCTCCTTCCGTTCTTGGGGCAAACCTGAAAATGAATGCACATACATGCTGCCTCCCCCCTTCCCTAACACTACCCGGCCTCCCTCTGGCCACACTCTACGACTGTTGCTCCTGGTTGCGTTGCAATGTGAATGGGGTGCAAAATGTTTGCACATCTGCATATAAATTCCTCCTATTTTTGCTTGCCAGCAGTCAGGAACCAGCTTACACACTTTTTTTTCTTCTTTTGGCTCGATGTTGCCAATATTTGCATTTGCGTTCTATTTCGCGTTTTCTATACCCGGTACCTTACGAACTAAAAAGAGTCAACACGGTTTGTCAAAAAAAAGTGTACGTTGCTACCTGTAAAGCTGTAAAGCTGCTAAAGCTGTTCTCGCACAAAAAAAATAATCTATAATTGAATTCTAAAAGTTAAGTTTAAATTTCTTGATTTAATCATCGATTTTTAAAGTATGTATTCAGGATATTATTGTTAACTTAATAGCCATTGAAATTCTTTTAGAGCAGTGATAATCAAAATATTTGCCGAAAAGGAATTAACAAATATAAGTTGAATCAATTATTTAAAGTAATATTAATCCGAAATAACCGAAACTCTGACAAAGCGCTTGCATGATTTTCACGCCAGAATCCCGTAACTATTATTTTCTCTCTAAAACTATGTTTTAGCATATACAGGGTCCCTGATAGTCTAGCTCACTCGACTACAGGCTTTCGCACTAGTTTTTTATATTTTTTCCGTTGCCATTGTCGCTGCCACTGCAGCAGTTGCATTTGCAGTTGTTGTTGTTGTTCACTTACACTGTTTACATAAACATTTTTTCGACACAAAACATTTTGTTGCACAAATTTACATTTAAATTAAATTTTAAGTGCATTCTGAAATAAACTAAGCTTCCACCTCTGCCAGTGCGAGTGTGTGTGTGTGTGTGTTTGTGTGTGTGAGGCAATCAGTAGTCAATGCGTGCACTTTACGTTTATGAGCATACATTGAGGGTCGAAGGGAAGGCCAAACTGACAATGACAGGTTAAGCGGCAACAACAACTACAAAACAACAAGGCGTTGCATGTTGTGTGTTGTGTGTTGCATGACGGTGTGGTGGGCCTCATGTCTGCAACAGTTCCGCGACGACACCTGCACACCTGTCCATATTGATTGTTATCAATTTTGGTTATTACATGGCAAAGCACATGCAATTTTCACAGCGATTTTTCGCTCGGACAGTTTTCCAGAGTACAGTACAGTACAGTGTGACATTAGAGTGTGGCTTTTGAAAGATTTTAGTCATTTGCAATTGATATTACTTGTTTATAATTTATTAACCAAAATGCATTCAAGTGAATAAATAAACCTAATAAACCAAAAAATTAAGCTTACAATATTTTACATTCAAGTTTGAAGTTCTTAACTAAATTTTTAAATATTTGCAATCCACTCGATAATTTGCTTAAAATTTGCATTTCATTTTATGCTCTGTACATGAAAAAAATTTATTTTTTTAGTCTATTAACAATCCAATGAGAACAATACTAATTGCAATTTTCAGTTCTTTTATTTACACTTCTGTGTAGCATTCATTAAAATATTTACATAAGAATGGAATAATTAATTCAATAGCGATGAAAATAAAATAAAAATTTTATTATTGTGTTTGTCTCTCTATTGCGTAGTTCACTAACTAGGAATACGTTATGAGAGCAATGGGAATAGTGACAACAGCGCTCTCTTTACCTCTCCTAGGCTTACAACAGAATATCATCTAATATTATCGCCTGTCTCCTTCTCGCGCCTTAATTTGAAGCTTTCTCAATTGCTAACAACAACAAAAAGACCACAGACTATAGACTGTGCTCTCTTCTCTTTTGCCGTCAAGCACTCTCTCTGCAGCACGCTCTCTCGCTTTACATCACTGCCTTGATCACATATTGCGCTTGTATTGGTGTGCTTTTTACTTCTAGCTTATTTTAAGAGAAGCTTCAATTAGATCACTTACTGTGCTTATCCGTGGCCGCTTTCTGCAACATCTTCTGTCTCTCTCCCTCCTATTCATTCAGTGTGAGCTTAAGAGCAGTTGCATTTGTTGCTGCTTTTTAATTTGTTGTTGGTTTTACGCTTTTAGGTTGAACTCGAGTTTTTAGATTTATAAGATTGATTTTTATTGCAGTTAAGTGCATCGATTGTACGAATGCCAATTTGAACTAATAAATGAGATTTACAAAAAAAGCTTGCATATATATTATATATTTTTTACAACATAAACCGAATAAGGTCCACAAAAGCAGACACACAAATACGAAAGGTACGAATTGGAAATACAGCAATGAATATGCATATTCAATTGCACATGGTTAGTTGTCTCTCTCTCTCACACTCACCCACGCTCACACCGACTAACTGTACATGTCGACTGTGTAGATTTATAATTTGCGCTTTACAAATAGAATTTATACAAACATATATATTTTACAGTTAGTTGCAGTCAAAGATTAAACTACTTTTGATTTGAAATTTTATTGAGAATTGAAGCTTAAAATACATGCATCTGACAGCTCTGTAGAGACTTAAGCTCACAATTGCATAATTGAATCCGTTTTCTGAAATGAATTTAAGGCTGCCAAAAAAAAAACCGAGAATGTCACCAGGAACCACGAAACACGCGAAATATGAAGGTCGCCTCGTTGTGGGCGGGGCAAACGAGAATTAATGGCAAAATTTAATGGACACTTGCGGCAATGCGTATGTTTACACACACTCAAGTACTACGAGAGATGCGACTCACATAAAAGCTTGCTCTCTCCCACACACACACGCACTCCGGGTCATGCATGTGCATGTGTGTGTGTGTTATGAAGTACGCAATGTAAAATTGGATGCCACAACCCATGAGCAGATTAAGGGTAGAAGGGGAGCAACGGAAGTCAAATCTGCAGCAGAAAAAAAAATTAAAACAAGTCAGCTGAAAACAAGTGGTAAAGCAGAAGACGAAACTGATCGAATATAAAGCACCCTGCACAAAAATAGCTTCAACTTAATTTGAAAATTATTTTAGCTATCAATTACCTGATTTTTAAATTCAGCCTTGATTCTTGAACTTTCTGTCAGTCACATAAACTGCCATGAAGTTATAACACTCCATCTCACGCATTTTAAGGGATTACAGGGTATGTGCACGCATATTTTCAGCTCAGGTAGCCAAGGAAATAATGCTCTTGAGATTGAGTGCACACGATTAAGAGTTGTGCTGATTAGCTGCAACCAAGTACAACTTTTCCTCCGAAATGCAATCCAAGCTCATTTGATATGACTGTAAAATGCGCTGGAATTTGCACTTTGATAATATTTAAGGAATTATGATCCTCTACTCCAATGTTAACAGAGTCATTTAAGTGCACTTGATATAATCGCCTTAAATTGTAGTAAGTACAAGTACTAAGAAGCAAGCTGACTTCACTTAGAAAGTAAAATTGATCCTAAGCTGCTTTCATACATTTTTCTGCGCTTACGGAGGGCATTTTGATTCTGCATCAGGGTTAATTCAGATTAGATGAGTAAACCGTATCATTATTAGATCATTGATAAGAAACTGATAGAAAGACAAGTTAAAAAAAAAAGACAATTAAGCAAAAAAATTCATAAGAATTGTCAGTAACTTTTTTGAAAAAAAGAAAATAAATTAAAAAAAATATTAAAATAAATGCTTTTCCATTCCAAAAGTTATTTAGAGTTTTGCGAACTTATACTAGGTGTTCCCTTTTGAGAACAAAAATGTTTTTAATTAGTTTAATTCATTCTGGTTCAACCTGAAGATAGCTCTGATTATTTGAAAATTGTTATATTTTTGCGCCTGCATTTTGATAATACTTTGCAAAAGCACTTTACGGAAATCATCCGCCACTAGGTGGCGCTTTAAAAGCTGAAACTTTTTGCTCATTAACTTGAAAACTCAAGACGCACTTAAGCTCGGATCTTAAGACTTGCGGCAAGAAGCAAAGCGGCGCCTCCAACTATGGACTGCTTTCATCTCAAGAACAACAACACCGAAAACAACAACAACAACAACAGCATCATCAACAACAGCAACGCATGCAACATGCATGACAAACGTTAGAGCAACCTGAGTTTTTCTTTATTTCGCCGAGCACTTTGGAAAGATACCACAGCGTTTTTAATTTACTACAGAAAATTGCAAACAAGCACTGGATGCTGTAGCTTATGCAAAGAGGTGTGAGGGGAGGCGGGAAAAGGGGCTGCCTTGGCACTGGCTGCATGTGGAAATGTAGATTTTCTTTTTCTCATTTGTTAAAAATGAAGAAAAACATGCCAGCAGTGCGAGATGTGGAAACTCATGAAAATATAAATAAATAAACCGAGGTCGAATGCGCGCATTCATGTGAGTTGCAGTCTCTACCTCTGCCGGTGCCAGAGTTGCCACCGTTGCCACTGTTGTTGCCACTGTTGCCTTTAATCGTAGTTGCCGTGAAGTCAGTTTGTCATGCCGACTGGAGATGCAGTTGCAATTGGAGCTGCAACTGGAGCCAAGTCTCTCACACATTTGCATGACGTCAGAAGTCAAAAGTCGACGGGCGGGTTGCGGTATCTGAGAGGGTGACGGGAGGGGGATCGCGGGTTGCTTAACTGCAATATTTACCAGCCTTCTATTAACTTTTTTTACATACCCTTGCAGAGGGTATTATAACTCTAGTCTGAAAAGTATATATAAAATCAATAGAAAAATATTATATATAAATATATATAAAGAAGATACCCAAAGTATATTTTTTTTATTTATAACAAGAATCACCCGGCGAACTTTGTTCCGCCTTAATGGCAATACATAAGCAGATTGTGTTTTTTTTTATTGGAAAAAACCCAAAAAAATTAAATACCTACATTAATCATTCATTATTATTTCTGAATTTTAGTAAATAGGTTGCTCTTCACTTAAGTACCTTGTGATACACGTCATTTTTTGTTTTATTATCAGGCGCAAAAACAAACAACGCAGATGGTCTTCCAACCCGTGTCGAACGGAATAAAAAGTATCTTATGTCCGTCTCCTGGCTCTAAGCTACCTCCCTACCAATTTTCACCCAAATCTGTTCTGCCGTTCTTGAGTTATAAGTGGTGTAACTAACACGACTTTCTTTTATATATATAGATAAGCTGATTAATGAAAACTGATTTTTGAGACTCAGAAAATATATTTAAAAAAAAAACTCGTATGATTTATTTAACAAACCATATTAAAAAAGAATTTTCAAGGTATTTACTCTTTTCTGACATTTATCTGCTTATATTATTCAATTGTTATTTAATATAACAACTTTTTTTAAAACCTATAGAGCCCCTAAAGGGTATCAAAACTTCTGCCTGGTCTTTTGGTCTGTAGTTTTTTTATTTTTCATTTTAATTTTTTTTCTGCTAGGGATTGCCAGAAGCAAGAATCTTGTTGGTTTTGTGCTGGCAGCGTGTATATTTAATTAAAACAGGATTAATCTAGCAGAAGCAATACTTCACTTAATGCAGCTCCAGCCACACCACATGGCAGGCAGATGCTGTTGATGCCGTTGTTGTTGTTGTTTTTGTAGATGAAGCTGAAGCTGGGTCCAGGCCAGTTCTTGTCTGCGGCTGCGGGCAGGCTAACAGACTCGTTGACTTGGCTCGTTGCCTCGTTGCCTGGATGCTGCTTGACCCAGACTGAGCACAAACAATAGCCTCAACTGTTCCTTGCAACCATCCACACACACCCATACACACCCACACACTCCCAAACACACTCCCCCATCCACGCGTAAAGTTTCTGTGAAGTGCCCCAAAAAGTATGCTACGCTTTTTGATATGTTATGCATATACTCGCTTGTATGTATGTGTATGCTCGATTCGGACAGCTTAGCGCTTGGCTTCAATCATTCAACATGGCGGAATACGTTGCCAATCAAGGAAATTGCGTGCTCACATATCAAAAAGAGAAAGACCGACAGAGGAAGAGAAGCTAAAGCTAAAGCTAAAGAAAACACTGGCAGAGAATAAAACGTTTTTGGCCATTTACCATCGACTTTAATTAATATTTACCTTTTGATAGCTCTGCCTGCTTTGCCGACTATTAGCCAAGGCAAACAGTTTTAACAGCTTTGGATGTTTTGGCTTTTAGAGTGCACCAAGTGCTAGTCAAACGGAGGGCAAATAAACAAAATATACGCTCGGGCCGAATTTCTTTTTAATATTTGGCAAAAATGGTAGAAAAAAGAATCAGAAACAACAACAAGAAAAACAACAATAACATAAACAAAAACAAAATAAAATAAAAAAGTAAAAGAGCCAGAAGCCAAGCAGCAGAACAAGCGGCAAACCCAGCAAAAATCTACACCAGGAAGTGCTATACACAGGCAATGCCAACAACAGTAACGACAACAACAACGACAACAGCAACTGTAACATGAGTCGAAATTGTAGTTGTACAAACACGTCAGCTTTTAAATTACTTGGCCTAAAGGTAAATTGAGCGGAAGTTAAAATGTTGGAAAAACAGCAGGAAAAAAAACAGGAAAAATGCAAGAAAAAGAAAGAATAAAACAAGAACGGTTCAGTTGAGATGATCGACTCTTAGATGCCCAGTTCCATTTCATTTTGAGTATCTGAGAATTTTGTTTTGTTTTTGATTTCAAATTTTGCAATTGGACAAGCAAATTAAAATTAAATGAATAATGAATGAAAATTAAATGAAAAAAAATATGAAAAATTACAAAAATAAAGTGTCTGATTGACTCTAAGGGGAACGTTTATTAAAATATTAACAATTGTATCTTAATTATGTATCTTCTCCGTGACAAAAGTCAAAGCAAAAATCGTTTTGCGTGCATAGCATAGAAATATAGTTCCCAAATTTGGTGGCTATAACATGTTTATTCTCTTAAAACGGACTGACATTGGCACATACTTAAAAGCCTTGACTTCTTTTCAGCACTGGGCTAAAAAGAATGAAGAAATCCAAGTCCAAGCAGCAGGAGCTGCTCGTGCCGCAGCGGAACAACGAATGGAGCTGCTGCAATTGCTGCTTGTGGTAGTGTCCATAGCACTAGCAACACCAACAACAACACTAGCAACAGCAACTCTTGTAACAACACCAACAACAACATTGAGACGGGCAAGGCGGCACACGGCAAATTTGCCGGGAGTAAACTCAAGAATAATAACAACCATAAGCAAGTTTTTTTAGCTCAAGTTGTTGTTGCTCTTGTTGTTGTTGCTGTGGCTGCTATGAAATTCAGTGGCACACAAAACGTAATTTCAACTAAACGAACCGACAAACAAAACCAAAAAAAACAATTTAAAAAAAAGCATTACAAAATAAAACAAACAAAAAACACAAACAAAGCAAAACAACTGCAATTGCAACGAAATATTATTTTAGCTTGCTTGCATCCTTCCTGACTTGCCTTGCGGCCAACAGGCAGCTCCTCATATTCCTCTCATTCCCCCCTTCCCCTTGCCACGGGCCACATCAAGATTCACATGCGCACGGGATAAGTTGGCAGAATTTTGCAATAATAAAATATTTGCAATGTACTCGAAGCTCGCCGCCATTGCAATGGCAGCGGCAACTTTTAGTGCATTTTCATAAAGTGCAGCTCATAAGAGATCAGAAGGCACGAGAAGCGCGAAGAGAGAAGGGAGGAGAAGGGCGAAGGGGGACGTGCTTCAGGAGGCTTCCCGTGGAGGTGCAACAACAGCTAGAAGCGGCAATGTTGGCGGTGTGTAAGCTGCGGCAACAAAATAAAAACACTAAATAAATATGGGGCAGCAGCCAGAAGCAACAACAACATCTGCAACAACAACAACAACAACAACAGCAGCCACAACAACATGCCGAATCATACAAACAACAATAGCAGCAGGAATCAACAATACCCAAAAACACAAGAAACGTCGTCCGTTTCATCCTGCCGAACATAGAATACCCTTTTAGATAGTTTCAATATTTTATTCGACAAAAGGGTTAAAAAAACTTAATAAATATTATAAAAAGAAAATAAAAATTGTTCAATAATTTTTTTAAAGCAAAATGAATTCACTAACAAATATATTTGTCTTTGACGTAAATGCTGATGAAATTGATATCATGAGTTGGATGATTCCATTAGATGATGATTTATTAGATATTTTTCTAGTCTTAAAAATCAAGGTAAATTGAGAACAATTAAAAGATACGTTCTGTCCTATAATAAATACTAGTTATATTTAAATGAATATTTTTTAAAGGTGATTTGTAGCTCAAAATCACAAAATTTAGTCATTTAACGCCCACAAAGCAGACTGAAAAGGCGACAGTTAAGCATTTAACAATTTCCTTTTGATATGTTCATTTTTGTTATTATAATATATTTCAGCAATTTTAATATTTATTTTGTTAAATATATTTTATTCAACAACAAGTATTGAATTGATGGCAATATTACCCTTTACACAGGGTATAAAAACCGTGTATTGCACAAAAGCACGAACAATAAGAGCACAATGGTAATAATAAAAACCCGCGAAAATATTTGCAACGGGCGTTGAGAAATGTTGAGCAATAAAAATTGCATTTTTATGCTGATGTTTGAATTTTGCATGCAAATGAAAAACGAAGAGCGACGCGACGGCAACAAAATGGCTTGGAAACAAAAGGGTAGCACTCTCTCTCTCTCTCTCTCTCCCCCACTCACTCTCTCGCTCACTCTCTTTCCCTCCTTCTTTCTCTTTCTGGCAGGAAGTGCTGTTGCTGTCAGAGGCAGCGACTGTTTTGCAGCTTAGCTGCGACTTTGCGCCCACGCTGCACGTGTTTATGACTTTGAATTGCAACTTCATCCGCCATGTTGGCCGTGCGCTGTGTGCGCTGCAAACGTTTGGCGGCATGTGCCGGTTGTTGTTGTTGCTGTTATTGTTGTTCTTGTTACTTCTGTGGTTGTTGTTGTTGCTGTCGAGTGCAATGTTGGCGGGCGCATAGCGAGCATTGTGACGCGAAATGGCGTCGAGTTGAATAATCCAACATGGCGTTTTGGCGCCGTAACGACCGCTAAGGTTTATTTGTGTAGCTGTGTGTGTGTGAGTGTGTGCGAGTGTGTCTGTGTATGTATGCGGGTGCACGAGTGTTGTGTTGTGTCTGCTTCCGGCAGCCGGATAAAAAACTTGGCGTTAAAGTGTTAATATTTTGAGTTTTGAGAGCATTGTCGTACACTGGAACTGACTGACAGCGGCAGTGCATGCAAATACCCTACACTGAGAAAAACAAAAATCCGGGTTTTCGGAATAAAAGCATTCCAAAGAGGCGTCAGATTTTTGGTAATTCGGATTTTCTTAAAACAAGTACAAATTTGTTGATGTTTTGATATTTTGATATTATTAGAACCTTTTTATTGATATCAAATGTTTAAGGATTTTTCTACAATTTTAATGCAGAGTGCCTGCCATTTTATCCGCACATTGTGTTATTTTTTCAATAATATTCTGAATACATACTTTAAAAAAACATGCTAAGCCCAAGAATTTTAAATTTAAATTTCAGAATAATTAGTTTACAGTGAATAGATTATATCTTATAGCTGCCATAGGAATGATCTTTCAAAAATCAATCTTGCTAATTTCAGTATAATTCTTTTTTCTGTGTAGCAACAACAATAGCAACTGTTGTAGTTGTTGTTGCACAAAAAGGGGCCAAAGGCTTCGATTCGGCAACGTTATTTCCCCTTTGACGCTGACACTTGTTCAATTCAAATAGCATGCCATTGCAGGCGACATTGATGTGCCGGCACGACATCCGACTTGCATCAGCAACAACTGCAACTGCAACAACAACAAAAATTGCAACAACAACTGCAACTGGGACTTGGCGTGTGCCGTGTGTGTGTGTGTGCGTGTGTGTGTGTGTGTGTGTGCGAGTGTTGCGACTGTCAGACTCGGCACATTTGTGTTATCTTTAATTTTCGTTACGAAAATTGGCCGTACGAGTGCAATTCCAATTGCCAATTCACAAGTATTTATTTTTATTACGACATCACTCGGGCCCAATGAAAGCTGTCACTAAGTGACACCACCTTCCTTGCCCTCCCTTCCTTTCACCTCTTGCCAGTATCCTTGAGCATTTTTGAGTTTTCCTCCGTATCTTTCATTAAATGAAAAAGAGATTGTTGTATCACACCACAGATTATTTTACATTTATTTATGTTATTCAAGTTCTTTGCTAAACAAAACAAACAGAAATACACAAGCACTAAGAGATAAAAATAACACAAATCTTTTTCGGTACAATTTCAATCTTTGCTGCTTACAACATGAAAGTAAACAAATTCAGCTTCAAATGAAAATTCTACAGCAAATTTACCTTGGCTGTTGGCTGAGTTAAGACTCGAGACTTGTTGTCTATTGGGCAAGCAACAACATTTCCATCTAAACATTTTCATCATTTTTTTAAATAAATCAAATTCATATTTGTTTTGCTTAATACTAAAAGTTAAGTGTCAGTATTTTTAAAATGAATTTTTGTTGATTATTTTTCTACAATTAGCCCTAAAAAAATATTTAATATTGTAACTAAACAAACTTAAATTACACTTTTGTAAAAATAATTCAAAAGTTATGTGCCACACCATTTGATTGTAATTACATTACATTAAATGGCAAATAATTAATTAAATTAGAGCACTTGGAAAACAAATCAATTGAATCAAAATTTGTGGTTTCATTTCTCTAAGATAATTGCTTATATACTTGTAATTAACAATTAGAAAAGTTGCATTTGCAGTCAATTGAATTCTAAAAGACAATTTGGTTAGAGCTGTTAACTGAATTCTAATTGAAGTTTATTCATATGAAATGCATTCTCACATCATATCTAATTATCAACTTTATCAAAGACAGGCAGACAGAATGACAAACGAAGCAGATACACAAAGAGACAGACAGAGAGAGAGAGAGAGAGAGAGAGAAAGGAAGACAGTCATGTCACATTAAGCATACGCACTGTGGCCATGCCGCATTAACAGCCAACATTAACAACCAAGTCAAGCAGCTGGCCAAACAACTTAAATTGTCAAGCCGGCATTTAAAACTCGTTCTCATCAATTTCATCGGGCATATGCTTAACTTGACTTGCGGTGATTTTTCAACTTGGCCGGGGCAAACTTTCAGGTAGTAGTTGTTGGTTATAGTTAACTGTTTGCAGACTGGATGACTTGTTGGCCGGATTGTTGGCCCACTTGCTTGCTTGCCTGCTTGCTCGACTGGAGTGCTTTGCACATTGACAGCGTTAATTAACTTTTAATTTAATTTCGCGTAAATGAGTTTTTACTGTCAGCGAACTCTGTTGCATTCTGTAGCCGGATAGACGCAAAGACAGACAGACGGTCAGACGGACAGATAGTCATGCTTTCAAGCGTGGTTTTCAAATGTGGCTGCGACGCCGACTGCGACTGCGACTGCGACGCTGACGGCGACGTCAAGAGCAACATTGTACGCCAGTGTCAATTTATGCCACCAAAGTGAAAATCCAAACTGAAAGATTTATGTATGCAATGTGTATATGTATATGCATATGTACATGTATTATTTATTATATTTTTCGCTGGTAAATGTGATTTATATGAAAATCTCAGCATCAGCATCGACAACACTCGCTCTGTGTGTGTGTGTGTGTGTGAAATATTTTGCATCGTTTGAGATTTTTAAATTCAATTTCCAACGCAAACGCGAAGCGCCAATGCCATTGCCGAGAGCAAAGCCAACGGCAGTAAGCTCACACACATACACACACACACACAAACACATATAGGAGTAGCTTGAATAAGTGCTTTAGACCACTGTGCAGTCAACAGAGCGAGCTTGAGTAGGTGAATAGGGAGATGGGCCGAAGGGAGAGCGAGAAGAGGAGAGGTAAGGAGAGCAGAGGAGACATGTGTGCTCCGCAGAAGGTGTGTGTTTTATTAATTGCCAGAGCCGTTGCCTTTGCTGATGTTGATGCTGATGCTGATGCCGCAACAGTCACCGCCATCCCTGCACAGTGGACAAATCGACCTGATCTAACGAAAAACAATTAATAACTGTAAGTCAAATGAATAATTTCAGTAAATAGAAATAATAACAACTACTAGTGTATTAGTAAGACTTGCATTTTTGGGAAACATTTCTCAACTCAAACTATTTCGTTACTTTTATTTCATTGTTTGTTAAATATACTTATATTAAATATTGTGGATATCGTATCAATATTGACTATGAATCTAGACCTGGAGTCCATTTAAAATGGTATACAATTTTGTTATTTTGTATTATTCATATGCACAAACGTACTCTTTAAAATGTAAATTTATGTTTGCTAGAGTATCCAGTTGCTCCACTGTGCATTGCTGGCCCTGTTACCGCAGCAGACCAGAGAGAGAAATATTCCAGCAACGCACGCATGTGGTTACGTTTGTTTTTTTTTTGTTTTTTCCATTTTTTTTTTTGCTTCACGTTCGTGAACAGGTTAAAGCCTGTCCACGAGCGCGGCGTATCGTTAATGAAAACTGATTCTAGTGCCATTAACGTGCGAGCTCTTCAGGCCAATGGCAACAGCGTTCAAGTGGAATGCCATCTCCTTCAGATTGCCACACCGTTCCGACTCATTTTAACAGATGCATAGTCGTTGTCCTCGTTGTTCTCGTTGCTCTTGTCCTCGTTCTCGTCTCCGTCCTTGTTGTCATCGTTGGCTGAGTGAGCAACTGATTGCGTCCTGGTATTGTAACTGCCCCGTTTGCTCTTTTCTTCTCCTCTTTCCTCTTTCTCCCTTCCGTTCGTCTCTTTCCCCTTTTCCTGCTTCAATTTTGATACTCGTTTCTTGCTCTTGTTTCGCCGGCTGACGACTTAATGACAGGCATACAAAATACAACAACGGCGTGAAAACTGCATGCAATGCGCTCTGTTCGATGATTACCTTTTAATGCAAAATATATACGACTTTTTGAAATGAAAAACAAGCGGGAATATTACACTCGATAATGCTAGACTGCGATATACTCATTTGGCATATTTTTGGAGATGTTTAATTGATTTAAATAGCTGATGTTAACCAAAATTAAAATTAAATGTTAATTGAAAAAATTATAATTTTAATGTTAATAAATATTAAAAATAATTTAAAAATAAAGATTGAATTTAAATTATTTTACTTATTTATTATTAACTATGAACAGCCCATAAAAATTTTAATTTTGTATCATTATAAGACTTAAATCAAATAATTTAAATTAATTTATTCTGAGCTATGTATAAACATCCGACAGATAAATTTTAATATGAGTTTTATTAAAACAAAAAAGAATTATAAGAAAAACTTCATATTCAATTAACACTTATTTATTGGATTGGTCTGACTTTAGTTGCTAAAATAAAAGAAGACTTAAGAGAAAACTCTTTAATGTAAATTAAGCAACAAAATTAAAAACACATTTAACTTTAACGAAATTAAATACAAATATTTATAGTAAATATAGTAAATGGAGTTGAGAATATATCGTAAATGTATTTAACAATTTATAAATCATTTCTTATGATTACAGGGTATATAGTACAATGCCCGAGGAGAGGCAGAGAGACAACTGGAGGCGAACTGGAAACTGGGATCTGGACCAAGCTCTGTCATGGCATGGCATGTGTAAATGACGCTTAAAATTGAAAAATTAAATGAGAAATTATTATGTGTGGCGGCAGTGGCAAAAAGCGAGCGGGGAAAACAGAGGGAGAGAGATGCTCAGAGCTGCCCGAGCTGTCAGACTCCCAATGGGACAGCTTAACACATGTGTGTGCGAGTGTGTGTATATATGTGTACATATGTGTGTGTAAGGCGTCGCGTCATTAAATTAATTTGTCAAATATGTATAAAATAATAAATTACCTTTTTGTCAGTTACTCGTTTATTAATTTGTACATGGCAACAACTTTTCGGCCCCGAACAAAATGAATGACGACATAAAAAGGTGTCGAAAAAAGGCGCCAACGAAAGCGGCCAAAAGTCAACTAGCATAAAAAATTATGATGTGTAAAAAGCGAACATATAAAATGTGTACAGAATGTGCCACCAACTGGGCGTGGGCGTGGGCATGGCAAAGGGGCGTGGCATGTCGCATGGGAAAATTGGCGCAACCTGCGCTTTTAATAGAAACGTGGCAATGTCAACCATCAACATCAACTGATGCCCAGCGTCACATGTTTTTTTGGCCAAGAAGAACAGCAAAAGAGAGAATAAAGGAATTTCGACTTATTTTTATTGTGCTCGTATATGCCAAAAAGCTGAATGATTTATGATTTATTCAATGCAATGACGTGCCATTTGTATGAGTATCAGAGCGGCTGTTTGTCTGTTAAATTATTTTTTAATGGGTCTATTAAAAAACACAACAGCTGCAACAGCAGCAACAAGAAGAACTGACTGCAATTGGATGAACAACATGTCCAGAACCTCGAGCCCAAACCTGCTTCAAAACCAGGACAAAGAGTACAGACCGACAGATAGAGAGAGGGATGGACAGAGAGACAGACTCAACATGCCGCCTGCCGTGTTGGGGATTTTAGCCAGCATTAACATGAGCCAATACAAATGGCATGCCAAATTGTTGTGGATGAACAAATTTGCTGTTGCATATCAAAAAACAGACAGAGAGAAAGAGAAGGAGAGACAGCGGGAGAAAGAGAGAGAGAGCAATAAAAAGTAGTGGATCCCAAAGCCGAATGCGATTTGGCGGGGCATTTGTTTTAAATTACCCTGGCGTGTAAGTGATGAACAAGTAAATAGTCCCGACATAAAAACAACAACGATTGCAACAACAACCACAACAACAACAACAATAACAAATTCGACCAGTAGCAAGTGGCAAGTGTATCCCAACACTAAAGTAGAGCATTGAACCAACTCGAGATGATTGGATTTTGCTCTTGGCTTAGGTTTAGCTTACAGTTTTTGGGTTTCATTTGGTTTGGAGGATTAGGACGGGCTATAAAACTATTGTGGTTTTTGTCTTTAAGAAAATCACATGTGGGATTTACAGTGGCTTTGGCTAAATGGCATAAAAACAGCAAGGAACAGGCCCTCAAGATTAAATATCCTTAACAGAAACATTAAGGAAATTGTTGCTACAGAATGAATGAAAATAACATCGCACCAAAGTCTATAAAAAGACGTAAAAAAAGTTGTTTTAGTTTGAATACATGAATATAACTTTAAACTTAAGTCTATTAAGAGGCTTACCGAAAGTTGTTTTTAATAAAACACTTTACTTAACTTTACCTGAAAATAAAATTCAAATGTTTATTCTCTTCAAGCTGCAACAAATTTGTATTTCAATAAATAAATAATAATAATTATCAGTAAATAATTGATAAATGTTTGACTCCTAATACGAATAAATACAAATTAACCATTCCTTGTAGAGAAAATAAGTCTACCCTAATTGAGATTCAACTCAAAATCAAACCCATTTCTTGCCTTATAAAAATCATCAAAGCCAATGTAATAACCACAAAGAAAGCTAATTAAATTCAACTCATTTTCCAGTTTTTCTGAGTTAGAGTAAACATAAAAAATACAAATATTGATATGTGTGCTTGAGTAGTATTAATTTTCTCTCACTCACCATATTCAGTTCACAAGAGTCATCAAATACATTCACAAATACGAGTATTTCCAGTGAAACAGTTGTCACACTTTGAAGTTTGACCGCCGCACTTTGTGTCATCTGAAAAGCAAATGAATCGTGAAAATGAATACGACGCTCAAATGTTTATACAAGCCAAAATGTTAACTCTAATGGACGTTACGAAAAGTCGATTAACAAGACCATTCACATTTCACATTCACTACACTTTGCTGACAGTTCTTTTGAACAGAGTTGATTAGTTAACTAAACTGTTCATTAAAAGTGATGTTTCAGTCGAGCATTGTTTCACTTTTTGTTGCTCTCAGCATTGGTATCGAAGTGAAAATTCAGTCAACTTATAGTAAATTAAAACATTCTCATTATGCACGACCCAAAACAATGGATGTCAGCTGTAATTAAGCATATGCTTTTTCTGCCAACTTTCGTTACCTGTTTCCCTTTGTTCCTGTTGCCATTTCTCGCTCTCTCTATCTCTCTTCTCTTATTTTTTGGTGTTGCGGGTGATGTATTAATTTAGAGGGAAGTGCCAACAACCACATCGTAGCAACATTTGGTGGCATTACCGGACATAACAGCACCAACAACAACTGAGAAAGGGAGGCAAAACAATTTCATGGCTAAAAATGCTATTATGCGTTTGTATTAACACAGATACTCGTACTCGTACCAGCAGCAGGACAGTCTAACACATACGTGCAGGTAACAAATACACACACACACACACACTAACTCACACAGATACAGGTAACCAACATTGTAACATTAACAAGCACGTCGCATGCAAACTAACTGTGCCATTCGAGCAGAAATTTCACTGATACGAATCATATGCGGCAGCGCCAAAAACATCGCAGACCATGCCGGCGAGATGCCACACACACATCTGCGAGGGTTGCTCGAACAATAGTGGAACCGATAACCAAATTCATTACGGTCTAAACATATTTGTGGCAAATTTTGATCGAATTCGGCAATCAACAAACTTATTTAAAATTTATTACTTATTTAAAATTCAAAATAATATTTGAAATAATTTCACATGCTTTCAATCATACTTGATAAATAATGATCAGTTATCATAATCATTAGTAATTAGATAATTTTTGTTTAAAATTCGAACTAATGATTAAATTACGATAATTTTCGGTTTTGCCCAATTATTTAATGATTACGATTACCAAAAATCAAACATAATCTAAAATTATGACAATTATTCAAAAATGAACAGATTATTTTTTCTGATTATTTCTGATTATTTTTGATTATTTCTGATTATTTATGACTATTTAGTAAAAATCAAATTATTTTAAATTTTCACAATCAGTTTTTTTTTTCAATAAACTTAAATATCAAAGTTTCATTTGAATTCTTTCTTTTAAATTAATTAAATTTATTTACGTAAATAATACTAATACTAAGTAAATTGTTTGATGATTTGCCAAATACCCTAGGCAACATGACTGCAGACTGTTTGTTGTTGAAATTGTTGGAGCTACCCACGTGTCTGTTGCAGCGTGCGTGCAACTTCAACGTACGCTAAATAGTTTGCGAATATTAGATACAGAAGCATCCTTTGTTGCTGTTGGATTCACACTCACACGCACACAAACATACACAGAAATATAGAGTCAAATATATATGAGTCCTTCCCTCTATATACCTGTTTTTGGGTTGCTGGCAAAAGTTAGTTACGAGTACCAAACAATGATATTACGTAAAATATTTTGAAATTGCTGCTGTTACAGCAAAGTCTGTTCGCTGGGGTGATCTTTGTATTTGTATTTGTGTGTGTGTGTGTGTGTGTGTGTGTGTGGCTGTGGGTGTGAGGTGATGTGGGGGCGTGGCAGCGTGGTCTTGGGATTGCGGCCATGTGGCATGTGACAGCAAAGCATTGCTGACTCCGCCCCTGCACCTTTGTCGTAATTGTGTGGCACATGACCCCCATCAGAGTGTGCGTGTGCGTGTGTGTATGTGTGTTGTGTGTGTGTGTGTGGCACCCTTTGGAGTCGAGTGGGTGGAGTGCAGTGCCAGAAATAACCACAATTTCAGATGGAGCTTGCCAAAGGTGCCCAGGCGTCAACTCCTCCTCTCTCGCTCACTCTCACTCTCGCTCTCCTCTCTTCCCTCTCATACAACCCATTTACCTCTTGGCTCTAAACGTAAGCTCATTACGTTTTGGCTTTGTTTTGGACTAATTAAATTTGAATGACTATTTTCACTTAAAAACTTTTTGCAAGCCTTGTTGTTGTTGGTATCGTTAAGGGGAGCAGAGGGAAGCAAAAGGAGTCAACAAGAGGGTTGCAGAGTTCAAAAACTCCTGAGTGAGATATAAGCAGAAGCAACAGACCCCAAAAAACACGAGCGAGGCTAACCGAGAACAGGAAAATGCCAAAGTGTCACACAAAATATTAGAAATAATACTTAACCATAGAATTGCAGAGGTTTCTAGATGCGGGAGGAGGGTGGTGGGAGAGGGGGAGGCAGACAGTGAGATAAACAGGGGGTTCATTGCTTGTAACACTTTTTTTATTTTTGGTGATTTAGCTCCCTAGTTACTTTTAAATGTCAGCTGTGAAATTAGCAACGGAGCAATGGCAACCGGAAATGTGCCGCAAACCGGATATAAGCAACGCTGGCTGCAACAGCAACAGAAACAACAACAACAACAACAACAACAATGGAAACAATTAGTTGGTATTTTTCAAATGCTGTCATCAAATTCATTTTGTGTTGTTAATACTCGCATGGAAATATTGTACGTTTGTAAATCCATGCAGTTTTAGACACACTCATATTGAAATCTATATGGTATTTAAAACGGAATTAAAATTAAATGCATTGCAGTCACATTCGATTTGTGTCATTTGCCATTTGCCTTTCCCCTCATTCACCATTTGCCATTTGGCATTCGACTTTTGCCATTTTTCCAATTGCCATGTGCATTGCAGGCACAATAAATGGTCTCTGGGATAATAGATATTAATGGATTTTGTGTCATCCAACAAACATTGAACCAATAATAATGCATATCAGTAAAAGAAAAACAACAAAGCATTGAATACTTTGATGTGTCGAAGTTTAAATACTCTATAAACTAATGCTATCTTTTTACAAAATTAAATTAGTTTTCTCGATTAAAAGAAAGATTAGAAATTAAATATTACTAATAAATATTTATGTGTCTATGTTAGTAAATGTGTCTAAAAAGATATGAATTTCAAATAATTTTATTTAATTTCGCGTTAAATAAATTAAACATTAAGTAAATAATTTCATAACTGAGTTAGTATTTTGAACAAAAATATACAATAAATCGATTCAGCTTTTCAAATTAATGTCGAGTACATTTGATTTTTAAAGTATGACACTTTAAACGAATTAATTGCAATACCTTGGGCGAGTGTATGTAAATAAAATAGTAACAAGCAATCGTTGCATAAATAAATAACAACATATCGATGAGCTTTGGCCCCAGGGACAACACAACGAGTGGAGAGAGGATGAAAAACGGAACTGAGTTTGTAATATAACAACAAACAAAAGCCGCACAAAAATATTTAATTGTGTTGAAACGAAATGAAATGTATTGAAGTCCTGTATTTGAAGTTGTTGTTGTTGTCGGTGTTGTCAGTGTTATTTTCAATTTGGTTGCATGCAAAAAGTTGGCCAAGTTGCAGCCTCAACAGCCAACAACAACAACCAACAACGACCGCAGCAAACCGCTCAAATCAATTAAGCGCACAATTTCATAAATGCGCAACAAATTTTAAGTAAATACGGGTTTAATTAAATTACGCACAACCCAGCGACTACACACTACAAGTTCTTTTTTCTCTCCGTCTACGTACGTATGTGTGTGAGTGAGTGTGTGTGTGTGTGTGTCAGCCGACAAATTCGTTCAAATTTCACACGGTTTGGCTTCATGTAAAGCTCTCTGTTTACCCTAATTGATTGATTGCTAATCTTCACACAAATTAAATATTTATAATAATATACTTTTATGCAACTTTTAAGTTCTTGAAATTAGCTTCTAAATCAATTTGTTTGATTGATGTCTCCATTCATTTTAAATACGTTTCAAAGATTTTGCCAAACTCAACGCTTTGTATGCAAACAAATGTGAAGAAAGTGGACAAAGTTCAAAAATTAAGTTATCAAAATTAACCAATTTAGATGTCAAACAATGATAAAATTTACATACAGATGTGAAAGCTTGAAGTTGATGAAAAACAATCAAGGGTTTTGAAAGAAATGGTAAATTAAATTTTTCAAGTTAATTCAATTTTGATGCAAAATAAAATTAGAGACAATTAGAAACAGAAATCAAATTGAGTTTAGTTTTGACAAAGCTATGAAAGATTAAAGTTTCTAAAAACCGTCAAGGGATATATATATATATATATATTTTTTTTAAGATTTAGAATCTGTGCTTGGGGAAAATAACTAAATTATATGGCTTTTAACTTTAACGGGTATTTGTTAATATTTTCATTTAAGACGATTTTATAGCTAGGCATTTTTTGAGAATCGAGTCCCAGTCATTCAAACTGAGAGTTCTAATTAGAGGTGGAGAACTATCGATAGCACTATCGACACTTTCGATGGTTGGGCGCTGACGAGCTACCATCGATAGCAGCCACCCACTTTCGATAGTTCCCAAAGTACTATCGATAGTTCAAAAATTGCTAAAACTGACTATTTTAACCCATTTTTCTTCATTTTCATACAAAAAGTGGCTTATTAGCAATTTTACACAATCATAAAAAATACTAGCGAAGAGGTTTTTGATAATTTCTTTTTACAGTCACTCTTAGAATTGTTTTTTTGCATTAAAACATTATTTGTTTGAGGCCGAGGAAAAGTGTTTTTATGACTAATCGTATGTATATTTTGTGTCCGGGACTATCGTCGACTATCGATAGCACTTTTGTCGACTATCGATGGTTTTGAAATTACTATCATCGGCTATCGATGGCGCTGACTATCGATAGTTCTCCATCTCTGGTTCATAATAGTTCTAGGTAAATATGAAAAAAAAAACACAGTGTGGAAAAAAAATTAATTTCTTAAGATAATAAAACTTTAATGCAGAATCAAATTGGGCGTCAAACAACGATAAAATTGATATGTCGATACGCTGACGCTTTTGTCGGGTGTACCGTGTTATTAGAGTTAACAATAAGCCAAACCAGCGAAAAATAAATAGAATGCAATGATAATTGCCTGCCAAATGTAAAATTGTAGAATCATTTAACGCTGCGGGGGCTGCAGATTGCTCGAGTTTGTTTTTGACAAACTAAAACAAATGCTCATAAATATCAAAGTGTGTGTAAGTGTGTGTGTGTGTGTCGATGAGTGTAAAAGTGGCGCAGTAAATGCGTATTAACAGTTTCGATGGTCTGATTAAAATGAAATATGAACATAAACCGCATTTGTTTAAATATACAGCGAAACCACAGGCAACTGTCTGTAAACAAAAGCACACACACACACACACACACACAGCTAAATAATTGTGGGCGGTGTGTGGTGTGGGCGTGGCAGTTTGCTGGTATTTAAGATGATAGACAAACTCGCATTGTACTCAATTTTTAACAAGAGAATTTAATAATGAAATTGAATTTACAATAATTTTTTGTTTTGTTTACGCACACACACACACCCACATTGCCACACATACATAGATAAGTACTTGTGTGTATATTTACGCAATGTGCGTGTATTGGTGGAAAGGGTTTGTCCATAAATATTTGATTTGCGTTAAGCGTTAAGTTGTGAGAAACATCAAAGCAACAATGGACAGATGGGAGTAGTGGGGATACTTTCAAGAGACAGTGTAAGCGAATATGTGCTGTCTAAAATGTAATTAAACGACTCTAATGTCTACATACATGTGTGTATGTATGTATGTCGGCCAATTACATATCAATTAATGCTGCAAGTTTGCAACAAGCAAACAAACAAAGCAATCAAGTGCCTGACATCCTAGATAAGGACGAGTATATCAAGTAATTCAAGGCTCAATTAACGACAACAGTAAAATCTTAAGTAATTGCAATAAAACAGACTACCTGAAGTATATATTTTATAAAGTTACTCCGTCGTGGAAGAACGCGAAAGACAAAGGAAATGTGTAAAACGAGAAGCAAAAGGCAGAAGGCCGAAGGAAGAAGGAAGAAGCGAAAAGGAAGGAGGAAGGAGGAAAAGGAGCTCAAGCTCTTCTTGCTGTCAAGTAAATATGCCATAAAATCAGCGCCAAAGGCAGCTAAAGGCACTGCCGCCTTCCAGGACGAAGATGAGAGAGAACGTTGACGACGAGGTAAGTCAGTCAGTGATAGGCCAAAGCACCAAAAGGGGGCAAGCGGAGATAGGGGAAGGGGAATGGGGGACAGGAATCAGGGACGGAGTCAACTGGGAGTCAGAATGCCACCCTTATTGGACGCCTCCCAAATGAAGAGCTTTCACATGTCGGGCACATAAAAATGGAACGCTGTTAAGCGCACCATGGGGAATGGGGTGTCAGTGGTGGTGTGGGTGGTGGTGTGGGTGGTGGTGAGGGTGGTGGTGTGGGTGGTGCTACTCATGGTGTGGGTGCTATGGCGTTACACACATAGAATAATTCTTTAAATTCTAATTTAAATACCAAAAATATTTGAACTAAACTTACCAGCCAAATTAAACAACAAAAAGTAATGTAGACAATAAAATAATAATTAAATACCAAAAACATCTGACGAAAACATGCTCACCGAATTAAATTATTTAAAATAATATGAAGCGCATTTAATTTAAATTCAATTTAATTAACTTTCGAAATTTTAACGTCCCTCTGAATAAAATGCTTTGAATTTAAAATTTTATTTAATTTGTAAAATTGTTTTTAATCAGGGATTAAAACCGAATCGAATATCGGTTTCAGTTACGGTTTCGGTTAAGTTCGCATTTAGGTTTTCGGTTATCGGTTACGCAAAATCTTTGAATAAAGGTTTCGTAACGGTGAACCGGTTTTTGTATGTTTCGGTTTTGAAATACCGGTATGGTTTCGGTTCACAAATAATTTTTTTTTTTGCAAAAATATAGTTATGTTAATATTATAATATAATAATAATAATAATTAAAAAAGTATTACTTTGTTAAATTTTCATGCACACATTTCTTTCACATATTCTTCAGTTTATTTTAAATTTATTTCATTTGAGCTTATCCAGTGCTATGAAAATTTTATAATGAATATCAAAAAAAGATTCAAAATTAAACATAAGAAAGTTAAAATTGAAAATTGAAAATGAACAATAATTTTTTTTTTATGTATGAAAAACCGAAATTAACACTTATAAATAAATCGGTTACGAAACGGTTATTTCGGTTTACAAAGTTTCGGTTTTAAGGTTTGGGTCAAATGAAAATTTTATTTTCCGGTTTCGGTTTCAGTTACGGTTTTCAATTTTAATCTGTTTATACCGGGTAAAGGTTACGGTTACGGTTAGGGTTTTAATCCCTGTTTTTAATATGTAAATATTTTAAATTTTTTAAATTTTATTTTATATTTAAGAGTTGTAAAGTTTCACTTGGGTTTATTTTATTCATATTAACTCTGACTAACATATTAAAACACTATTATAAATATAAATAAAAGTTTTTTAATACGTTTGTTTTTTGAATTGTATAACAAATTGTAATTGTATTTTTTTTGGTTATTTTTTTTTCTTCAGGTGTATAAAGTATGCCAACTTAAGGCGGCAAGTCGCGCCAAAAGTTGTTTTGGTGTCGATGTCTAAAGGCAGCAAAAATTGCTTATGTTTTCATAAAATGAAGCGCAAACATTTTTTGACTGAAAAGCATAATAAAAGCCACAGCAACAACAACAACAACAACAACAACAACAGCAGCAGCAGCAACAGGAAGTGGAAGGATGAGCAAAAAACGCAAAAATGTTTTGCCTTGAACTCTCTCTGGCTGTAATCAGATTTTATTATAATTTTGATTTTGCTTTCTTTTCATAAATTTTATAACAAACTCTCGCAGCGAACGAGAACAAAAAACAATGCTAAGCAAAAACCACCGCCAATAATAATAATAATAATAATATAAAACATAATAACAGCAACAACAAAAAGAAGAAGGAAAACAACAAACAAACTTTGGGTTGCTGCTTATACTTATTTTTGTCAGTCGCCAAGCAGGCGTAAAATAATAAACGCGAAATAAAGTGGATGCCCACAAAGGAGGAAACCGCACACCTACAAAACACCCACGTGTCCCACATGTGGGTGTGTGTATATGTGAGTGTGTGTGGCACTAAGTCAGGACAATGCTTTGGCGACTCAAGGAGCAACCTGCCTCATTCTTAGCCTGCTTGCCGAAGCGTTTACACTGATTTTCGCTTTCACTCAATTTTAAAGACAACTTCAAGCCGCACAGCTAACCACTGAAAAAAAACAGCAACAACAACAGCAGTGCTGTCATTTTAGCTTTTTTATTGCATATTATAAAATGCTTATTCTTAATGAACATTATGCACAAATTTCTAAATTTCTTTCAAATTTCAAATATTCGACAATATAAAATAACGTATAAAATTTATTGTATTAAATTAAATTTCTTTGTAAATTTAATAAAATGCCTTGAAGTTTATTTAAATTCAATTATTTTCTTCTAATGTGCATTTAATCTTAGTTGTACTTAAAAAAGAAAAAATGTATTAATAAATTTAAAATTAATATTTATTTTATTTATATTTTTAATGTATATTATTAAATATTTAAATTTTTAAATATAAGATAAATTGCAAGCATTGCTTTTTAAAGCTAGCTTATTGTGATTGTCAAAGTGTGACAACACTGAACAACAACACAAACACAAGTCTCAGCCCATTTTCTTGCTCTTACATTTTTAATGAGATTAAAATAGGCTTACGCAACACGACAACAACTTTCTCACATGCACAAAAGCACACAGACTTAATGTGTGTAGGTGCGTACTTAATGGCAATTTGGGGACTTGTATTAGATACAATTTTTTAAAGAGTTGCCCTTCTTCGTCTTCTGCTCATCTTTTTGGCCAACAAAAAGGTTAAAGAGCTTTTGACGTGAATGTGCCGCTGGGTGTGTGTGTATATTTGTGTGTGTGTGGTGTGTGTGTGTGTGTCAAGCCTTCTCGGCCACTCATTAATCTACGAGGCATTAATTTCTCACCGCAAAATCCAATCTAAATTGCATAAATCAACAAGCCGTAACGAAGGGTGGCGCCTCCCCAGTAATTGGGTCACTTGTATGCGAAAAAGCAGCGAACTGTTGCATGTAAACTACGAGTAAGAGCAACTCTCTACATGGGGCAAGTACGATTACGACTACGACTACGAGTACGAGTATGTGGCAGACAGCAGAACTATGTTGCCACAATTTCAAGGGCTTCAAATAGCCAAAAAAAAAACGTGTATAAGAGATGAAGATAATTTGATATATTGAATTTATAAAAAGGAAATTATGTTATATATTAAAGGGTAATATGCTCTCTTACGATTAAACTTAAATTTAAAATGTGTTAAAGTCTGAAAGAATTTAGGAAATAATTAGTTGATCCCACATTCAATGAAAGATTATAAAGAAAACTTAAATAATAATATTCAACCAATATATTCTGCATTCAAATATTCAAATAACTCTTAAACTCTTTGTTTGCTCTTTAAAAGACAAATTAACTTTTTTGAGAGTTACTAAAAATTTGGAAATTTCTCTGTATCTTTGCTGTTTTATTATTAAAAATAAGTAAAAGGGTATATTGTATTCGTTGCAATGTATGTAACAGGGAGAAGGAAGCATCTCCGACCCTATAAAGTATATATATTCTTGATCAGCATCAACAGCCGAGTCGATATAGCCATGTCCGTCCGTCAGTCCGTCTGTCCGTCCGTGTGAGCGCCTAGATCTCAGAGACTATAAGAGCTAGAGCAACCAAATTTGGCACACAGATTTTTATAAACCCCACGCAGGTCAAGTTTGTTTCAAAATTTTGCCACGCCCCTTTCCGCCTCCGTAAATTGCGAAAATCCACCACACGCACAGTTTTCAAGATATTAGACTTTTTTTAAACGGTGAACGTTAGCTATTGTTATTACCTATCATCCTACTAAATCCCAACAAGATCGGACAAAGATAAAGGTGGTACTGGCTGATTAAAGCTTTTAAGCAATTAAAATGCCTAAAAGCATGCAATAAAAAAATTGTAATTTGTTTATGTAAGTAACGAGTATCCTATAGTCGGGAGCTCGACTATAGCCTTTCCCACTTGTTTTTTATTATAAAATTGCTGGCTATAGCTATAAAGTAGCTAAAATGGCAACACTGCAGCAGACGACACTCGGCGTATGGCAAATGCGATGCAATCTAACAGCTACTTTGTCAAGCGGCAGCTGCTACAATACTCGGATTCGTACTCGCACTCGTTCCCGTACTCGTTCCCGTACCCGTATTCGTAGTGGCAACGACAATCAGTTAGGCTGTGGCAGTGGCAAGTCGTCGATATGCCGCTTTCGATTGTGCGCTGCCGTTCGCTGCCACAGATTTGTGCGCCCTAATTAATTAATTGAAATTCATGAATTGCACATGCGACTGACGGTTGAAGTACGACTGCGAGTTTATGCCACACACAGATACACACACACACACACACACACACACACACACACACACATACACAGCGGCAGCAGCCAAGTTGAAGCTGCCACAAACGATGCTGCTTTATAAATGCAATGAAAGCTCAACGGGCGGCCTGCCTCCACTCTCCCTCTCTCTTTCACTCCTCTTTCCACAACAGTCATGAACATTTCAAAAACTATACTATATATATATATAGATGGTAGCATATGAAAGAAAATCTAAGCGAAAGCCGCTTAGTCACTGAGGCGAGTTTTAATTTATTAATGGGAATTTATCGAACTGCAGAAGCGACTAAAATATAGTGAGAATATTTTGAAATTTTAGCTGAAACGTGAAACAAATGATATTTTCAAGATGCCGAAGACTTTACACCCTTTCAAAAAAATCTTAAAAATTTGAATTTTTAGGCCATTAGCTGCCAAAAAAATGTACTTAAAAAAGTTATTTTTAAAATAAAGAAAATATTTATAACAAATTAATTTTTCGATAGATCTTTTCGAACTACGTAAAAGATATGGTAAGAATTCTTAAAAGATTTATCATCTCAGTCATTACAATCATATTTGTTTATATAGATCTCACACGTTGTTACAATCTTAAAAACCCTCGGCAAGGGTATAAAAAAACCAAAAGATGGAAAATCGAAAAGTGAGACAGTGAGAAATTTGACCTACTGCGGCTCGGAATCAATATCAAAATGCGGCTTATCTGAATGCGTCGCGTAATTTGGATTATTAAGTGGCACTTAATTTAGTGGGCGTGTGCATTTTGCCTTTTCCCAAATCGACAAAATATTAAAATTGACAGCCACGAATGAACTGACGTTGAAATCCAAATCCAGCTCCAAATCCCAAGCCAAAATTGAAATGGAAATTGATCAGGTTCGGCTTTTGGGTTGCTTAATTTCTTGTCTTCCATTAGACGACGCGGTGTTGTTGCTGTTGTTGTCTCTGTGGCCATTAGGGAAATGCGGTAGCCGAGTGTCGATCGATTAAGAAACTCATTGATATATTTGTGTCACTTAAACAAGCGAAAGGGAACTCAAAAAGAGACTCGAAAAGAGACTCAAGCAACTGAATTCCACTTTCAATTTATTCATAAATATTTATGTGAGTCAAAAGAAATTGAGAAAATCAAATAAATTAGTACTTAATTCTACTTGGCATCTAATTTTAGATTAGTTAAATACATAACCATAAATAAATGCTAACTTTAAACGATGATTTTAATTACTTAATTATTCAATAAAAATTTAGTTGAACAAAATTCAGGTTAATATTGTAATTTCATATTTTAGCAGTGGAATGCATTTAAATTATTAATAAAATTGAAGACTATTTTATTTTATTATTTAAGAAAAAGTCTAAAAAACTAATAAAATAAAATATTTCATAGTGTTAAAAATGCGATTTAAAAAGTTTGAAAGTTATATAAGTGCGGATAACGCCTAAAATCACAACAAATGTTGGCCTAATCAATGGAAAATATTTTGAAAATATTGTGGCTTCGGCTCGTCAATTCCTACTGAGTGCAACAAATAAAAAACATCAAACAAGCGCAACACAAACAACAACAGCCAAGTTTCGAAATTCTCTCTTCTCTCTTCGTGCATGCTAACATTTCGAATATCGTAAGTTTCGAACTGTAGCAAGTTTAAGAGCATGCCAAGTTTAAGAGAGTGCTCCGAAAACTGAGAGAGCGAGAGCAAGTTCGAAAATGCGACGGAGACGGCGTGGGAGTTGTTGTTTTTGTTGCTGGCATTGTTATTGTCATGCTCGTCGTCGTCGTCAGCGTCGCGATGTTGTTATTATAGTCGAAAGTCACGAACATTCGCACTCGTATATAAAAATCTGCAAATGTGTGTGTGTGAATAAGCGTACATGTGTGCGAATGTGAGGGACTCGTGTGTCGGCATGTGCGAAATTCACAGTTGTAGATGTAGGCCAATGGGTAGTCGACTACAACTACAACAGCAATAGCACAGAGGACTATAACAACAACAAGTAGGCGAGTAAAACTAAGTCCAAGAGTGTGAGAGTGAAAGAGAGAGAGAGAGGCAGCTAACGCGGCATAGTATGCCACACAAATGTTGAATAGTTGCGGAAGGTTATGAATTTCCGTGAGAAATTACTACAAGTAATATGTGAGTGTTAAATGTACATAGGTATGTGTGTGTGTATGTTAGTTTTCGTATGTGAAGCGATTATGTGTGTGTGTGTGTGTGTGTATGCTACTCCTGTCGTTGTTGTTGTTGTATTTCTAGCTGGAATTTGAATTGGTTTAAGGATTGGGATTGGGCCTCTGTTCGCTCGTGTGTGACCACATTGAAGTTGCTTGGCATCCCTATCCGTCTCCCTGCCCCTCCCTATGCCCTTGCTACTGCGTTCCCTCTCTCTGTCGCTTCTCTGCTTTGCTACTCGCTTGCACTGTGTGGCAAGCTCGTGTGTTCTCATGTGTGCATACTGATAACAATGTTGCACTTGCTAATGCATTAATTTTAATGCATTTTCGGCTACGTTGAGCCGTTTAAATATCCGATGTTCCTACTACTACTACAAAAACACACACATGCACACACGCAAACTAGTGCTGTCAGAATTCAAGTCAAATAAACTACATTTAAATTCTTAAATTATCTAAACTTAAAGTAAAATATTCTTCAACAAAAAAAAAATATAAAAGATTTAAAAAAAAATTGTAACTTATGTGTTTTTAAAAATCTTAAAGTAGCGTTGAAATATTTAAATTCTAAAACTCTAGCACTCGACTATTTCAATCGCAATTTGCATTTTAAAATATACTTGTAATAATTTATGGCTAAAAGAATGTAGAAAAACATCCACAAGCTTTAGATATCTTGATGGATATTGTTGCTGGAAACTTTTTAAAATATATAAAATAAAACAAATACATAATAAATAAATTTTTTTATTATGCTTTAATTTTTAGTTCTTAATAATTTCTATCTGAAGACTAATTTAAGTCGACGTTAATGAACTAAAATAAAACAACCAACAACCAAATGTCAGAAAATTCACTTTCGGTCACAAATTTAATTAAAATTTCAGCGTAATTATAAATAATTGAAATATTTTTATGCCACAAGTAAATTCAATTAAAAAATCAATGTTATGCATTTTTATACAATTTACCAAATAAAATTATTTTAAATGCAATATATTTAAAATTTTATCATGTCAAATAGTTTTATATTTTGAAATATTTTCACATTTAAAGGCAATCAAATTTGGACTCAGAGAGATTGTAAGAGATTTTTAGAAAGTACCTGGTAACCATTTCTGTTTATTAATATTCTAGATTTAGCAGTAAATACGCTAAAATGGCAACACTGACACACAAGTTCCAGTTCCAGTTACAGTTGACTTAATTATCTGAATGCCGTTGAGCAGGGCCAAAAGTCAGTGGCAAGTCTCGAGTTATCCATCTTAGTTTAGTTTTTGAGGTGCCATGGTGCCTTATACATATATATGTATATATATATATTTATACTTATCCCTTATCTTATCATTGTATCCCTGTCCGTATCACTATCACTATCCATCCCATGTTGCTTTTGGCCTGATCAAAACTCTGGCAAAAGTGTCCTTCTCATCATTATCGCTTTTGTTTCAAGCTGCCGCTTTTGCCCGAGAGCAAAAGAGCTCATGGATGAATCCTTTGGTCCTTTGGCGCCGGCCTGACACTTTTCTGACATTGTGCAAATGAATAATTGTGCTTTTCTTTTGCCGGCAATGCCATCTCCCTATCTCTTTTCCCCTCCCTGTCACTGTCTCTGTCTGTCTTTCTCTCTCCTTGTCTCTTTCATGGCCACAGTGACAGTCACAGCCCGACCACAACAACTGCACATCCGTTCCACATCGTTCGCTCAATGTCTCATCATCATCATTATCATTGTCAACATCATCAACATCATCATCATCATCATTAACATCATCATCATCATCGTAGCCGTCGTAGTTTGTTGTCAGCCTCGTTGCTCATTCGCAGCGCCCTTGTTGTCGTCATTCTCATTCTCATCCTCATCTTCCTCTTCCTCATCCTCATCTTCCTCGTCCTCATCTTTATCATGCTCGTCTGGTTTCAACCGCAGCCAAACAAGCAGCTAAACAGTCGCTTAGCCAGCCTGACTACTGACCCCTTTTCAATGGCCCATCCGCTCTATATGGCTAAAAAGGGGGCGTGGCCACTGGACAGCGCCATTCTCCATTTGCGCACTGAAAAAAATCCGGGATCTGATTATAAAATCATTTCGAAACAATGTCAAAAGTGAGAAGTTTATTTTAGCTTTAAAATACTAAGGATTTCAATTAGATTTTTAATAATTTTTGCTTATTTCAGTACACCAAGTATAAGTAAGTAATACTATTTAAGGATATGTATTCCAAACATTTTCAAATGGAATATTACTTTAAGGGAGTATCCTGAATACATGCAGTGGCTCGTAGCTTATTTAACTAAATATTTGAATCAAAATTAAGATGAATACATTTCTGCATACATTTTTTTTAATCTTCTTCCCATTAAATGATAAAATATTTTAAAAATTTAATATGTAAAAGTAGTCGCAAAAATAAGCTGGGTAATTAAATAATTTCCAATTTTTGTAAATAAAATCTTAAATCTAATGATAGTTTTTATACTTTTTTTCTCAGTGCACACTGTTTGCCCATTCATTTTGTTTCTGTTTGCGCTTTGATTGACGGAGCTACGCTCGCTGCTGCTCCTGTTCTTGTCCTGCTCCTGTTTCTGCTCCTGTTTCTGCTCCTTCTTCTGCTCCTCTCTCTGGTCTGCAGTTGCCATTGCCGTTACCGTTGCCACTGCCGTTACCGTTGCATGTCCTTGCGCTTGTCCTTTTGCGACCAAAGGCAATGGCTGAAACTGCGCTTTTGCCAGCGTTATTAATGATTTCTCCAAAGTTTTCGCTACATTTTATGCTACGTCTTCTGTCTGTCTGTCTGTCTGTCGTGTCCGGCTTGCTCCGGATGATACTCTTGTTGTTTATTCTTGTTACTCTCATTGTTGTTGTTGTTGTTGTTTACGTATTGTTGATTGTTCTTTTATCTCGTCTCTGTCAATTTCGCTGCGTTCCATTTGACTTTGGGTTTTGAATTTCCGTCAGCTCCCAATGGAACGATTCTACTCCAATTTTCCCTACCCTCTCTTCCTCTTATCCGCTCTCCATTCTCCACGCTCTTTCCTCAATGTCCGGATCCATTTATGACCGACGCTTTATGCTCAACTGCCGGTTTTTGGGTTTCCAGCATTTTGCAGCGTTATGTTTTCGATTTTGTTTTCGGTTTTTGGTGTTTTCTCTCTCGTTTTTCCCCCTCCCCAGATAAATACTTGTCAATCAGTTATTAATTGCTTTTCAAAATTTATTGAATTTGTGGCTGCAATTCGTTCGCTTCGCAGCACAGTTCCCAGCAGAGTCGCTGCCACCAACAACATTTTCGTCATCAAGCGAAAAACTCAATTCAATTCTTGCTCCGTTTTTCACTGCGTTCGTTGCGTTTTATACACTGATAAAAAAAGGAGCTAAAATCAAGATTTTGGTCTCAGAACTAAGAACATTGGTCTAAAAAATGCGTCGAGAACATGAAAATCTTGAAGTAAGAAAACACATCTTGATTCTAAGAACATTTTAATTAAGTCTTATTTTGAAGACCACAAATTCTTATATTTTGAGGACCACAAATCTTATTTTAAGATTAAAACTTATTATTTTTTTAAGATTATATGTTCTTATTTTAAAACCAAAAAGTTTTGAATACTTAAGACAAAAAATCTCAAATTAAGATTAAGCTTCTTAACATTTTAAGAAGAATGAAGTAAGTTTTAGTTAACTTGAGTTCTAGTAATGTCGATATGACTATACAACAAACGCAAAAAACACTTGCAGAAAGCAAGGAGCATGGCTCGGTATACAAAAGATGCCAATCTCCATCATCAGTAGTGTTGTGCTGACTCGACCAGCGATCCAAGCCTAATGTCATCTTTGAGAACCCAGAACTAGTTGTGAATTATAAGTCTCAAGAAGTGACAAAATTTTAAGATTTTTGTTCTTATTTTTAGAGAAAAAGATCTAAGATCTAAGATTCTTATTCTTATTTTTATATTAAGAACTTAAGATTTTTTTTAATAATATTCTTAGTTTTAGTAATTTGGTCTTAAAATGGTCTTATATTAAGAACAAAATATTTCAATTTGAGAATTTTATTCTTATTTTAAGAACTTACGATTTTCAAGATTAATATTCTTAGTTTTAGTAATTTGGTCTTAAAATATTCTTATTTCAAGAACAAAATATGTAAGATGAATGTTCTTGATTTTAAAAAGTGGTCTTTTTTCAGTGTACAAACCTCAAAAGTGTACGAGCAATTGATTCCAGTCAAATGGAAAGCATACGAATACGGTATGAATCCAATTCGATATTGCTAATCAAACAACATTTAAAATTGCGACAGATGTGATTGACTATAGGATACTCTGCAGGCAACTCTGAGATAACCCAATTTTGATTAAAGATAAATAATTCCACTGTAGAAATAATGGTAAAGCTAAAGTTTCAGATATTGAAATTAAAAACACTGTAAGAAAGTTATTAAAACTAACAACCGCGACTCTGATGTTGCTTACAAATACCCACTAAATTGTTAATTAACTTGGCTGTGTCACAAACTTCTTAGACGTGCCTATTAATGGTTAATAAAGGCAGCTGAAAATCAAGTTAAAATTGCGGTTGTATGTTGAATTTGACTTTCAAATTTCGTTGGTTGTTGCAACGCTTTAATTGCATTTCTTGGCTGTGACGAGACACGACGAAGCGGCCAAAAGACACTGCGACAATAACACAAAGTGGCACTTCTGTGACTGTGTGAGTGTGTGTATGTGTGTGTGTGTGTGTGTGTGTGAAGCAAGCAAAGAGACAAAAAAGTCAAAGAGAAATACTCGTGCACAGAGGATGCAACTGAGATGGCGCCTTTGCCACAATGAGACTGACGTACAACAGGTAACAATGTGCTTGAAAGGTGTATGAGTGTGTGTGTGTGTTACCACATATGTACATATGTATGCATATATGTGCATGCACACAAAAAAACACAGTTTGTTAACATAAAACAGCGAAATGCAATTAGAAAATAGATGTGGCCAAGAGAGAGAAATGATTTTCTCTTTGTTGTTGCTGTTGTTGCTGGGCAGACAGAGAGTTGTTGCCAAAAACCAAGACCGCACACACACTGCAACTATTTATACTCCCCTCAATCCTCTTTTGCATCTTCCATTTTCCATCTCCATTTTACTTTTCATTTCATTAAATGAGCTCCGATGTTTATTAAAATGCATGAAATACTTTTAAAAACAATGCATTTGTCGGGTTAGCACTTTGTTAGCTCATGATGTTTACGAGACAGCTGCAACATCAACACCACCAACAATAACACTTGCAACAACAACAACTTGAACACAAAGAACACCAACAACAAAGCATCAGCAAGTAATTGACTTTGCACCTCTCTCTCTCTCTCTCACTCCCTCTCTCTCTCTCTCTCCCTCTCTCTCTCTCTGAGCAACCAATTGCTGTTATTGGAATAATACACAGAAGAAAAAAAAATCATTATAAAATAATTTATATTATTTTATTTAAAATTTAATGCACATAAATTTTCCATATTTTTATTTTAACTTAAAATTACTTTTGGTCTAAGTTGACTTTAAATAAGTACAATATTAAATTGTTTCTAATGCAGATTTTCCAGTGTACTCATCTTGCCGGCCACAGGCTTCTTTATAGAGCTGCTCCTAGCTTGCAACTTGCAACTTCAGTCCCATTGTTGGCTTGCAACATATGCAGATGTTCACATTGTTGTTGTCGTTGTTGTTGTTGCAGTTGCTGTTCGCGCATCTGGCAACATCTTGTTGAGCTGTCAAAATATGCTTGTTAACAACATTTGTTGCACCGCAACAACAGCAACAACTTGCCCCTCAACTAGTCGCCTCTTGCCCCAACATATGCTCTTGCCCCGTCGATGCATTAGTCTAAACATGTTTACAAGACATCAGCAACTTTTTAGCCATCAGTTCAGTTCCGTTCGGTTCAGCTCAGGCTTTTACGAGTACTCGTAGTTGCCTGCTTTTCATTTAATTTCTGACAGCAACATTTTTTCATTATTTTTCCATTTTTTAAAAGCAACACAAATAATCAGAAAAATTGCCGTTGTTTTTATATGCTCAATACTAATTAAAAAGGGGCAATAAAGGCGGTTTAAATTGCGAGAAATTGTATATTGGATATTGTGATCGTTAGAAAAAGTTTAAAAAATAACAATTATTTTTCTCCGTTTGCTTATGATTTTTATCAAAAAAAATAATTTAATAAAAATCAAAAATTGGCCATACAAAATTAAAATTAAAACACTTTTAATATTGGCATGAATATGCAATAAAATTTCAATTATAATGATCAACAAAAGTAGAGTCTATTTAGGCCTGATTGAGTAAAATTGAATACTGAGCATCATATAGTCGAGCATTCTAGAAAGCAGTGATTGCGTGCAATAGCCGACATGTTGTTCAACTTTATCTCAGGGTAAACTTTCCATAAATAGTCATAGCCAGTTCATGCAACAGATATGCTTGTGAGCTGCCGCCTTGGGCGTGCGTTTGTCCAATAGATCAGCATCAGCAGCAGCAGCAGCAACAACAAGAGCAGCAGCAGCAACAACAACAGCAGCAGCAGCAGCCGCAGAATTAGCAGCAACAACGGCGACTCAAATGTGCTTTTAGGCCATTTATCATTTGAACGCCGTCTGCAATTTCAGCGACTGGGCGGCGTTCAAGTTGCAGCAACAACAACGACGGCAACTCTGTCTCAGCCTAAGCTTGAAATTCGAGCAACGTGCGCACACAAGGTGTCTGCATTTCAACGCCTCAAACTCAAACTCAAACTCATACTCAGAGTTGGAGTCAGCCTCCTCTTCAATGGATGAGACCCCCACGGTCTTCTCTTCTTCTTGGTGTAACCTGGACTAACCGCTAATGTAGCTGACAGCATGCGGCATGTGGCATGTGGCAGGCAACGAGGCAGCGAGGCTGCAAGGCAGTTGACCAGCTTGGCTTTTGCTTCATTTACACTCAAATTATTCAGCATAAATCATTTTAATGTTGCGTGATTTTTAGACGGCCATTTAGCGGACCGTGAATGTCACTTAAAATTTGACACATTAAAAAAGGCAAACAAACGAGGGTTGCCTCAAGACTTTCCTGCAGAAAAGTAAACATAAGACATCCCAAAATAAGAATTATATATAAAATTTTTAAATTTGGTCTAAATAAAAAAGAATGAGAAAATAAAAGATGTAATCATTTAAAATAAAAATCTACGATTAATTTGAAAGAAAACAACTTTAAATTCAAATAAAATTCACAAAAAATAAATATATAGATATTTAAGAAAAATATCATAAAAAAGGTCAACAAGAAAAATTTAGCAATATTTTATTTATGTGCTAACACGGGCAACGCCGGCTCATAAGTCATCTTGAAACGTTTTTAATCTTATTCAATTAAATGTGTTAAGCTAGTTATGAATAAACATAAATAAATCGGACATCTTTCAAACAAATTGTGCTTATTTATGTAAATTTAGTTGAATGCTTAAATGAATAGGAAAATTCGCTTTTGTGACAATGAAAACAAAACAAAAAGTGTTGAATGCGACAGACAAATGCATATTGTAAAATATTTTAGAGTTGGCCTTAGAGCGCAACATTTCTTATTCAAATGATGATGATAACGATGATGATGATCATGATGCCACGCCATATGTTGATACAGAAAACGAGTGTACATTATAATTGCAGACGAATAAACTTTTGACCGTGCTTTAAACCAGACACACAGTTCAAAATAGTCAGATCAAAGCGAGCACATAAAATATATATAGAATACATATAAAAAGTATATAAGATGAGTTTGTATATATGTACTCTCAGACACATGTGCTTTGAAGTTGATTCGAAATTCATTTTAGCTTTGAGTTGGCACTCGCAGGAATCACGTCTTTTAGTTCACAGCACAAATGATACTTGTTGTCGTTGTTGTTGTTGTTGTTGTTGTTGTTGGTTGCCGTGTTTTTCATGCGTTCAAGTATGAAAAAGAAAAAACAACATTTCATTAGTATTAGCATCATAGAATCTGTTATTGTTGCCAGACAGTTTTATATACGACTGTCTGGCTTAATGGTCTTTGCCAACTTACGCCATCAACTTTTGGCCTGCAGCGTGCTCTTTGCAGGAAGCGCATTATGGCAGGCGGCATATGTTCCTTGTACATCGCATATTGCCTAAGTACAAAACGGCAATGGCTAAAATGCACACATTGGCCAACAGTCTTGTCGGGCGTCTGGCAGCTGGGCTCTGTAACCAGACAGAGACGGAGACAGAAACAGAGTATTTTCAAATATATATAAATGATGCATCCATATATGTTAGTTGCATGCAGAGAAAAATGTTTAACAACTTTCATAATTCATTTCCTTCAAAACAAATTCAAACTAAAAGAAATTTTACAATAAATTCTAATACATTAATAATATTAAATAATTATTATATTATACATTCGGCTGAATGCATTGTTACCACTTCTTTTTCTCTGAGTGTAGAATATCTGTAGCATATATAATGGCTGGCTTACGTGTGTGGCACAAAGTTGGCAACAAGATGATGAGGCAGCAACAGCAGCACAGCAAAATCAATCGAAATGTGTGCCGCATTTTGAATTTGAAATTCCCAACTGCCGCCAGCAATTTGGATGATGTATTAAAGTCGCGTTAAAGTCTTATACGCTTTCAAACTTGAATCAAACTGAATCTAAAGCTGAAAATGAAACAGAAGCTGAGGCGGAATCTCGAGCTGGGCAACAGATTGTTGCTCAAGTAAACAGCTTGGACAACTTTTGATAAGCGCATAAGGCGAACGGAGGCATCGCTTATCAGTGGCGTGCAAAACAAGAGGCCGAAAAAAATATATGTACATATTATGAGTATGTAAACAAAGGCAAACACATAAACAAGTCACAAAAGGCTACAGTCGAGTGCACGCGACAGTAAATGATACCCGGCACAAGTCTCTATAAAAAGTTATTTGATTATAAGAAAATTTTTAATATACACTTAAATATATACAGTGTGCCGAGCAGCTCTTTTGACAAAGATATCAATTCACATAACTTATTTTAATTCTTGCGTTTTTATTCATTTCCTATTTTTATGATTTTTATGGTACTTACCAAAAAAAAATTTCAATTGATTTTAAATATACACTTGGGAACATGAAGTAAACGTATTTATGTATATGTAAGAAGCACACATTTAGGGTTACCAAATCTTATAGTTACTGAAATATTAGAATAAATTTTATATACTTTTTCGTACAGGGTATAAAAAACAACTACGAATCGAATTAGCTGTGTGAATGTAGATGTGGCATCCATTCCATAAACACATGTTTAAGGCGGCGCATACCAGTATAAACCTATGCTTCTCTTCCCTTTCCCCTTACCCTTCGCCTTCCGTTCCCTCACCATCCTCCTCTGGAGGCTTCTTCTGCTGGGCGTTGCCGGCAAAAGGCAAATGGAAATTTATTATACATATATGTAGATATATTGCCAAGTTGAAAATGTATTCAAAGCGTGTAGAAAGCAGCAGCTGTGCAATCGACCTGGTTTGGGGTATCTACTGATGAAATTAGCCAAATTATTGGCCCCGGAACAAAGACAAGTTAGAACCACGACACGATGCCTCTTTAAGGGCTGATTGCTTTAATTGAACACACCTGAGATAAAGTGCGGTGAGTATAACAAATACAATATACATATGTATGTATTCATTACCAAATGATTCGACTGCTAATTGGATTTTCAATTCTATTTATATATGCCCTTATGAAAATAAGCCAAAATCAAGCTCAAATTCAATTTCAGCCGACACTCGATGCACACGCATATATTGTATGTGTGTGTGCAAGTGTGTGTGTGTGTGTAGTTTCATTGGCAAAATTTTAATAAAAATGTAAATTTGCTCTTAGTGGCCTAAGGGGTTTCTGGCACATGCGAAACCAATAAAAAGATATTGCTCGTTATGAACTTGACGGCAGTTTTCAAAACCTGTGCACTCAAAAAACTCAAAAAAAAAAAAAAAAGAAACAAAAAAGGTGCTCGAAATAGCGCAAAATAAAAAACAAGTTAAGAAAGTTTTGGTAATAACATTTCGGTTATTATTCGCCAAGTTTAAAGTTTTCGTTTCCGCTTGCTGAGTGTCATATCAATTTTCAGAGTCAATAGTTCGACTGGGAAGCATCAAATGACCCCCAAGCTGGGCAATTGCTATCTCAAAACTGATACACATAAGTGGAAACACGGATACACGTATACACAGAAATATGCATATGTATTTGTATAAATATGAGCTGCTGAGAAAAGTTTTGCCAGCTACTGGGACGCAATTCACATAAGTTTCTTCTTATTTGTTTATCCGAAAATTCTTTTTAGCATATTTCTTGTTTCACTTGTGAGTTTAAAGATTGATAAGCCATCAGCAAGATATTAAAAAATTATATGCTTTGATAAACATTTTAAATAAAGCATAAACTGGCAATTGACTTAGTGCTAGAACAGAACATAGTCTGAATCCTGTTTTAAGTCGGAAGAAATATTTTATTCTGTTGGTAATAATAAAAATAAATATTATGATGTTCCCGTATTAATCAAAAAGCAGCTTTTTAATTTTATTTACATTTTTAATGTGAATAGTAACTATGATAAAAGCAATAATAGCAAAGAAAAGTTTGTTTTAAAAATGATTTTTATGTACCTAAACACTTAACTTTCGCTGTCTATTTAAAAATACAATTAACACCGTTTTCACGCCCCATAACTGACTGTATATTGTTGAGGAAATATTGACTGATTTAATGGACATCGAAACATTATCGAACTCATTGCGAAATGCGGGGAAAGTGTTGAAAGACGCATTGTTTGGCCATAAAACGCGCACATCATTAAATTCCTTTTCCCCCAGATGTCGAGGCTAAGGCTACGTTAAAGGCTTTCCACACAGATCCCCCCCTGAAACTCTTTTCCCATCTCGAAACTCACATATGTAAACGTTTAAGTACGATATTTAGATATGTGTACAAAACATGCCGGAACCGAAGCATAAAAACCGAAAATGCGCATAATAAAAAGTCATCATCATAGTCATAGACCCATCGTTAGACATCCCAATGTCCAATGTCCCGATGTCTCCCCCTTTTACAGATGTGCGATAAAACAACGCCCGGCAACAAAAACAGAAAGGGCATCGAGTAAAATATGAGAGACAAAGCATAAAATAAAACACTTCCAAACTTCAAGTTGACAATTTGAAGACGTCAATAAAGTTTCCAAAACCAGCTCTCAATGTTGATGTTGATGTCGTTTGCGTTTGCGTTTTCGCTTTCGCTGCTTTCTGCTTCTTCTGCTTCGACATCTTCTTCTTCGTTTTTCCCAATAAAAATTCTTTAGAAATCATTTAGAAAACGCATGCATGCACATCATGTGCACACCCACGTCTCCTTACCATTCCCCCTCCATTTGCAGTGGGAAATGCCAGCAGATAGATGGATAAAGCGCGTGTCAGACACGACACACGGCCATGGATCATGTGTCAAATTGTGACTTGCACAGTATCTAGATGAGTGGCAGCAGTAACTGTAGTAGCAACTAGTCACCTTGCAGCATCTTCTACGGAGCAGTATCCATTATCAATGCAACTGCAACTGCAACTGCAACAGCGACACAGACACAGACAGAGCAATAGTAATAGAAGGCGACACTTGGAGGCAAGTACACTGAGGAAAAATATCATATATTTAGTACTTGAAACTCCACATTTCGAACTTGATTTCTCACTCAAATTAAAATTACTCAAGCCCATATTTTAAGTATACTCAAGATTCGTTTATTTTATATTAAGATTGTTAGTACTTGGTTAAAGTACCGAAAATACGATTTTTTTCAGAGTGTACTCGAGTTCTTGTACCTCAGCTGGAGGCAAGCTGCAAAACGGAGCACGCAAATGCACTTTTTGATTGCCTCTGGCTGCTCTTATCTGTCTCTCGATGTTTTTCTTATGAATACCAAAGTGTTGGGAGTCTCTAAACCAGCGACTGAGGCTCACAATCAGACTTGGACTAGTTGTTCTTGTTCTTGTGCTTGTTCTTGGTCTTATTCTTGTTGTTCTTGTTGTTCATCTGCTTCTTGTCGCATTGTCGTTTTATTTGATGTTCGGGTAAAAGCTTTTATCAAAAATCGTATTGCATGCAAATTAGATTCCTCTCAGATCTATTCTACCTACAACAACAAACACAAAAGCAAATGCGACTCCTTCACTGTCGCTTTGAGCAGCAAATACCAAATAGAAATGAAGCAAGGATGATAAGAAAAGGCACACCGAAGATTTGATACCGTTCCAGAATCCTATAAGTATTTAAATATGAAGTAACATTTAAACCTTTAGTAATAATATTATAATATTTAAGGAAATAGGACTTTATATATTTTGGTGTTCCTTTGATTGCTTCAATAATATTATAAATATGCTATTATAGTACTACATATTTATTATTGTACGAAATGTTCTAATAATTAATAAATCTGTCAAATGTTGTATACTGAAAATATGTGAAAAACAAATTACACCCTGACATAGAAATTTTGTTCGGTTGTTTTTTTAAAAGAAGCTACATACATATTCAGCAAAATTTCAGGAAATTTGAGTTCCAATTCCAACATTGTTTTTTCAATAATTTTAAAAGACTAACACAAATATTCAAATTTATTTTAAATAAAGAATATTATTGCATAAAAAAAGATGCGCATTCAAAAATTTTTAAAAGTTTTTCCGACATTCAAAAGATAAAGAAGATGAATTTGTGGATGAACAAAATACTTTCTGCAAGGGTATTAATTCTTCATAGGGCGAAGAATATACACGTTGCCTTTTCTAAGATGATGCCATTGTCGTTGATGCTGCAGCTGTCTCTGCTACTTACAACTGATATTGTAGTTGTTGTTGTTGCAGCTGTTGTTGTTGTTGTTGTTGCTGCTGCTGCTGCGGGCCTGCTGATAAAGACACCGACGACAATGCTGCCAAACGCTGATGATTCAGACATTGCAACCAAAGCTCATTCAGCTGCTGCTGCTATTGTTGTTGTAATTGTTGTTGTTTTTGTTGTTGCTGCTGCTGCTGCTGCTTACGACCAAATTGTTGTTGCTGGTCTTTTGTCGCAGGTCTCAATTGACTTGATAAACTTCTTCCTACAATTTTTTTCAATTCCGTCGTACGCTTTTGCTTGTTAACGTCAACTGACTGCACACACACATTCACATTCACATTCACACTCACCATGAACGCACACACCACGCATACACACACACAAAAGGAAAATGCAGGCGTAAAATGAGTTCGCCTTTTTCTTTGGACTCTATCGAGCACGTCTTATCTTTAGTCTCATACGTATTTGGCCCATGACAGCGACGGAGGCTGCTGACACTCTGACTGAGAGAGAGAGAGGGAGAGAGTTATAGTGAGCGAGGGAGAGGGAGAGACAGCGTAACGCCGGCTTAAACACACTCGAATGCATTTCCATTTCATGGCTATGGCTTCATAGCCGCCAAACGTCGTCGTCGTCGTTGTCGTCTGTCTTCTGTCTTCCGTCGTCTGCCGCTTTGTCTGGTGGCGCAGCGCCAACTCCATATCGCCATATCGTAAGTATAAAAGCAAGAAGAAAAACTAAGCAGCATCGCCTTTGTCGCAGTCGCAGTCGACGTCGCTGTCGCCGTCGCTGCTGCAGTCGCTGCTGCCGCTGCAGTCACCGGCTCTTGGTGTAATAGCGTTCATCGAAGCTTAAGGTGTATAAATCACACACAATGCGGTCTTTTGTAGTTTCAGGCGACACACACACCACACACACACACACACACACACACACAATAGTGTGGCATGCCCCATTCTGTTGCCGCAGTGAAAAAGTACGCAGCGCTCAAGTTTTTTTTAGACCCTGTAACTAAAAAGTACAAAAGGTCTATTAAAATGGTCAAAAGTGAAAAGTGAAAAAATTTACATACATATGTAGTATATATACTCTTGATAAGCTTTTAAAGTAAAACTGGAAAAATAAGAATATTGTGAGGAAAAATACACAGAACACACAAGCTTGCAATCAAGATGTTTTCTCAATTTTGTCAAGACCATAGTTTACTATTAAAAGTACAGGGCTCGAGTCCCGCTTTGAAAGATTTCATATATGCAACTTTTAAAAAAATATTTGTATTATATCTTTTTTTATATTTTCATTTTAATAATTGAACAATTACAGGGTTTCTCCCAGTCGAGTTGCCTCAGCTCCCAGCCCTTTCTACTAGTTTTTTGGGATTTAAGTTATTGCCGTTCCGTCATGTGGTTCCGCTTTAAACTGCTGGACTTCAGCTGTTCACAGTTTCCGCTGAGCATTTAAATAATAATAGAATTATAATTTATTTTTAACAATTTGTTGCACTGTTTGTAATCATTTGTTAACTGTCAAAGCTTAAGCCACACTGCACTGAGAAGGCGTTTAAGCCGCTTAACACAAGAGAGGGATAAAGCCAACTTGAGAATATGTTAAATGGCCGAAACCAATACAAAAGCCAGCCACTTGAGTTGGCCATGGTCCGTAGACAGTAGACCGTAGTAGACTTAAAACCTAATGCCATCTGATGAATAGCCAAAATATTTAAAAGCTATATTTAAAATCAAATAAACACATCTGCCAACAATCAAATGTCTGCTTGCTTTACTGTAAATTAAGCTTAGTTTCACTTTATTTAGAACTCGAGTCGAGTCGAGTCGTGTTGAGTCGAGAACTGGATGCCGATGGCAACCAAATGGAAAATGCTGAAAATTCAACTGCAAAGCGAACCATTCAAGTGCAAGTTCAGCGTCAGCCTCTGGCAAAAACAGCTTAGCCCGGTTTGAATTGGAATTTGCTTATGGCCAACTGCAACAGCTCTTTGGAGTGAAGTTGCACTGCGTCAATATTGAATATTGCAATTGGAGGAAGCTCCTTCCCTCTCTCTCTCTATTTGTATCTCTCTCTCCCACTCACTCTCTCTTTTGGCGCCATGGAAACAAATTTGTACACATGTTTCTGTCATTTTATGGAATTATGTGCAACGCACATGACAAACGAAATAAAATCATTTCAATGCCTCTTAAACCACGCCACGACGGATTCTTTTCCACAACATTGGGCCCCAAACCCGACAGCAGTACTATGGATAAGAAAACCATAAAGATTCACCAAATAATCAGTAATGATTAAAAAAAAGAATAATAAATTATTAATATACTACAAAATTATTTTCAATAATTTATTTCAAAAATGAAAATTATATAAAAGCGCAGAAATATCGGAATATTCTTACTAAAAATAAATAGCTAAATTAAGCTCCAAATCGGAAAAAATAAGGATTGATAGACTGACTTATACAAGAGTATTAAAATGCAATTTTTTATATGCATTCAGCAGATACAAAAGTATCTGCTAGAATCAAGCAGCTTAACGTTGTTTACTTTTCAAGCAAATATAAGTGAAACATAATAAAAATGCAGTTTTTTATGTTTGACAGTCAAATGTATGAAAGTATTATAAAATATTGACAAGAAAACAAATAAAAAGTGGAAAGCTGAAAAAAATTCAACAAATATTTAATAATGAGTGCAAACTGAGGTTAAATTAACTACGATAAATATAAAATTTAAATTAATGAAACAATTTAATTGTTTTCACTAAAAATTTAACAAAAATAAGGAAATTAAAGACAAATTGATTCATAAATATATATATTTTTAATGCAAACAGCAGATTCAAGCAGCATAGAGTGGTTTGTTTTAAGCATAAATTTAGTAGTACACAAATAATATAGAAAATGATATTTCTATGACAAGCACATTTAAAATTATTGTAAGATATTGACACAAGAAGAAATTGCAAGTAGAAAGCTGAAAAAGTATCTACGTGACGTTCAAGAAATATATCTTGTTTGTTTCAAGTACTCTTAGCATTATTCGACAATCGGAGGCATATATTTACTTGAAAATATACTTGCAGAGTTCAAAAGGTTAGACATCTTCTTCTTCTGCTTGCCAAACATAAATTCTCATCCATTGTGCCAAGAAAACGCAGTTTGTTTATCGTTTATCGTTTATTTCAGCAATGACAGGTGCAGCTGCGAGTATCTATAAGTTGGTTGCGTTTGTTTATGGAATTGGAATTTGAACTTTTAGCTGGCCCAGAATAAGCGACTGACTGTCTGCTCAACTGACTCACTGACTCAATGACTGACTGACTGACAGATTGACAGTCTAGACTCACTCAGTTAACCAAACAGCTGGCGTTGTGATTGTGATTCTGATTCAGATGCCTCCCCTGACTCTCTGTTTACGAGTATGTTGTTAAATGCAAAAATCATTTCCTATCAAAACAAACAGACAAACAGACAAACAAACAAATAACGAGGCGCACGTACCAAGAGTCGCCTCCATTGAGTTATTTTTCCTTTGGTTTAAAATGCAATAACCAATCAAATAAATTGCCCAACAAAATGATTCGAGCATTAAGCATTAAGCCAAAACGCGTTGTCGACATTTGTATGAAATTCCTTCTATTTTTGTTTTTGTTTTTATTTTTTATGTTACTTTTTAAGATGATTTCTTGTGATTTTGTCGCAAATGTGTCTCATTATTGCGTGATATTTATTTAGGTTATGACTTAAGTTGTGTCACGTTCACTTAAATTTATATCCAATATGTTGGCCATCAGTGGCAGCCAACGCCAAAACAAATTTCAGGGCCAAAAATATAGCCCACAGATCTGAGCAGAATGACATGGGTGTGTGTGTGTTGGGTGTAGTTACTGTCTCGCTGGACCTGTGATTATACATAGATAATTTATATGCAAATATGCAATGCACGTCGCTTGCATTGCGGTCCATTTCCACAGAGATTCATAGTCCGAGTTCGAGTCCGATTCCGAGCCGGAGTTGGAGTTGGAGTTGGTATCAGAGTTGGAGTCACGGTGACAGCCACAGCACGGCACCACTAATTGGACCCAGCGGTGCACCACCACATCGTGATCGCATTTAAATGTGCTGATCAATTTGGTTAAATGTTAATGGCGCTCTGGGCGAGCCAGCGAACAGTGGAGCAAAGAACATTTACGCTTAAAAGTCTTCCAAATTCATTAACAAGTAAAAATTATTATTGCAAACCAGGGGTTAAAAACGAAACGAATATCGGTTTCAGTTACGGTTTCGGTTATGTTCGCATTTAGGTTTTCGGTTATCGGTTAAGCAAAATCTTTGAATAAAGGTTTCGTAACGGTGAACCGGTTTTTGTATGTTTCGGTTTTGAAATACCGGTATGGTTTCGGTTCACATATAAATTTTTTTTTGCAAAAATATAGTTATATTAATAAATTAGTAATGAATAAAAAGGCATAACTTTCCTAATGTTTCATTCATACATTAATTGCACATCTTCTTCAGTTTGATGTAGTTTAGTTACATTTTAACAATTTTAATATTTCATTTAACAAATTTATTTTATGCGCTTATTCAGTGCAATGAAAATTCGAACACGAATATCACAAATAAAAATTCAAAATTAAAATCAAAATTAATGATGAAAAATATTTTTTTTTGTATGTATGAAAAACCGAAATTAACCCTTATAAATGAAACGGTTACCAAACGGTTATTTCGGTTTACAGAGTTTCGGTTTAAAGGTTTCGATCAAATGAAAAAACTTTTTTCGGTTACGGTTTCAGTTACGGTTTTAAATTTCAATCGGTTTTAACCGGTTAAAGGTTACGGTTTCGGTTAGAGTTTTAATCCCTGTTGCAAACAAATTAGAAATCAGAATCAAATATAATTTATAATTGTTGGGTTATTGTTCATGAAAAAATGGAAATCTTAAAAAGAACCCAATTAATTTTGACTGCATTTGGAGACACTGTGCAGCATTCCAGCTGAGACTGAGACTGAGACTGAGGTTCGAAGTTCGATGCGGGTCGTGTCTTCGTTTTACCTTCATTTCACTTGGCCGCATAAAAATATATATGACACACATAAACTGAAATTAGCTGCCGATTTGAGAATCGTTGTCATTGTTTCAATTTCTCTTCGTCTTCAGCTTGTTGTTCTTGACGTTGCTTTTGTTACTTGTGAATTGTTTTATATTTATTTGCGCGGCATTAAGCCATTAAAATACAGCATACGATATAAAATACAAGATTACAATAAGCTATCAAGCAGCTGCAACTTTATCTCCATCTCCATCAGCATCTCTTACATCTTCTCCTCCTCTTGTCAGTAATCAAATCAAATTTGTTTGGATTTTCTATTTTTTTTACAGTGCAGCCTAAAAGCATGCCACACATTTTTCACAAAACAGCTTTAGCTTTTGCAAACCAAATCCGCTGCACTTTTTCATTGGCTTCAAGCTTTTTTGTCTATGTCTAAACTTATTATCATTCTGGCTATTTATTTTATGGCTCACACACACACACACATACGTAGCTGCTACAATTGTTTTCACATGCAAATGCAAAGTTTTACCCCTCCGTTGCCTCCTGTTCCTTCAGAAACATTTATATGCAAATAGATCGCAGGGAGCGTGAGAGACACACTCAAAAAGAGATTTTCACTAAAGACAAATGCTACAATATTACGGGGAGCATACCTTGAGTGGCTCCGGCAAAATGTCGGAGGGCTTCCACTGTCCTTCTCTGCCATCCATTGCTTCTCGTTTCTCACTACTCGTCTCCAGCTTCTGTCTTCCTTCCTTCCTTTCTTGCTTGCTTCACATCTTGTCTTTGCTCTTGCTACGCGCTCAAGTAGCAAAAAAATCGCTGAAGTCGCAAAAATTATTGCAGTTGGCAACTTGAAGCTGACATTTCACACTCACACACAAACACACACACACACACACTCACACTTACACACACATACAAATAAAGTGCGCGTGCGATAAAAATAAAGTGACAGCAAAAACAATTGCAAACTTGTGCAATTAATTAAGTGAAAAGTGCGCATTTCTCTGTGCAACATTAGAAATTGAGTTGCCACCTTTGATGATGACTTTAAGAAACTTTATGGCTAGCAAAAAATCAGCCGACTCAAACTCAAAGTCAAACTCAAATCCAATGCCAATGACAATGTCATGTAACAGACCTGCAGTCGAGATACTCGACTGTAAGAGGCCCAGTTCTTGTGTCCTCACAGCCTTTAGTTTCTATCCCCTTGAATTAAATACAAATTTAAAAAAGAAAGTCATAGAAAGTAAAATTATTTTTGGGCACCCTCAGATTTTTACATATTTTAAATTTAATTTCTTTATTCTCGTTTCAGCTTAAATATTATTTTATACATAATTTATAATAATTAAGAGTGATATTAAGTCTTTAATTTTATTTAATCTTCAAAAGTTCCTTTGGCAATTGCTCTTTGTTAACATTAAATAAAAATTAGTAAATAAAAATGTAATTTTTGATCGGAATTTGGTTGCTTTGTATTTGTTTTCATTTTTGCAATATTTGTAGACAAATAAGCAACTTAAAAAAGAATAACTAATTAAACTAATAATTTTTAAATTAAATAAAAAAGAAGGAAAAAAATTACTGTTTAAAATTACTATTGACGCCAGCAGCAGTTATGTATGTTATCTGTAATCATAACTCAATTATCGTCACTATTTATTAACCGACCGATAGGAAATTTTCAGCATACGTCTTTAAAATAGCAAAAATTCCAAATGTAAATTTTCAAATCGATTTTATAGGGACAGAAAGACAGACGCTGTCACAAATCTGTAAGGCAGGGTACCCTTTTGGGTACTGGGCTGAAAAATGTTCCCACACGTGTTGTCATTTAAATATTTAAATATGCTGCTGGCAGCATCGGCAACGACAGCGACAACGATGACGATGACGACAACGACAACAGTTGCTGGCGTCGCTGATGTTGCCGATGTTGCCGATGTTGCTGCTACCGTTGCTTGAAGTTTTGCATGTTTTGCTGTCTGTGTTCAACCAAAAACCAAACTGTTACCCAGACTGCCTTTTCTGGCACTCGGTACACACACTAGCACACACACACACACACTCACACTTACACTCACACTTACACACGTACTCGCTCAATGAGATTTTTTCTCATGCTCAGGCATCTGTGTGTGTTTTTTTTTGCCTTGCTTCTTGGCGTGCAGCGTCTTCTTCTTTTTTATCAGACAAACTAAGCGCAAAATTAGTTTTTGAACTTTTTAAATTGGTTTATTTCATGGAGTTTTGATTTTTAGCACATTGCGTAACGAGCCTGAGAACTGTTCGCGTTTCCTAATTGGCTCGCCGTGCTTTCTCCTCGCTTAACTTAAAAGCGCAATGATGGCAACGATTGCAGCTTTCTTAGCGCCTTCATTAGCAGTGAATGTATGTGTGTGTGAGTGTGTGTGTGTGTGTGTATGTGTGTGTCGTTGTGTGTGAGTAACTACTCAATTTGCCAGGCGACTTCAAGGGAAATCATTTTTTATTTCATCTATGGCTACACAATTTTGCAATTATTGTAATATGTATGAACGACACCCGCTGGCCGTGTGACCCCCCCCTCCAACCCCCTCACCTGTACCTGTACCTGTATACATATACTTTATACACTTTTATGACATTTTCTATCCTGCAGTGGGTAGTAAAATTTTGTTACAAAATGTGCAGCGTATTGAAGCAGCAGAGGCATAAAGTATTTGTATATTTTGTTTTGAAATATTTTCAGATCAGATGATTTTTAATTAAAAAATCCTGTGTTTTTTTATTGAATGTGTATTCATTATGTCGAAAATCAAAGATCTCCGAAGTATTGCAGGATTAATTGAATTTTTTTAGTCATCAGTTTGATAACAATTGATTTGAAAAACAGCAGAAAGAGTTTTCAGTCTTCCCCAAATATAAAAACTTGCATTTCTCGGACATGTCTACAGAGTCACAAAAATCGTCGGCCAAATTATTTAAAACATTACAAATGTTCAAACTCCATTCTAAGTCTAACAAATTGGCAAGAATAAGAATAATCTGCAAGGGTGTTTAATCGTCGTCTCGCCAAAGACAGCTTTGTCTCCTCTTCTTCATTTTTATTTTACAGCGTTTCAAAGTGTATACACATCCATATATTGCCCCAGTACGTGCAGGAGAAGACACGTGAAGAGGAGCGTGGTGGGAGGTGGTGCTAGGAGGGAAGGGGGCTTAGTACGTGCCCATGCCAGCAGCACTTAATACCTTATAATTTGCTGTGATTCGTTGCTTTCATAAAATATACTTTATGAACAATAATTCATATGCGCGTGTGTGTGCGGAAAGTGCATAAAAATCAATTTTTGCACATGAAACGGCAACGAAAAAGAAACACACTTGCAAAGGCGGTGAAATAAAACAACAGAAACAACAACGACAACAACAAATATGGCAACAGCAACAAAATAGCGTATACGACAATAACAACGACAACAACAACGGCAACAACAACTGCAACAACGACAACGACTTTGCATACTTCTCAGATGACAAGCAGTGGACGTTGCTGCAGTTGTATGCGTTGTAGGGGGCGACGCTGAGCAGGGGGAGTGATGATGAAAACAGGCACGAAATAGCTTTCTCACATAACCCCTCCCTGCCCATTCCCTTTCACACACATACTCGTACTCGCACTCGTATTCGTACTACTTGAAACTGATTACATGCACAATTTTGCCCCGCTCTTTGTTCGGCCAGTGGCAAATGGCAAATGGCAATGGCAATGGCAGGACCCAGAGAAAGGAGCCTGAATCGGAGTCAGAGTCACAGCCAGTGCCAGAGCCAGGACATTGCCGCAGCAATTGTTATTCGCTTTACATGTGTATTGATATTTGTATATTTGTATGTACACTGAGAATAATTTTTCCATATTGCGATCAACATCGTTTATAAAAAAGGTTGTATATTTTTAGAACATTTATAGAATGTGGCAACTTCAATCACTTTATTTGCTCCCCATGGATTCTTTTATTTTGTTTTCAAACATTACTTTGAAGGTTTCAAAATGTATATTTTTTAATAACAGAGCTACTGCTCTTAGGTAGTTCAAAAGTAGCGGATATTTGGTAATAAATTCAAATAAGAAATAAAATTTAATCACTTAATTTATGCCACGGATAATTTAATTTGGTTTTCAAAATTTTCTTTGAAGTATTAAGAATATTTAATTCAAATTACAGAGCTATATCTAAGCCAGTACAAAAGAAATACTTAATACAAATATTTCAATCATCGAGATTCTTATTGAAATGTTGTGCTTGAATCAAAAAATCAGAAATAGAATTCTAAATTGAGTTTTTTTTTTCCTGTGTATGTACCAACACACACTCGTGCAGCATTGTGTGTTGTGTGTGTCGTCGGTATTGTTATATGTTCCTGTGGTCGTTTCTGCTGCAAGCTGCGCACTGGTTGCCTCCGATTGCTGTTTCCTTTTCCCCACGATCCTTTCGGCTTTCACCCCTTTTCCGTACTCCCCCCTCTTGCCATGTAGTGCGGTTCCCCCGCCATGCAATTATTTCAACAAATTTAAACCTCAGCGAAATAATAAACAATTCGTTTTCAGATTAAAATGCAATTTTCATAACTTTTTGTGCAAGGCACTTTTACCCCTCTCTTCCAGATCCCCTCTTCCCCACTTTCTTCTCTCCCCTTTTCTTTCCTCTCCTCACCAAAAAGCCGCAATTACTACTTATTTTATTTATTCGTAAGCCGGCGCATTAATATTTCACAAGGTTTTTCCCACCGTTCAATTGTTGTTCTTGTTGTTATTACTGTTGCTGTTATAATTTTCTTTACTTCTCTGTGGCATTTATCATGCTCGCACATTTACCAATTTACTTATATACTATGTAAATATTTTATAGTTACACATAACGAGTAGAGAATTCTCCCTGATTAAATCATCTTTTGTTTCACGCCGTACAACTTTTCATCAGCAGCTGCAGCTACGAAGACAAAAAAATCATGAAATAAGGGATATCTTCCAATAGGCAACGTTTAAATACCCTAAAAACCCCTTTTGACATTTATAGTTTTTATATAAATTAAAGTTATGTAACTAATTTCCAAGGAAAAGTCATAAAATTTATTTCAAATACCTCAAAAACGATATAATTAGGTTTTCCTACAAAAATTCAAGTTCTCTGTCAATCATTTTTATTTAATGCGATTCACTTTTCATGAACATTTAATAACACCCCCTGCAAGGGTATAAAAATTTTGAACCAATCAGATTGCATAATTAGCATGGAAAATTATTCCAATAAGTTGCGATTGAATTCCCAGTAAAGTGGCGACACATTTGACAGCTTATAGATGAATATGGATTGCTCACCCATCCCCTACCTTCCTTTCCATCCCTTCCCTATACCCACCTTCAAAACTTCAACGACACGTGACGTATCCTGGTCAATACTCCTTTTGGCCCTCTCCTTTCCCCTGGACTCAGGTGATGGCAACGAAATTGGCCAGCTGACGGTTACATATTATGGCTCGCATATTTAAGGCCATGTGTCGTCCATCACAATGGAATTTTAATGGCTGTTGGTTAGCTAATTGGGCTTACAATTAGCAAGAGGGAATGTCAATTCACAGGACAGTGCCAACACCTGAGCATAGCATCCTAAGGGCATTCGATATCGTATCGTATCGTATGTCAACTGTCTGATGTCTTCAAAATAGATATTTCACTTTCAGCATTTGGCATTTTGGCTTTTAAAGTGCTTCAACATTTTATTGACATGGCATCCTGCTATGATAATGTGATATACGTCAACGTCAATTGGATTGGATGCTTTCAAAGCCAATAAGCTGCTATTCAGTGGGGATACATCCACACTCAGACATGATTTATTGCCGGAAAAACAAAGACATCCCCTTTGAGCTGGAGCTGGAGCTTGTACTCGTAAATGTACTGTACGACTTCTTTTGATAACTGATGAGAGCTGGAGATATGGGAAGAACTAGAGTACTGGAGAACTTGAGGGCTAAACGAAGTCACTTCAAACATATTGATTGTGCGCACTTGAAAATGAAATTTAGCTGTTTTCATAGGGTATTAACTTAACAAAATTGCCAATTGAAACAGTACGCTGTTTAACCCTAACCATAAAAGTCATGTGAATACAGACAATTGCTAAGAATCAAATCTGTAAATACTATGATGATGAACTCTGGTTTCTTATGTAAGGGATAAAATATTTTACAGTTTTCCTTAAATTTAAATCATTTTTATTTTAAATAATGTATTCTGGTATTATATACACACATTTATTGCGTTGATGAGTTCAGAATTAAGAGGAAAGACCATATATGATAATTTTTGCTTTTTTTATTATGCTGATATTATATAAAATGCATTCTTATTACTTAGTAATTTTTTGCTGCATTATTATTTAACTTTCTTAATATGTGGTCATCTATTTATTTATATTAATCTAAAAAATATTCTACGGATATTCATAGTTCTACGTTATGAAATCAAAAATACTTATAACTATTCTGAAAGTGTCTTTATATCTATTATCTTGGGGATACCTGTATCTTTTAAATAGTTACATAACTTTATTTAAATCTGAACTCTGCGCATGTATGTGAATCACCTCAAATGCCATTAATTCAACAATTTGCTCTTATCGAACAATATATAAAATGTGAAAAAACTACAGCAACAACCACATCAATTGATCAACTTTTACCTGGCGCATAAATTGGCAAAGAGCCAACGTTGAGAGTCCAATCAGCGAGGGCCAAAATAGATTTTTCGGTGTCATAAAAATAACCGTTTAATTCAAGTGCATAAGTATGTGTAAATTACCAAGTGTACACACAAAAATATCAACATACGGATAACAGTTATGTGGATATGTTTAAACTCCATCGGCATCTGTAATATGCGCGAAAAGAGGGTTAATTTATGCACTTAAATGTTAATGCGATGCATCTGCGATAGTAAAGCATTTTATCTGATTTATATACATATTTAAGTGTACTTATGCCGAGAGGGACATTTTATGATTTTCTTTAATTTCAATTTCAAACCATTTGGCACGCATTTATGCATTTATGCATTTTAATTCATAATTATAATTATCATGCGACGAGTGAATTTATATACTTTTAATTGCATTTACGCGGCTGTTTCCATAATGCAATAGCAATAGCATAAACTAATTACTACTAGATATGGTGTTAATAAGCGAAAATAGCACTAGTTATTTTTGCACTCTATTTTAAACATATTCAAATATTGCAAGGTTATTGGTATAAATAAAAGGCACAGCTTAACTTAAACAGAAAGAAGAAGTTTGTTTATAAGACATTTCTTACTAATTTTAAACATTCCAAAAACTGCAGCAATGAAAATTGTAAATAAATTAAAATTAATTAAAACAAGTTTTCATTTTAATACAAATTTATAAAATTCCTTTGCTTACAACAATTAATAATTGTGTTTGAATCTTGAATTACATGACATTTAAGTGACATAGAAATTTCGAAAAAGGAAACCTGAGTATCTGAGCTTACTAAATAAATAATTATTAATAGTATTTACTTTCGATTTAACATTTACCCAATATTTTTCTACTTTCCGCAAAGCGTATTAACTATTCGGTAATGATTAAAATATCTCTTCCGGATTGTCATTATATTTTATAATGCTTGCACAACATAATGGCCAATGGCCAATGAGTCGATATATGTAGGAAATGATAGCCGAAAAATGCGTCAAACCAATTAATTAATGCGATGCAACCATTTAATTAGTTGTCTTTGGCAGTCACCATTTATTCATTTATTCATTCAATCATTCACAGGCCACAGGCCAAAAGAGCACGCAAATCAGGATGAGTCAGCAAATTGCATCAATTGATAATTTCATTGAAACACTCAATCAACAACTGGCAACAATGGATATACATAAATTTGAATGACTGTCGAATGACTCTCAGTTAGAATTGATGTCGCACTCGTACTCGTAGTCGTATAACCGGATTTAACCCTATAGCAATGTCTATATTTATGTTTAAATGGCACTTTTCTTAAAAGGCTTAGGCACACACACACACCACAACAACCTAACAACCAACAATAACAACTACTCACACATATATTCATATGCACATACACATATACACTAGGATTCGCATACATATGAAGTGCTGCTTCTTGACTGACATTCAAATAGACAAGCTGCCAATACGTGCAGCCGTTGTGCATAAAACTAAAGGAGTCAGCACTACGAAGCCATAGAAAAAGGTAGGGAATGGGAAGAAGAATGAGGACGACCCGGCACAGAGAGAACATTGGAAAACCCAAAACGAGCAAATTTTTGTTATTGCATTTGAAAATGGCGGGCGTGGCCGGGAGGCGTGCACATTTGGGGCGTATTCTACCGAGCCCATACATACGATTGAAAACCATTTCGGTTTACCCTATAACCATAAAGTCATTCAAATAGGGTCGATTGAGGATACCACAATTTGTGCATGAATATTTACAATTTTAATCTATTTTCTTCCGACTCTTTCAAAAAGGTTCTGAGTCTACAATGTCAAGGAAAGTCCCTTCTTTAACACTGGCTAAGGCGAAGTTTGGTTTTTTAAATTTATTAATGAGACAACTTTAAGAGAAAACTTTCGAAATAAATACAAAAAATATACCAAGAATACAATAATAACTTAATATTAATAATAAATTTAAACAATTTTTAATTGTGTATAAGTATTTATATACATATATTACCTTAATACTACTATTTCATTCTATATACAGGCTATCTTTTCGTCGATTACTCTTGTCTGGTAAACTTTTTGTATGTTTCTTGCTATTGTTTTGTTGTTCTGTTGTTGCCTTTTTTTCTGCCTTGGCAATGGCAAATTGAATGGCCAAATTTCGTAAAATGCAGTTTGAGCACACGTTTGAGACAGAAGAGAACGAGAGACGACAATAAAAGCAACAACGTGCCTTCAACTTGCTTCTATATCCCCAAATTGACACTAGAGATGGACACAATAAAAACTTTAAATGTTTAAAAAAAAACTTAAAATTGTATTTTTCTTTGAAAATAAAAAGTTACATTCAGTGCTCGATGCATCAATCGATATTATCGATTATGCTGGGTACTACATAGTGATAAACTGGGCTATAAATAGCAAAACTACCAAAGTACGAAACTACCATGCTCATCAGCATTCATAATCCAGGCTGGGAATTGGAACTCTTAATGACTCGGTCATTATTGTTGCCAGCAGCCTTTGTTATTCTAATTAATATCCACATTCATAATTCACAAATGATTGTTTGCACATTTCGATAGTGATGGCAGTTGCGACTCTATCGATTTTACTCGACATATTTTGTCAAAATAAACTATTTTTAATTTTTATTCTGCAAATTCCATAATATAAATAAAACTAGAAACTATTTTTATTTTTTGTTAATAAATTAAGTGTTTTTTTTCAGATTAATGAAAGTTTTGTTTTAACCATTTGTCTAAAAGTTTCATTTAAAAATAAATGATATGAATATTTTTTAAAAGGTAATTAAAAGCAAATATTACTATAAAACTTTGAAACAATAATCAGAACTTAAAAAACGAATTATTTTCTGAACAACAAAATTAAAATTGAAAATAATTTTATAATCACAAAAAAATTTGTTTCTCAACACCAATTTAAATCATGAAGCCAAATACATATATTTTTTATTTTGTGCATTTAACTATTCAATTTTAGTAGTCTCCTCTCTAGTTGTTGTCCTTGCCATTCTCCCCCTCTCTCTTTACGTTTAAGTGCTGTCTTCTTTTTGTTTTGTTTTTGATGTTTGTAGTTTTGGCTTTGTATTGTGTGATTTTTTGGTTGACTGTGATGGGCGGGGGCGAAGGGGGCGTGCCAGTCGCTTGCTGGCAAACTAGTCATTGGAGCCTTGGGCCAAGAGTAGCGTGCACCAAAATGAACAGCAGAAGCTGCAGCAAACGGTTGCAGGTAAAACACACAGAGACACTAGACTGCATTGCTCATACGCAGCGTTGGACAAGTTCCTGAACAGCATACAGGTAGAAGAGTTCAGTTGTAGAGAGAAAGAGATAGAGAGAGAGAGAGAGAGAGAGCTAAAACACAAGTCAGACAAGAAAATCACATGGCAGAGCATTCGACCTACAACTGTTTGCGACTGCTCGTATTGTTTGCAATTTTCAGCATATCATAGCCAGGTCAAAACCAACTGACGAAGGCCACACACTGACCAGAACTCTCCTCCTGACCCTTTTTGGCAAATTTACCGCAACATTCTTCAAAGATCTTTAATAACGCAAAGCTTGCAGGAAAATAGTTGCTAATTAAGAACGCAACGCTTAATTTTCTATTTTCAGCCGCCAGACATTTCAAACATTCTTGTAGCTTTCGATGTTTTTGTTGTTGTTTTTGTTAGTTCGTCTGGGCCCGTGTCATGTTCAGACTGTTGGCCGCAAAGCCTAACAAGTTGTTTGTGGAGTCAAGTCCGTTTGGTCAGTCAGTTAAATGCTCGTCATTCCGTTTGTTTATTGTGCGCAATGATTGCAAGGCCCTTAAAAACTGCTGTGATTGGGAACAGGATTTGACTTGGCCTTACTTGGACCTGGCTAAAATACGAGCAGTGCTATTGGTACACTAAAAAAAATAGTTATTCAATTGTTTTATAATTAACAACTAAAAACACTTTAACTTAACTACAGGAATATTTAAATATACAAATTGAAAAACTCCACAAAACTAAAAATGCTATATATTTAAAAATGGTTATATCACATTTATTTGAAAGATAGGGTAGTTTTAATTAAAGTGTATTCAAATTAACTTTGCTTAGTATTTATTTTTATTGGATAAAAGTCCTTAAATTTAATGATAAAATATTTAATGTTAACTAAAATTTTTTTTATTAATTTAAACACGTAAGAATTATATATATTTAATATAAATTCATTTCACATTAACGATATTTATTTAATATTAAATTTAAAATTACAGATCACATTGAACAATTCATTTAGTGAAATTCAAGTGTAAATATTAAAATTGCAGAGTGAATTTTGTTTTTTTGAGTGTATCTACCGTCGGGCATATGTGCAAATCGTTGGAAACAAAAATCAGATATTGTGCACACGTACGTTAGCCCAGGGCCCGTTTGGTCTCGGTCAGGTCTGGGCCTGGTTTGGTCAGGCCCGGGTCTGCATAGTTTTTGGCATCGCATGCCATGCAATTTTGCCCAGGTAACAAAATGAATTGCCTGTTGGGTAAAAGCGTCTCCGACTCTGACGCTGACTGTGACTGTGACTCTGCGGCTGACAGTGTCGCATGCCCAATGCGCACTATTTGCTATTATTCCAGTGATATTTTCGAGAGTGCCACGTTTTTGGGGTTTGCAGCAGCAGCAGCAGCAGCAGCAGTTGCAGCTATACGAGTAGGGCAACAACCCAATCGTATATACTCCTTTACTCTCAACGAACGTACGTACAGATGAGTGCAATTTACCGCTAACAATGCCATGCTCCGGTAGTTACAACAAATGTTAGTCGCAGCCAACAACCAACAACAGCAACAGCAGCAGCAACAACATTGCATAGTTGCACAGTTGCCCAGTTTGGGGCAGTTGCACAGTTGCAGCAACAGCAACTAACTACTTGGTAGCTCTAGCTAACGGCTGACACACACATACACACACACAGCGACATATGTTGACCATGGAAATGCATAAATAATGCGCCACAGTATGGGGCACCAACATGGCCTATGACCAGAACAAGGATACCAGGCAACCAGGCAACCTACTGCTGTCAGACCCTGTACTTTAAATATACAAAGCGTTTATTGGGTTTATCGACTTTATACCTACATAGATATAAAAGAATTGCATTTGGAATATTTTTTATAAATATTTTAATTTGAAAATAAAAAAACTTCAAGCGAAAAATACGAAAGAAATACCCAAAAATTCAATAAAGTTCTTAATGTCTTCCCTATGTATAAAAATTTGTATTAAATGTTTTAAAGCTAATGTTTTAAAGTTTCAAGAGAGTTTGCGTTAGAGGCAAACTTGCTACGTACCTGTATATTCTTAATGAAATAAGTACAGGGTCTTTCACAGTCTGGTCGACTCGACTGTTGCCATTTGAACTAGTTGTTTGTGTTGTTGTTATAGCATTGGCAGCGCTGCCAGCAGGCATGTTGCACCGTTGGCTTTCCTCTCTCTCTCTCTCCCGTTGCACCGCCTTCCCCGCTGTCATCCTCCTCCTCCTCTTCTTCTTCTTCATGTTGTTGTTTGCCATATTCGAACATTCACATCAGGATTTCCCGCTATTGTACTTTTTGGCTTTTGTTTATTTACAGTCAGCGCAAAAATGTTTGTTGTGTGGCCAATGGCTGCATACATGAGTGTGTGTGTGTGTGTGTGTGAGTATGTGTGTCTAGCTGGATTTAGGCTAAGTAAGCCGCATACACCTGTCCCACAACAAACAACAAACAATGAGGAGGACCACATGAGCGACCAATTTAATACATGATGATGGCATGCTCAGCTCTTTCAATATTTGACTACCAATTGTTGTTGTTTATACTCCAGTTGCTGTTGCTGTTTCTGTTGTTGTTGTTGCTGTTGTTTCTGCTGCTGTGCATCTGCTTAAACAAATGTCACGCGCGGACTTGCCTCCAATTATTCATGTGGCGAACGTTATTAATTTGAAAGCATATTTATCACAAACGAAATCTACGCCACATGCCATAATAAATCAAGCAACGTTTTTGGCTTCGCACACACACACACACAAACACTCATTCATTCACACACATGCAAATACGAGGGTTGATTGATAAGACATTGGCCCAATTAGACAAACGTAACTTTTTTGCAGGAAAATAAAATTACTTAGCCTGAAGGTCCTAATTCAATTTTAAATAAAATTGCATTTCAAAATCTTCTAATTGAAGATCAAATCAATGTTTCAGGTAATTTCGCTTGAGCGATTATCTTACAGATAATCTGTTAAATTGATAAAAGCTTCCATATGTCAAGCATTTGCCTATAAACTTGGAAAGATGGAATATATTTTTCCAAAATTTAACAGAAATAAAATCAATCGCAAAAGATACATATATAAACTTAAATGATTTTTGATTGTTTAGATTGTCGTAAGCCGCAAATGAAAAGTTTGACTTTAGTTTGGTTTTTTATTTCGTTCTCAGCAAATGTTTTGATTATCGGCGTACTTATACTAATTTTGTGCTTGAATAAAATATTTTAAAGTTATTTTTGTTATTTTTGGCTAATCCGCATATATTCTTAATTTGAAAAAATATTATATAAAAAGTTGGTTTTTTACAGTTTGTCCGTTAACTTTTAAATCAACCCTCTTGCAATCTTAACATATTTAAATCACAAGCACACACAACTGCAAAGGTGCGTCTAGCTAAAGCGTTGCCACAAAGCGTGTGCGGTTTTGTTGCCTGTTGTTGAGGTGAGGGTATCTAAAAGGGGAAGAGGGGAATATAACTCGCTATGACATTCACACATATCCACATTTAAAGCAAGCCAAGCAGTTAGCCAAAGTCAAGTGTCATAGCGACTAACCAAGTGACAGTCAGTCAAGTTTCACAAACACAAACAACAAACAAAAAACTAAAAAAAAAGCAACACTCAAGGTGATATGAACCTTTTAGCCATGCTTAGCGCTCCTTTTGGCCTAGACCGTGACGACGATAAATACATAAATTCCCGAATCCATCCAGCCCAGCATTTGACAATGCGTCATTGTATGTCAGACATTTTGGCCTTAAAAAAGTCAAACCGAAAAACCAAAAAACAGAAAGCAGACGACGACGGCGACGACGACAACGACTGAGTTTCAAAGTAAAACGTATGAAATTCCAATTGTTTGTGGGCGTCCTTTGACTTTGTGCTTTATGTACACTTTTTTTTTTGTTTGCTTTCTTTTGGGGCCGACCAAATCCAATTGCAATATTAAAATCATGTCTTGTATATGCAAACATATATATATTTATGTATATAAATAAATACATTTTATATATACGCCCATTGGCAATGTAAGCGAAAAGTTTTGAAAACCAAGCGACAGCGTGTGGCAGACAACTTTTGCGGCTTTCGCTAAGGACACTAAGCTGACTGCCAGGACGCGATGTCAGGACTTCAATACGAGTATACGGTAGAAAAGGCCAAAAGGACACCGACACGTTCAAGGACGCCTTTCGCAGACGACTCCGCATTCTGCATACTCGTATCGTATAATGCTTGATGCTTATGATACTTACGCGTTAAGAATTTTTTGCCAAAAAATGACATTTACCGACAAAAAAGCTACTTAAACACATACACAGAAAAAAAAGTATTTAAAAGTGTATTTTAGAATATTTGTTTAAAATAAATTCGATTAAGATTCTTATTAATTTTTTTTATTATTTAATGGAAATAATTCATAATTTAATACTAAATGCGGATCAATTGCAAATATTTTATCATAGACTACCTTTTCTTTTTGTGTATAAATGTACACACTGCGTATACGTATTTATTTCGTGGTGTGTGTGTTGTGGTGTCCTATACTTGTCAACTGTTGGCTTGTTTGCACAAATTACCCAAACATGATATATCATATCAATAAAATCCCACACTATGGGATACATTGCGCCCTTAACTCTGTCTATCTAACTGTAAGTCGAAGTATATTATTAAGAAATCAATCATTTGGTTATGCTCCTAATAAAGAAATAGAAATGCAATGAGAAAACAAAGAAAAATGTAAACATTTTTGCGAAATATTTAGAATGTAATTGAAATAATTATAATATTAATATTGGAAATAATTATAGAAATATTAAAATAATTGAATTATAACATTTTTCTAGGTGTAATAATAAAATTAATAGAAAAATAGATAATTTTCCTTTAGTTTTATTGTTGAATTACTATAATAAATATAATTATGTTGCAAAATTTAAAAAATCAATAATATTTCAGCAATAAAATGAGAAAAACAAATGTAACTTTATGTTGCATACATATAACAAAAGTTTCACAGCTCAAAACTAGACAATTTTGACCTCAAAGAGTATTCTATTAAAATGTAATTATTTTTAAAGAGTTATAATATAATCTGTTTATTAGATTCCAAATGTTTGCCTTTTTTGTTCCACAGTAAAAGGATTCAATTCAATCTTTTGTCTTTGAGTAAAAAAAAATGTAAAATCGAGCCCGAGTTGAATGTGTGACTGACTAGCTGATTGACTGACTAACGGAATATTTGAGTATCTGTCTGTCTGGCCGTCAGTCAGTCTGTCAATTTGACAATACGAGCATTCCAATTGCCTTTACGACACTTGGCGACGACACTTCCGAGCAATTGTGAGCCGCCTTTTTCGGTTTCCGGCCATGAGAGAAAATACTCCACACTTTTATTGGCCATATGCGTGTTGTCGGGCCATGAATGAATATTTGTGAAAATTCTTATGAATTTTCAGGCACGTATGAGTACGAGTACACTCATAAGTACATATAGTAAGTACTCGTATGTGTGTATGTCCATATATATGCAACACACCGGAAGAGGATGAAGGGAAGTCTCCATTTTGTTGTATTGTGTCGTGTGTCGTTATTATGGCAATTTTACCACATGATGATGCGCTTGGTTATTTGCTTATTTGGTTACACTCGTGTCGTATCGTTATTTGGCCAAATCAAGCAATTTATTCACAATTGTCGTCGACACTGAAACCATTCGCTGCAATTGTGTGGAAATCGATATGCGTTGTTATTTTAACCGTTCATTTCCTTCATTGCCATTATATTATACACGCATTCACACACACATACACACACACACGAACACTGCAGTGTGTACAACAAATGTGTAGACTGCCATCGGTGGCTAAACTTGATTTATGCATATTTCCATATGATTTATTTCATTAGCATCATTTCGAACCATTCTCTCTCTCCTTTCCGACTGTTGCCTTTTACTAAGCTTCCTTCCCCATTCCATCTTTCACCTTTCTCTTTACTCTAGTCGTTGCCAAGCTGCTTTTTTAATATTTATTTAAACATTTGTTGCAGCTTCCGTTTTCATTTCTCGTCCGTTACATTTGAGTGATTCAAACTTGACGGTTGCCTTTGTATACATTTTTTTCCAGCTCATTTGATGCAAAGAATGAAAAGTTTTCATGCAATCCCCTTCCCATTCCCCCTCCCCTCCCCTCCCCTCCCTTCCTTCCCACAACACTCGTGAAAAAAAGGCAAAAGTCTCGAATAAAACGCAAAACTTTTGTTAAGAAAATATGAATTTCAAATGAAAATATGGTTGAAATGAATTGAAACCGTAACGGTTCGAGTGGGCCAAAAGTAGCGTGTGCACGAGCGAGCATCGAGCAAAATGCCAATTCCCTACATTCTACTTTCCCCACATCCCAACCGCACACAATGTTGCAAATAAAACAGCGCATAAGAAACAATATATGCAATAAAACAAGAAAGATAGATACTAAATTCGGCGAGCCGAAGATTTGATACCCTTGCGGGGCCATTTTTTAATTTTCGACTAATCGTTGTTATGATTAGTAGATTTATTTGGCCAAATCAGTTGTATAAAGTTTAAGATGCTTAAAAAATACAGTTTTTCGACCTTAAGGTTGATTTTCCACCGATTGTTTCTAAGCCAAATTTAGGAAGGATGTGCTAACAATACCAAACGCATAATTTTTGAGATGGGTTGATGAAGCCTAAAAATTAAAAAAAAATTTCATACTGTATAATGATTTTTGACCCATTGTGCAATTGACAGTCATATAGCAGCGTAGTCCATTTCAACATAAAGTATTGCAAATCTCAGGCTGGTGCTATTATTTTTATGCCCTGTGCGAAATTAGTTATTCTAAAATGCGTCACACATTGCGTGAAAAAACTAGAAAATAAAAGAGAAAAAAGAAGTGCGTTTGTAAATTTAATTAGTGTGCAAAAAAAGTTATTTTTAAATGCGTTACACATTTAATAAAAAATACTATAAAACCCACTGCAAGGGTATGGAAAATAAAAGCGAAACTAGAGGAGCATTCTGGCTGGTTGGCAGATGGAAATGAAAGGCAAACACGATTCAGTTAACGAGTGACGAACACTATTGCTAACTGGGGACCTGCTTTGTCCATCCAACGAGGAGGCAACCTAGGCAACGTCTGTTGAAAATGTTGACTGCCTGTCTGAAGATGGACCTGGACCAGGACGTGGTAACGTGGAAACGTGGAAATTGAACGTGGATGCGATGGGCACTGGCTGAATGATTGCCTTACTCTCTGTACTGACTGACTAACCAATGAGCGGCTCCAAAATGAATGACTGAATGAATGAATAAATGAACGGATGAGCGCTTCTCTTCAGTTGGTTGCATTCGCAAACACACTCACACACACACACACTTACAGACATACTCAAACTGGAAGGAGTCTCCATTGAACTTGGCCGTAACCGACGCGTCTTCATTCGGTCAATACAAAAAAGTTAGTTCCCCAAATCGGCTACTTTATTGAGCGTAAGTCTCTGGACCAAACTATATTATTTGATGTGGCTTCTTGCTTCATAATCATGAAGTCAAGTCAATCTGTCTGCATCTGTGTGGGGAGTACATTTATATATTTCTACATCAACGGCCGATAAAATTAACTATCTTGGCATCGAGGGAAAATCACGTAATGGGAGCATCATCAGACAGCAATTCTGTCTGTCTGTTTGTCTATCTGTCTCTGTGTCTGTCTGTCTGCCTCTCTGTTCATTTCCTATTTCAAGTGCTTTAAATTGCCATAAAAAATCGCTATCTGCTGCCATCACTTGTGTCTATTGTTATTATTTTTGTTGTTGTACATTTGCTGCCACATTTCTACACTCAATTTGTACAAATTTAATTGTCTGCTGCCTGCAGCAATTGCCCGACAGCCTCGCTCCTTTACATTATTTTATATATTTTTATTTATTTTGTATTTTGTATTCACTTTTTATACTCTTGCTGAGAGTCTTTTATTTTTGTCACACCGCCTTGCAAGAAAGTTATGAATTACGCATAATAAAAGCCTATTGTTAATATTTATCAAACCCTCACTTTTATACATATCTTTTTTTTTTTTAACTTGTTCAATGTAGTTGACTTAAATATTAATCCAAAGCAGTGTTTTCAATTTTGATTATGTCTAGAGAAATTTACAGATGATTTAAAAAAAGCCCATAAACATAATTACCAGGGACTGCAAATAATGATTATTTGTTTTTTTTTTAAATAAAAAAATCAGACACTTATAAAAGACCTAGAAAATAATGGTTTGCACCAAAATGTTTATTTTTTTACAATCTCTGTGTTTCCACCATGATTTTTATTTTTATGATTTTTACTTTTTTACTTAATGGTAATCATTATTTTTGAGTAATTTTATAAAACTCAAAAATAATCATTATAAATGAGTTTTATTTTTTTCGCTTAAAATAAAACTCAAAAGTAATTTACGGCTTCTGTGTTAAGATTTTTACCAATATTACTTTATATCCCTATAAACGGATACCATAGCTACCTCCCTGCATCATTTTTTTTTTAATCGGAGTACGATAACCCATTCAAACTTGCATCAAAACATGAAAAAACAGTGTTTTAACACTGATTATGATACCCCCCAGAATATTTTTTTTATTTTCAGCTCTAGTTTTAGATTTTATTATTTTTTTAATGATTATTTATGTGCGTCTCTTTTAAATGCCGCTTTAAATTACACAAGTAATTGCCACTGAAAGTCCCTTTGCATATCTTACACTTCGAAACATTGTTTTCTACGTTGAATGTAAAAAAATTACGCACAAGATAATTGCGTTTGCGACCCATCTTATAAAGCGATCAAGCTTAGTTCGGATGATTGCTATATTTTTAACGGCGTATATTGCTTGATAATTTTGGCTGTCAACGAGTATTTGTTATTAATACAAAACAGCAAAAACCGATCGGAAGCTGTTATTTGGGTTAACGACTCGTCGTTTCAATCAATAAAAATATATATATTTACATCAATAATAAAAATAAACATTAAGTTTTTTTAAGCGGAATAAATATCATTATTAATATCTATATAATAATTTAACACTGTTTTTTCATGTTTTGATGCAAGTTTGAATGGGTTATCGTACTCCGATTAAAAAAAAAATGATGCTGGGAGGTAGCTATGGTATCCGTTTATAGGGATATAAAGTAATATTGGTAAAAATCTTAACACAGAAGCCGTAAATTACTTTTGAGTTTTATTTTAAGCGAAAAAAATAAAACTCATTTATAATGATTATTTTTGAGTTTTATAAAATTACTCAAAAATAATGATCATCATTAAGAAAAAAAATTAAAAATTAAAATATAATCATTAAAATGTAATTTTTATAATATAACTTATAATGATTACGGTCCCTGATAATTACTGATAAATAGTTTAAGAAAAATATTTCTAAGGTAGAAAATATTTTATTTAATAAAATCTCGTAAATACCAAAAAAAAAAATTAAATTCATTAACTTGAGATGTTACAACTTTGTATTACAAGGTACAATAATTAATGAATTTTATACAGTAATATGAATAATTTGACTTTTTATGCCATCTGTTCTTTTTTTATATTGTTGGAGATTATTGGTATATCCTTGATTAAAACTTTTTTAAAACTCTGCAGGGTATTAAATTCACGGCGTGTCGCCGAAAAACCTTTCATTTCTATGTTTCGTTTCTATTTATTTTTGTCGTTCCCGTTGTTCTGTTGATGATTTGTTGCTTCTTGGCTGTTCGGTCAACGCTTGTCCGCTTGGGGAACCTTTTATGGCATTTTATTTATTTACGATGCGCCTTTTAAATCAATGAAGCATACTGTTAGGCGCTGTCGCTTAAATTTACGCACAGTAACAGTCACGTTAAGTTTTTTTGTTTTTCTTTAGCAACAACGATTTCCCATTTGCCTTTTATTTTCTTGTCATTTTGTTTTTTGTTGCGCTAACAACAATCAGCTAGTAAATCGAATTTCTTGCCTAAAACAACAACAACAACAACGAGGACGAAAGTGGCAGGGCAACAAAGCGTAGCAGCAACATCAACATCAACAAAAATAAAAACAAATATTAAGTCGAAAGAGAGAGAGCGAGAGAGAAACGCCAAACTAAACACTGCGTTTGTTTTAGCAGCTTCCGTTTCCTGTTGCCAGCAACGAGGACGCATTCATCCATCTGTCCACATACGAGTACTCGCAAGAGGAGAGGAGTAAAAAGCTGACCAACAACTAAACGTACGCATGGCCAATGGCCATCCATCTACAATCATCCATTCATTCATTCATCCATCCATCTGTCCAGCTTTTGAAGCAAACGTCCAGTTACCGCTCCTTTGACAAGCGCCGAAGCTTCCTCTTCCTGTTCCCTCAACTGTTGCTCCTTCTCTTTCCCCCTGTCCACCGTTCCTCTTCCCTCTTCCCTCGTTCGTCTATTCACTCTCTCACTGTCTGCTTATGTTGCCGGCCAAAGCTAAACGCATTTGTTCGAAGCTTGTTTAGTTTAACTTTAATTGAATTTTGTGAATTTTACCGGCCCCCGCCCTTTCTTTTTTCCCTTTTCCACTCACTCTCCCTACACCTTCTTCATGCTCTGTCCATTTTCTTGCTGTTGATGCTACAACAGTTTTCTTATAGCATTTGTTTTTCTTTATTTGTTGGCCCTTTGGCCACTCGTCCGACTGGCAGCTGGTGCCACTTTTATAAGGCTGAATTTATTATGGACAATAACAACAAGTGAAAAAGCTATAGTCGACTGACCGACTACAAGATACCCGTAACTCTATTTACATATATATGCATGCATTTTATACTCCAATGGTATAGTAATTTAAAAATTAAGTTCTTTTTAAATTATCTAGAGCTGTATTTAACACATCTTAATGACGTAATGTAAGATGATTGATAATGATAAAAGAACATATTCAAAATTATGTGTTTTATGTGTTTACTGATTTTGGAGTCTCTAGCTCTTATGGTCTCTAATACACAAATGTCAAATGAATTGCGGATGTTTTTTTTTTAATTCAATAATAATTTAAATATTTATTCATTGATTGGACGCTTGTTACATCAATTTGCTGTAGCATTAATTTGCAAAAAATTGGTCGCTCTAGCTCTTATTATTTTTGAATTCCAGCTGTTGATCCCTATTACATTACACCCTCTACTAACTCTATAGCTGAGAGGCATAAAACACTGTTCTCTAGTTCGCTCGCTTATCCAGCAATCCTACAGGAATTGCGCCCACCTTCACCATATGGTCAATGGCACGAGTTTGGCTCGTAAAAAGACTTACATAAGTCGGTGTACGGCCGATGTAACGGCTTACCTTTTTGCCAAGCAACTGTGAAATTGTCTTGTTTTGCCAGCAACCCTTTTATTGTTGATTTTTAACTAAGGCCAGAGGCAAATGCGCTAGACACAGACACAATTTTCAAGAGCGTGGGCGTTAACGTGGGCGAATGCGTAATTTCGTATGCGAATTCAATTTTTATGTCGGACATTTTAAATAATTTGTGTGATTTAATTTCTGACTTTTCTCTAACAGAGCCAATAAAATGCCTAACAAAATGGCATAGAAACGTGCTTATACGGCTCATTGCTGTTGAGATGAATCGATAAATCTTCGGTTCGATAGGCCGCGATGGCCTCGTTGGCGTACACGTAATGCCCATCGATACAGAAGCCAGCAATGTTACCGAACGATGACAACATAAGCCGACATTGGCTTTACTGATTGTCAAAGTCAAATATGGAATTATATGTGGCAGCGGTTTAGGTTTAGATACACGCTGTCTTGAAAGTATGCGCACACAACGAAAATAATTACATTTATTGAAAATTTGTATTTAATTTACCAAATAAAAGCAACTACTTGCTGAATTCAATTCACTTAAACTTGAGTGAATCTATGAAATCACAAAAACCGCATTTTTGTAATTAAATCAAGAGTTTTGGTTTTCCTTAATGAAAATAAGCTTTAATAAATGTAAATGAGATGCACAGTTAGCCCCAAGTGAATTCTGGGAATTGTTGTGAGAAATTTAATGAAATTTGCAGGTTTCTATTTAATTCTGTATTAAGAATTTAGAGATTTGCATTTAAATATTTAACGAAAGTTGCTTTTGTTTTTGTCCGTTAACTGTTGTGGGTCAGTGTTAATCTCAGTCAGCGATTAGAGCCATGCATTATGCTCTTTGTGTTGTGCTGTATAAATTATGTGCTAAGCTGCCTATCGTTGCGGTTTTACTGTCTGCCGTCTGCAGTTAGAATGGAAATTTATCTAAACTCAAATAAATTTAATCAACCACAATCGGAAGTATTCCAATAATAACACAATAAACAACAGCAATTAAAATATCAAACATAAATCATTTACAAATTTACAACAATTGTCATGAAAGGCAAACAAACATAGAACAACAACAACAACAACATAAACTGCAATGCAATGCAAGACACAATTCAAACATGCAATTCAGTTGTGTAATTGTGTGTATGTGTGTGTGTGTTTGTGGTTTGAAAAAGTCATAAAAAGCGTGCAAATACATACAAGGCATTTACTAGACTACTAGTATATATGTATGTGTGTGTTTATATATATATGTGTGTATTTATTGCAAAAGCAAACACATTCACATGCCACGCCCACGTTGACGCCCAGTGTAAAAGCGTCTGCATAAATTTGTACAACGCATAAAATCAAATCAAAATTCAACGGCATGTGACAATTTTATGTCCACAAAATTATGTATTTGTTGAAAACACACAAACACACACACAGCAACAACAACAATCGAACATGGCATAACAACAATAACGCAAAGCAATGAAAATAACCACAACGACAACAACAACAATGTCGAGTGAGGACAAGCAGCAAGGACATAAGCAATAACAGCAACAGTTAAAATAGCAACATGAGCAGATTATAATGAACAACATATTCGCACGGCCGCACCCAACACACAAGACCCGCCCATCCCCCCTCCCCATCCACCTTTTTAGCTAACCCACCCACACACACCCGCATAGACTCACACACACACACACACTCACATACACAGCGCAGCAGAGCAACAATAAAGCGACACGCAACAATTTACGTGTTTTGACACTAATACAAAAGCCATTACAATACACGCAGGTATAAAATACACACACTAACACATACACACACCAACACTAACGCAGTGAGCTGCTCTGGCTACCACTTAGGTAGTATGCTGTTAAGGGGTCTGATAAAAAAAGAAAGAGAAAAAAACTATATATGCTGCCGAGACGATTACACGCTTCACGTGCCATGAGTGCGATGAGTTGTTGCCTTCTGGCCACTTTAAAGGTGGCCAAGACAGCGGCAGGCAGTTCATAAAGAAAAGAACTCGGCCAGAAAATTCGAGGGCGAAAGAGAACGCCTTTTAAGGTGAAAGTTTTCATAATGGCCTTAGGCGCATATTTACCTAGCTTCAAAAACCGAATTCTTGGCCAAAAGCAGCTGCAAGAAAGCAAGAAAATACATAAAAAAATTTCAAAAGATTTAATACTCTTTTTAAAGAGTTTAAATATAAAAAAATTTTAAATACCTATTTATTAAAAAAAAAATATAAAGTTTCATTTAATTTAATTTAAATATTTTGAAGAACAAAAAAAGTATTTATACAAAAGATTAATTTTCAAATTTAATTTGTGAGTTTTTTTTATTGGTTGGATATTATCAGGTTAATCTGATTCGGTTCAGTTCCAAAATATGCACTGTGCATAGCAAAAAGAAGAATCTGTTGCTTATTTGTTTAAATATATTTTTAAAAATAAGAAACGTGTTTGCATAAAAACAAACTCCTTCAAGATATTATACAAGTCGTGACAAATTTAAGACACCTTTAGCCAGAGTATAAAAAGGGCATGGTTCAAGCTGTTTTCCATGGTGCCGCACCTCAACTTTGAGACAGTTTCGATGGCCTGACCAGGCTTTTATCTGTGACCAATGCACTATAGGTCAAACGGACCCTTTTTTTGATATAAACTAGTTTTGCAACAGTATTCAAATTAAAAAGCTTTTTTTAGATTCTTATTGGGAATTCATCAAACTTTAATGTTGCATACCAGAAATGTTAACATTACATTCTGATGTTAAGTTAACAGCTGTTAAACATGCAGCTCATAAATTGTGCAAATATTTTGGTGAAGTTCAAGTGGCTCAAGTTTTTTTAAATTGAACGTTTTTAATACAAATTATGATGAATAGTGATCATTGTGGTTTGTACTTTATGTTGGTAGATCTGTGGTGTAGGTATTGTTCGTGTTGTCTGTAGTATGTGTCCATAAAGTGACGCTTACGAAAATAATTATTTGTGAAGAGTTTTTAAAAAATGTCAGCACTTGTCAGCGAAGTGACTATATACATGTTGTAGAGTAATTCCTTGTGAACTCATAACAGTAATTTTAGTTGTCACTTTTAGTCACTTCTCCCAAAATTTAACTTTTTAGCACATAACCTATATTTGAGTAATGCCGGTATACTTAAAGCGTAACGGAAAAATAAAGGAAAAGCTGATGGAGTGGATGCTGTTGTACGTTATTTTTAATGACATATCGATGTTATTAATATTACGACGTACAGACAACAATAAAAAATAGATTTTTTATATACGAAAAATTTTTAGTCCGAAAATAAGATCTGAAATATGCTCCTAAATATATGAAATAAAAAACACGAAATATGAAACATACTTAGAAAGTATACAAAAAACATTCGTTTTCAATATTTATTAAAAAAAAAAAAAAAAAAAAAAAAATATTATTTATTTTGTTTTTAGGGGCGTTGATGGGCAGTGCCACGCCCATTTTTTCAAAACTATTTCCAAATTCGATCTAGAATGGTATCCAAAAAACTTTTCGCGAAAAACTGGATAAGCCTTCGAGTTATTAATTTATATGAGAAAAAGGGTCCATTTGACCTATAGTGCAATGGACAAACCGAAACTGAAACTGGCCTGGCCTGGCCTGGCCTAAAGAGCCAAGACAATGTCAAAGGTTGCTTTGGGGAATGGCCTCTGCTTCTCTCTGGTTTCCTGTGTTTTCTTGGGAAGTCATGTGGTGTGGGCTCTTTAATGATGAATTGTGGGACAGAGTCGAAAACGTAGTATACATTAGATTTGACATTGACATATTTTGCGTTGCATGCCCATAAAAGTATGCTACATATTTTGTGTATATCATTTATTTTCAGAAAATCTCCACAGACAGAATCTTTAATAAAGTGAAAAGCAATTTCCGACCAGACACAAATTGGGCAACAATTTAAAAGCAACAAAAAGACAAGTGACAGGTTTTATAACTTGACTCTTACTTATACACATAGCAAGGCAAAGTGCACACTACGTACCTATATATCTTGGGGCATTTCAGCTACAATTTGGTAGAAATTAACTAAAGTACTAGACGTGAATGGCATTCCATCAAATCCCCAGATGCCAAGTGCTCTCTATGGAAACTAAACGGTAATCCCTTGCTGGCAAAACATATTGTAGAAGGAACTTTAATCTGTGCGAATATAACTAGAAATCTAAATCTATTTCTATCTATTATTATGAATGATTTAATTTCTGTCAAGTATGAGCATAAATTTGTCGATTGCACATGCATCTTCTAGTACTATATATGAAGTGCCAGCACTTGAAATTAATTAGCTATGCTATTTCGGCACTTTGGTGCCGACTAACTGCTCTTTTCACAAGTGTTTAACTTTAATACGAGTACGAGCTCGAGTTCGAGTTGCGAGTCTTCGAGTGGAATCAGCAAATGAAGTTTAATGCAATTTCCACAAGCTGGAAACTTTATCAAGGCAAACATTAAGTGACGTTAGTCAAATCTGTAACAAGTTTTAGTGCTACACATAAAGGAAAAGGTCGTTATGTTATACACAAAATTAAATATTTACTAAAACTTAAAAGAAATGTATGTCAGCCAATTTTTTAACTCCGAAAATATATTGGAAAAATAAAATTTCTGTGGTGTTTCAAATGTCACATTTTTCCCCCTTTCTATCGGCATTGATTTTAAAAGAATATTTAATATTTCAAAGCGGTTGTTTAGAACGAATGCTCGCAAGAATTTTAAATATTATTTCGATTTTTTCCCTCTGTGTAGTGAGAATGTTTAGACACTGTCATAATTCATGTTCAAATACACATACTCTTCTATATAAGTATACCAGCATTAAGTACACAGACACGTAATTTTAATTATGCGTTGCGAATGGGAACAAAGACAAATATCAATAGGAAAAGAAGAGAGTAGAGAGAGAAGGAGACATAAACAGAGAGGAAGAGGGAGACAAAGTGTGGGGTCATTCCAAGTGGTTGATGGTCGATTTTGCACTCGATGCACTTTGCAAAGTCCTTCTGACTGGCAAAGTCCTTCTCTTTGTCCATGTGTATGTGTGGAAATGTGGGTGTATATGCGTTTGTGTATTTGTGTAAGTGAGTGTAATCATGTGTGCAACCATTCATATGTATATTGACAGATTGAAGGATTATCAAATGCCTTTCAGAACATACACATAACGCTCTGTTGTGAACTTTAAGCTCGTCTCTTGTTTGGCTGCACTGAAAGTCAGTTACACACACACACACACACACTCAGACATTGTGAAAAGGCGCGTTTGCGAATTAGAAATGATGAGAGTGCTGGTTTGAATTGAAATTGGCCGCTGTATTGTATGTAAATATATTTGCAGTTTATTTTGTGGATTTCCGGTTGCAGACAAATCAAAATTTCTGCACAAATACACAAAATGCCAGCCAGCAAATGAATGGAAATGAGAATAACAACAACAACAATGTCGTGCATTGCGGTCGTAACCTCCGTTCCGCAACTCATAACCCCCTTGCACCACCCCTGCCCCACCCTTGCACCACCCTGCAACCCCAGAGCATGTGACAATGTGACAAAACCGAAGCCACAAAGGACAACACAGCATGTTAAATTAGTTCTGCGACTGACTCTGATGATAATCCACACATACACAAATACACACACACACACACACATAGTAGCTACAATCAAATTCTATTTCGTAATGCTTTGTCCACTGAGCTTAATATCTTTTATTCCTATGCGGGAGATATATGCCCATATGTCAATCCAAAATCGATATATTAAACCCCTTTGCACTGCAGTTGAAGTTTAATTTATGACACTATTGATAGATAAATTGATGTATAGATTTTGAAAACAAAAACCAATTTGTTATTCAATCCAGTTAAATTTAAACATTTAATTATAATAAACTCCTTTCATTCTTGACGTTTGTTTAATGTGCATTTTAAAAATTTATTCAATCAACTAATAAACAACGTAATTTTTGAATTTTGTAAATTGTATACAAGTTTCTTACTGCAAAATTAAATTAAATTCAAGATATTTTAGATATCTTATAGAAAAACACAAAAGGCATCTTAATTAATTTTTATTTTTAATTTTTTAAATTCCAATATAATCTCTTACATACATGATTGAATCACAATTACATAAATGAATGCTGCTAATAGTTAAATATGCTCATGAATAATAAACTTGTGCAATTGATTTTTAACAGAAAATTTATATATTTTTAGAATACTTTTAAGTTGCATCTCTCTCATTATTTAAGTATCATGAGCAACACAGTTTGTACATTAGAATTTGAACAGATCGAACACAAAATTTAAAATTGGAAACAAACAAATGACAGCTGAAGTAAATGTTACCTTAATATCTGTAGCTTGTACACAGAAAAAAAAATGCCATTCTAAAATCAAGTTTAAAATTCTTGATTCAAGCCTGCATTTTTAAGTATGTTTTCAGGATTAATCTGAATAATCAAGCCTGTATCGGGATTGAAATGGGAAAATAAGCCCAAATTACTTGATTCTCTCTCGGCCTCTCTCATTTCAACTGGTCCGATGGCTCAGTGGTTAGAGTCGCCGACCTGTTTGAAAAAAACATGGGTTCGATTCCCCCAGTCAATTGCAGTCACAAACATTCCCTTCCTTAAAAAGAAAAATGTTTAAAAGAAAAAAAATGAATAAAAAATGTTAAAAAAAAATAATTGAAAAAAGAAAATTTAAAAAAAAAATTAAAAAATAAAAAAGAATAAAGAAAAAATTTGAATAAAAAAAAACGACCAAAATAAAAAAAAAGTTACAAAAAATTTTTTTTTTGCTTTGTTTTAAGTATTTTTAGGATTGAATTCGGGATTGAAAAAATCAAGTATTTCATACTTGGTTTAAGTAAATCCGAGATTACCCCACTTTTGACATCGTTTCGGATTGAATCCGGGCTAAATATCCCGGATTTTTTTTTCTGTGTACACGTAAAGTTTACATCTAACAATTTGAAATATTAATGATACCAGCTGGACAAAAAAACAAACTTTTTGCAATGTGCATTAAAGCGAGCGGACAAATGAGCAGATAGATAACTGAAAAACTGATAAACTGATGAATTGACTAGAGTAGAGTAGTCAACATGGTTACATACTTCAGCACTTTAAGCCAAACGTCCCAAGTTGAAGAGGGAGGTTTTAGCTGGCAAGTTTATTAGCTGCGCTCAATACAACATTGATGATTGGCTGCTTTGCTGTTTTGCTGCTTTTGATAAGCACAGGGGCATTAAGCTGACAAAAACACGATGCAAGGCAAACGAGGAAAAGTGCTACGAATAGATAGATAGGACAAAATAACAGAAACTCGCAAATCCTTTAACACGAAATTAAGACACATAATCCTTGACAAGCAGTAATGGCAATCAAATATGCTAACGCTAGCATTTTTGCTATTTAGCCATGTTAAGTCCATGCTCGCTTGACGAGCACAGCTCAAGGCCTCTGTGGGCGTGGCACCATACACCATACTTGTAAACACACTGAAAAAAACAGATCGATTATCGAAAATCAACAAAATTATTCAAAAGTAAATGAAAAATTCAGATAGTTTTTATTTATTATTATTATATTACCAATAGAGCTTAAACTAAAATTTTTGTCTCTAAACTATGAAATTTCTTTATCAGTGTAGAGTCTTCTTCTTCTTCTACTTCATGTTGCCAAGCCTTTTGGGCATTTGCTTATCTCTCTAGCAAAAAGCAAAGCATTCATGACTGAAAAATGGCCTTCAAACTGGCATTCAAAACAAATGAAATCACATTAAAATCCCATCGCTTAGGTAAATCTATCACTTTAATTAGAAATGGGGGGCATACACACAATGGATGTTTGCAGTCGTTAAATAATTACAAGAGCCTAACCTGGCCATTGTGTATGGCCGCAAAAGGTTGAATTGGCAATGGCAATGGAAATGGAAATGGCAATGGCAATGGCTATGGAAATGGAAAATTGTAATTACATTTTCAGCACATTGCAGATTGCTGTTTTCTATAAATTAAATTTCATTTCCCGGCTGCTGTGCGACGACTGAACTCTGAGTTCTGTCGGCTTTTGCATGCGTACTGGCGCCATTAAACAGCAGTTTCCGGTTTACGCGCTTTGAGTTTCCGCTTCAAGCACCAACAGCAGCAGCAGCATCAGAAACAACAACAAATACAACAAAGGAGTGCTGCCTGATTAGCCCAGTACCCAAAGGGTACACGGAATTATGGGCTTGGTACAGTGCTTAATCTCAGTCCGTTAATAAACAGAGACAGTAATTGATAATCACAAATGAACAATTAAAAATTTTGTTTTTTGCTATTTCAATTACTTAATATTTGTTTTCTCTTGCTGCTTATTTTTCAGCATATGCAAAGTATTTAAATAGTAATCAATATTGTATTTTAGTAGACGAAAAGCAGCTTACAATAACAATATTAACGCAGTGTTGGCGCCATTCTGACGCACCATGCAATATTTGCATCAACAGCAACAAATGTGCAAAAGTCACCTTCGCCACAAGAGTGGGATCCTCTCCTCACCATAAATACCTAGGGATCATCTTGGACAGGTATCTTAACTTTGGTCGACATGCTACGATGATTCAACGAACCGTATTATTAAAAGCTGCGAGAATGGCGTGGTTGCTGTCTCCCAGAAACTCTCCGTTAATATTACATATATATATATTATTATAAATAGTATCATATTATGGTATCACTGCCAAAACCCATATAAATAAGATTCGCGTGGCACAGAGTAAAATCCTCCCAAAAATGTGTAACGCTCCCTGGTTCATGCGCACTAGGGACATTGAAGGGGATCTAGGAGTACCCAAAGTAGGCGATGTGATCTAGCTTCAGGCAGAAAATAGGAACAGGTTGGCCTCACACCCAAAAAACCTCCTTAGGAGGTAAAAGTCTAGTGACGAAAACATTTTCAACCCCCAATATTTCTGATATCCAATTTATCTAGGGACAACAATTTTTTTTTAGTAATTTTTATGTAAAAGTTAATATTATTCGTCACAAAATTGGCTATCAGAAATTTTGGGGCATAATAAGGTTATTTTATAATAGTATATTTCACTGTAAGTGTTCTAGTCACTATTTCAATTGTTTATGATATCAAATTAGTTTTATGGTAGCAGTATTAATTTAAAATAAATAAAAAAAAACCCTTATGCACAAGCAAAGTTATTTTTGTTTTTTTTTCATGTAAATTTATTGACTCAGTTGCAAAGACAAAGGGTTACTGGGCATCAAACAGTCGAGCACTTTGACCGTAATGCTCTCACTTGTTACTGGTCGAGTGGTGCTTGCGTTGCAGCTGTTGCCGTGGTTATTGTGTGCGCCTTTGTTAGAATTTCTGTTATTATTTCGGCACACAACAATGCCGCTTACTGCGGTCGCAGTCAATGCCTTGGCATCGCCGTCTTGCAACATCTTTAATATAAGATTCAATTCAGCATAAAGACTGCTCCCCAGTCCACACTCTTGCTTGCCACGTCTCCGCCAAGTCGTCTTTGTGTGGCGCAGTATGACGTGGAGACTGTGGAAATCAGTGGCATACATACGCACTAGAGCCGCAGCAACACAACACAAAATCTAGGACAACAACATCAACACCAACACCAACAACAACAACAACAGCAATTACAGTTAGAGAGCGCAAAAGCAATAACCAAGTAACAATTCTATTGCATGCCAGCATCGCCAGCCACAAAACACTCACACACATTTATATATATTTTTAATTAAACGCAAATCCCTTTGGCACCACAATGACACGCAACGCGCCTCACCCACCACCACCTCCAACACCACCCACCGTATCCCTCGCAACTGGGCCAAGTGCGCTTTCCAGCTGCAAAACGCGACGACGACAGCTTCAAGGTTAAGGCGCTCCCTCCTCTCTCCTCCCTTCTCTCTTCTCTCCCCTCCTCCGATTCTGGGCTTCTTTTATGCTGAAATTCTGCCGACTTATGAAACTCAAGCATTTGTTGCATGGCGTCAAATTTGTTCAATTAAATGCAAATAAAACCGATCTGAGTAAACGAGATTGGGACTTGCATACAGAATTGGATTTTTTAAACGCCATAAAATCAGTTCATTCAGTTGACATGTAAAACATACAGTATAACTTTTGATAATAAAAAATAATACATTATAATTTCACAATTTCATAGAAATTATCATAATCTGCAATTACCTTAATAACAATGAAGATTTAAGACAATTTATTTCCATTTACCAATGTTTTAATATAACATTATTACAAAAATATATCCATTTAATTAATAAGCTTGTAGCAATCAAAATCATTTTATTAACAAATAGTAAAATATATTTAAAATTTACAAACTTACTGCGGGAAGAGCTTGTTTTTCACAAGTCATGATCTGGAATGAGTCAAAAAAACATATCATTAACACAAATATTAAATCAATAACATTCTCGATTTTTTTAAGCTAAGATAAGTATTAGATAATAGTACTACATATTTTATAGATCTAGCATAAACATAAAATAATCAAATTTTCCAAGTTTCTGTCAAATTGGCATTCAAATTGTGGAGATATGAAATGAGCGTCTGTCTGATTATCTTATGTCTTGTGTCATTTAATGATGCCAATGCCAATGGCAAAATTGAAGTTATTTTCCGTTGGCATTGTGCAGATTGTGGGGCACGTCTGGCAGTGAACACACGCGGCGGTATGAAAGGCCAATTAATATTTCATAAAGGAGCACGTATCCGTCGCACATATACGTAAGAAGAGAGAGCACAAAAATCCCTCAATCACTGCCAATTAATGTCAGACACAGGCACTCATATCTGCCAGCCAGCCAGCCAGACAGTTAGCCAGCTTTCCAACCAGCCAGCCAGCTAGCCATCCACTCAGCCATCGAGCCATTGAGCCAACGATTGCAGCGAAAGCAGCTCGAAACGTCATACATAAAAACAATAAATGATTTATATATGAAAACAAAAAGCAGCGTACGAGTAAAAGCCACAAAAATAAAAATCACACACATACTGTCGTATAAACAGACAGACAGAGAGACGAGAGAGGGAAAGAGAGACAGACCACAGACGGGATATGGCGAAACGTGAATTTTGTGAATTTTACTGACATATTTCTAGTACAATTGTATATTTTATTATTCGTCTGAAATCAAAGCAAAAGAAATAATAAAAAAAACAGATTTGCAGCAAGGCACAGACCACTCTGTCTGTCTGTCTGTCTGTCTCTATTTTTCTGTGTGTCTGTACTATAAAAAGCGGCATAAAAGGACATACCAATATATATTTAAATATATGTATGCATGGAAGAAGTCTGGCAATCGAGCGTTTAGAGACTCCGGATCTAAGCCATTGATAGAGCAATAGCACGGAGACAAATTAAGTGCTTTATATTCTGATTTTCAGCATTTTTTGTGGCATACATTTGAGGCCAGCTAATTGGCAGTTTAAATTACGTGAGTTCTGTCTGCCCAAATGCTGTATTTAAATGCACACACTTATACACGTACACGCATTTTTGAAATGTGTATTCAAACTAATTGCTGACTTTATCAATGCCAACTTTTTATCGGCAACAAAAGCCAACAAATTAATTTGCATTTCTATTATTTTCATAAATAACTACAGAGCCTCGGTTCGCTGCATCCGTCTGCTGCCCGAAAAATCAGTGCAACTGCGAAAAAAAACAATGACGTTCTGGCCAACATCAAAAAATAAACAATTTAAGTCAATTTAAATTTCTGATGATTTGCAACTGTCAGTTGGCCAAAGGGGCAACAACTGCCACTGCCGTTGCGCTGTGGCTGCGGCTGCGAGGCACGAAAAAAGAATCAACTAACTCACCACACTATCAGTCACACTTACTGCACGTTGCACAGTTTCCATTTTGATGAGCACAGCTTGTTGGCAGTCGAAAATAACTAAAGCAAAAACAAATACGAATCGAATGCACGACTACAAGATACGCGTCACTTCATTTAAATATGTATTAATTGATTTTATAATACTTAAAATCAAAATGTATAAAAATTACAGCATATTTTGAGGCGCATCAATCTTTTAAAACCCTAAAACAGCCATAACTATCGTTATATTTATCTGATCTTGATGCGACATAATGGGATGATTAATGATAATAAAATAAAGTAGTCATTGTCATTTAAATATGTATTAACTGATTCTATGATGCTTAAAATCACAGCATATTTTGAGGCGTTTCAATCTTAAATCTCAATCCTAAGCCTTAAAACAGCCATAATTATCGTCATATTGACCAGATCTTGAGGCAATTAAGTAGGATGATTAATAATAATAAAAGGAAGTGGTCACAGTCAATTAAATATGTATTTATTGATTCTAACAAATTTATAAAAACTACAGCACATTTTGTGGCGCTTTTATCTTTTAAAACCGTAAAACAGCCATAACTATCGTTATATTTATCTGATCTTGATGCGATTAAATGGGATGATTAATAATAATAAAAGGAAGTAGTCACCGTCATTTATATATGTTTTACTTGATTCTTAGAAGCTTAAAATCCAAATTTATTAAAACTACAGCACATTTTGTGGCGCTTTTATCTTTTAAAACCCTAAAACAGCCATAACTATCGTTATATTTATCTGATCTTGATGCGATTAAATGAGATGATTACTAATAATAAAATAAATGAATAAAAAATTAATTCTATCGAGAAAACGCTGATCTAGAATAAATATACAGTGCAATCAAACCAGTATACCCACATTCTCTAGGAATAACAGGTATAAAAACGACTCAACAAAAAATATAGTAGCTAGTGCAAAAGAAAATTTGACTGTGAACAAAAAATTAAATATATATGTATAAATGTATATTGCATATATATATTTGTACACATTGTCTGTAGAAAAGAAAATCTGGTTGAGGCCGAAAAAAAACGCCACAGCGAAGAAAAAACAAATGCTGCGAGTGCAAACATTTGCACGCACGCACAAATCAAAACATCAACAGAACAACAAAAAAAAAACAAAAATAAAAACAAAAAAAAACAAGAAAGTTGTTTGGTAAAAAACCAACGGCACGTAGTCCCGCCTCCCACCACATTGCTATGTTACCTACCCGTTTCCACCCTCTTTGCTCTTCAACAGGCGTACAGTGTTTGCATGGGAAAAGTCTCGGCAACATTGTACGTATTTGACATTTTAAACGGGGCAGTCGCCACTTGTCAATCTTTGTTCAAGTTCGCATTTCACATATTTCCTCTTTTCTCTAGCCTTTGTTTTGATTTGTGACTGTTTTTGTGTGTGCGTGAGTGTGTGTATGTTGGAATGTGTGTGTGTGCTGCCATAAAATTCAGCAAACTTTTTTTTATTTTTAGCCAATTCGTTTCTTATTTTTTCGTCATTTTCATGGCATTTTTACTGGCAAATGGCTTTCCAAACGCGCACGAAACGCGCGCGGCAAAGTCAGCCTAAAAGTATGCAAATAAAATACGCGCTCTTATCTGTTTGGCATTGGCTTTTGTTGACTGGCCCCATTGGCCATCGTTGGCCCAGCTGCCAGGCTGCCAGGCTACCAGGCTACCAAGCTGCCATACTGCCTTTCTGTGGCTTGCTTTGTGGCAATGTGTTTACAAAAAAACAACGTCGCCAAAACAATGTTTTAAAATGCATTTGGGCATACTTTGCACTCTGGCATATGGCATAAGCCGGATCGTAGCCGTTGTAACCATTTACACGCCCATTCCCAGGCTGAGCCATCTCATACCCCCAACTTACAGTGGCAAAAATGATTATTTGGCGCACATATTTCACGTTTATTTTTACTTTATTTTTAAACAATTTAAAAAAATAAATGAACCAAACATAAGTTTCAGTTGTCGGCCTCCTTCTGCCATATCAAGGTACAATAATTGTCACTTTTCTCACAGCTCTCTAAATATCGATATTGAACTTAAAAAAGTTAGTTCGTTAAGGTGCACAAAGTATGAATGCCAATCTAGCTTTTTTTACCACTGTGCTCATCTGGCCATCCACATCGTTGGCACAAACAGTTGCAATCAACAAAATTGAAATCGTTTGTTGTTGTCACTGCAGTTGGCTGACATGCTGCCAGTTGCGGCTCATGTGTTTTGGCCAAGTTAAGCTAAAAGTAAACAGTCGACTGCTTGCCACTTAGCCATAATTCAACAGAGTCCTTCGACTTAAGTCCACTCCAAAGATATTCCTCTTAGCTTTTATCATATTTATTTTAAATGAAATTCATGTTCAAAACGCTACCGAAAACTGAACTTATGACTAGACATTAGATAAGGGTATTATTACAGTCGAGTTACAGCACCGATTATGCTCTGTATATGTATTTGAAACTTGGTTGTCCTTGTTCTGTTGCTGTCATGTGCACTTATTTCTAAATAATTGAAAAGTTATCGCAAAACAAAGCAACAACGCTCCAGTCTGTCCAAGAATGTCTGGGAAAATTTATATAGATTTTTCACGAAACTTCTGAAAAAATCAAAAGCTCGCTCATACGTTAGCTTTATGATGCCATTTTGTTAATTTATTTCACTTGCTTGACAGTTTGTTTTTGAATTTTTTTTTTTTTCTGTTTATTTTTTCAGCATTTTGTTTTTCCTTTTTCTTTTTGAGCGTTTGCTATTGTCTTGTGTGGCAAGTGGCAAGTTCACTCGCTGAACCAAAAAAATATATGTATATATGAATTTTGCAGCATTCCTTTTTAGTGCAGCGCATTTTTCGTGTGTCTGTGTTATTGCCTCTGTGGTTTTGACATAAAGTGCGCTTATAAAAAAGCCACCAAGTTAGAAGCGCGCTGCAAACATTTTTTGATGAATGTAACGTTAGCAACGAGCCAGCCAAAGGAACCAAAATAAAAAAAAAAAATAAACAAAAAAAAAATGAGAAATTTGCAGCGTAAAAATAGCTGATAAATTTTTTGCGCCAAAAACAAATGGTTAAAGTTTGAAATTGAAATTGGGCCAAAAGGCAACGCCACTAGAAAAGCGTAGCGTCAACAGCAAGCTGAAACAAAATACATCAAAAAGACAAATACGCAAAAAAAAAAAAAAAAAACTAAAAATATACATAATAAATACATATCTCAATCAAAAACGAAAAAACAAAAGCTAAAATAGAGGAAAATGCAAAGACACCAAGCTGCAGGCAAATATGACAGCGACAAATAAAAAACCCAAATGAATATGAAGCGTTCTTTTTTCTATTTACCATTTTTCATTCTTCATTTGTTATTGTTATTTGTTGTTGCCATTTTCATGCTCCTTCCCGTTTCAGTTGTGATGAAACAAAGGCAAGAAAAAGCGTTGCTCAGATTAAAAATCTAAACTCAAAACTGAACAAACATAAATATATAAATATATAAATGGTAGAAATGGTTCGCAATACTCGTACAGAGGTACGTAGTGAGTATAAGCTGCTTTTCATTTTGTAGCATCAAAGATTTTCTAGATGCTGAGATAAAGCAAGCAACTAAATAAAAACCGCACACAGACATACATTCAGAATTAGTTGAGGTTGGTGGAGAAAGAAGAGAGGATGGAAAGAGGAGAGTGCAGCTCCATTTATCTTCTGTCACTGTACGAGTGCTTCCGTTTTTGTAATGAATGTCCAGCTGTGTGCATTGCCACTACCCCCGCGGGGATGAACGACAGGGAGAAGGAGCAGTTGGAGATGGAGATGGAGGAGGAACTAAACGAGTTCCAAAACCCAAACTCAACCCACTCAGTACAATTGTCGTTAGCTGGACAGTCGCTGAAAGGCGTCTTTTATGTCACTTGATAAGATAAGCCATGCTTAAAATATACATCCATATATATATATAGACCAATGTGTACTGCTAAATATATAGATATAGATATAGATGCAGTGCACAAAATTGCCAAGCATCTAGCTAACAAGAAGAAGGCCAGAGACAAAGGCGAATGTGCAACTTGTATGCGCCGCATTCTTAATCCAGAGTTTAGTCATTACGCTTTCTCTCTATTTCACTTTACTTCCGTTTTGCCATAGATTTGCTTTATAAGAATCTCCCTTTTATTCTTTCGCTTCCCTCTCACTGTCTCATTCTCAATCTGCTTAAATTAGGCAGATTCCGTTGAATGCATGTATTATTTGCAAACACAATTTGAGAGTGCAATCCAAAGGCAATCAAGGCGAGTAAAAAGAAATTTAAATCCTACACTTAGTACCCAGAAAATAAGATGCTTGCTATAAAACTATGGAAAATTAGACAAAAGAATTTTCCGAAAAATGTCTAATTTACACCATTTTTTTTTAATATAAATTAAAATGAACACTTTAAATCAGATTCTGGCACTTTTTTTTTGTAAAAAAAACTTTATTACATAATTTCTAGTCAATGCAAAAATTTAAAAACATTCCTTTGAAAGCCTGATAAGCAGAATTTTCAGTAAATTCAATTAACATGCCTGCAACCACATAAAAACGCCTGAAATTTGAAGAAAATGTTCTTCAATATGAACTTTTGTTGATAAGTTGGCAACAAGTTGGCATGACTCAGTTGAAAAGTGGATGATGAGGTTTTTCTGAAGTTTTATCATGCGGAACAAAATTAAGCATGCAAAAACAAACCCGAAAGTGAATGTTTAAAATTTCACGGAAGCATATACACTGCCGAACATATTTATTGGCACAGCAAACATTTTGAGATTTGGGGGCTTAATTGTTCCCTGATCGTTAACATGTTGGTATCAATGGAAAGGTCATATAAATTCCTTTTGAATGATATAAAACATTTCTTAACCCATTAAGTACCCTTCGAAAATTTCGAGTTTATGTAAAAGTCATTTTTCGAAACTTTTTTCCTCGATTTTTTACAAAAAATATTTTGATGCAAAAAAATTATTCAAACAATTTAAGGAGTAACTGCAAAAAAAATTTTTCAAAAATATTTTTGCTAGTATTTTTTATAATTTTTTGAAAATCCTAAAAATGACCATTTTAACCCCTTTTTCCTACTTTTTACACAAAAAGTGCCTTTTTAGCAATTTTTAAAAAATTATAAAAAATACTAGCAAAAATATTTTTGAAAAATTTTTTTTGCAGTTACTCCTTAAATTGTTTGAATAATTTTTTTGCATCAAAATATTTTTTGTAAAAAATCGAGGAAAAAAGTTTCGAAAAATGACTTTTACATAAACTCGAAATTTTCGAAGGGTACTTAATGGGTTAAGAAATGTTTTATATCATTCAAAAGGAATTTATATGACCTTTCCATTGATACCAACATGTTAACGATCAGGGAACAATTAAGCCCCCAAATCTCAAAATGTTTGCTGTGCCAATAAATATGTTCGGCAGTGTAAATAGTTTACAGTTTCCCCAGTTTTTGACAAAACACATATGTTTGTTTTTCTAGATCAAAATAAATTTACAACGATACATCAAAACACAGTCCTTTTCTGAGTTCAGCGAAGCGCAGAACTTATTCCATCAAAATGAATTCACAGCAATATTAAAATTTCAAATGTTGTTCATTTATTTTGCCACACTTTGTGTTATTCCAAACAAAAAGTGTACATTGAAAGAAAAAAAAAAGAACAACACCATAATATTTAGTTGCATTAAAGCATAAAATACTCGTATATTTACGCATTTTCATATTTCCAGAGATTTTAGCGTATATTCCTACAGGGCCACATTAATTTTATTACAGAGCGTGTTCGCCCTCTCTTACACCCACTCTTGCTATCTCTGTCTGAATCACAGATTCATCCATTAGGGGAACTGAAAACAATTCCCTCAACTACGCAAATTGATCAATTTCAATTCAGTGCAAATATCATGGGCGTGATTCTGTTGGATCGCAATTGTCGTAATGTCGCACTGTAATGTTGGTAATATAAACTTTTTATTTTATCTGCTTACAACGTATCCACGTAGCACAAACTTCATCTTCTTTAGCTTCTTCTTCTTATTCGTTTTTCGTTTTCCTCTGAACGACACCTCGACAAGTCGCATTGTGCACACAACAAAAATTTGTCAAAGTTGCCAACTTCGAATTCGAATATAACAAGTAAGAAAGCTTTAGGCGGCATTGCTTGACTGCTAGATACCCTAATCTAAGCATTTGCTTACCAAACACGAATAAGAGAATTTAATTTAAGAATTTTGAACTTAGAGCATACTTAGTAAATCAAACAGATAATTTATAATGTTTGATTTTCTTTCATTACAAATTTTAAAAGTTTCGATAAATGAAAAATAAAAAAATTAAAATTTTCTGATCAAGTCGACCCCATATTATTTTTCATGTGTGTCAAAATTGTACTCTCTTATTTATTTATTTATTCAGTTACTAACTTATTCCTTGCGGAACAAGGACTTCCTTTAATTAAGGCACTAGTCACTACTCTAATTATTATTGGCTAATAATTTTTTTTGTTAATAAACTTTATCTACATTCCAAATTTGGTGCTTCTGGCTTTTTTCATCTTAGAGATACACAGACAGACGGAACAAGCCCATATCAACTCATCAAAAATCAAGTACATAAATGGGCTTTAATCATTACTGTGCACAAACATAATATACCCTCGACCAGGGTCTTAAAAATAAAAAGCAAAGTTGGCAGTTAAGATTCGGGTGTCAACTTTTTACTCGTAGTTTATTTGTGCTCAGGAATCGGATTCTCTCAGGCAGACAGACGATGTTGAGGCGGATTGAGAGGAAGAAGCAGCCAATGGACATTGGAATTGAATTCCTTTGCATCCTGCTGAGTTTACCACTGCGCATTGTGCTCTTTGTGATGCACGTTTACCTGCTAAATGCGATTGCTCTACTTCAATTGTATAGACTGCTGGTCAAGATGCTGATGGACTGGCTGTGTGCTGCCGAGCGACACCTTAGGACAACCAATTATTCAATGGAAAGAACTGAATACCGTGTCCCACTTCTCGGACAAACAGTGCGGCATTTGCATATGCTAAATTGGCTGCAGTTGATGCTACTCTGTCAGCAGATTCGGACATTGCTGCGTCTTTGTCGAATACTGCGGCATTGGTCAAAGACACGCACCTGGATAATCAAGCGCTAGAGCTACAAATTATGTAGTGAGTGCAATAAATGCTGCCAGAAGGCAGCTCATGAAATTTAATGCTCTCTCTTTTTTAATGGTGGTGGTTTCGGATTGTGGCCAGTTTTGGCCATTCGCATTCGCTTTTAGCGTGCGCAATTACACTTGAAGAAATCTAAAGGATTTCAGGCGAAAATCCATTTGTCACAATGCTGAGTACGTGAGTCGCAGTTGCAGTTGCAGTCGCAGTCAGCAGTGCGTATAAATGTGTCGCTTGGGAGTCCTCTGCAGAGTCCTGTGACTCTACTCGACTCGACTCGACTCCAGACTCTGCCACTGCCTCTGATATTGCACTGCAGTTGCACAGCTGCATTGCCGCGGCTCTATCACAATGACACTTAATTTCTGTTAGCCTCAGCGGCAACGACATGACGCTATGCCAAAATACATTACATACATACATACCTACACATAAGCTCTGCAAGTACTCTTATATAAACGTATGTACATATGTATATCTATGGCCATTGTCAGGGACTGCTCTGCTCGGCTGGCTCAGTGGCCATTGCGGCTTATTTGAGTCAACCAAATCCATTTATTTAACGGCGCAGTAAGTTCGAGGGCGGCTCAAAAAGTAAGCCATTTTCAGCAATATACTTTTTAGAAAATATGTAACAAGATATTGTGCATATTTTCGGCACAACGAAATTTGATAACTTGATTTTTTAGACATAAACGATCACAGAATCTATTTTGGAATTGAATAATGACTTTGTTAAATTTTTTTATACAACTAAGAAAACTTAAAGTGAATTGAATTTGATAATGTTATCTATTAAAAAAGTTTTATAGGATATGAAAGAATGTTGATAGGCCTGTACTTATTATTTTGGCCAGTAGTGTATGTAAACTTACATATATTCTCATTCAAAATTGTTTATCTTCTTTTCTCTTTGATCTCAAAAACACTTGCTCTTAAGAGATCTCCAAAAGCGTTTCATTTTTTATATCGGCGACGCTGCTGCAAATGCTGTAGCACATGAAAAAAAAATCACGAAGGGCACAAGAAAAAAAAAGTATAGAAAATCAAAGACACTTGGCATGCTCGCTTGATCTATGTTTCCTCTCCCACTAATGCTCTCTCATTTTTTCTTTTTCTTATACACACTAAAAACTTGGCTCTCCGCACCAACATGGTGGACCGCGCAACGGAATAACGAACAGAGCGAAGACGAAAAAAATGGATCAAAAGGAACGAACGATTGAACATTTAACATGCGTTTTTATAACGGTGACCAATGACGCGTCGCGACGGACAGAAAGAAAACAATTTGATATTCAACAAAAGCAACAACAAGAATAGGCAACTTGAAAATTTAAGAAAAAAAGAATAGGTTTATATATACTTATGTATACAGTATTGCGGGTTGAAAGTTCCGCAGCTTCCCCACTCGATGTGTACTGCGAAGGCGCGTACTGAAACTAATTCAGCAGAACTGAAGCGAGCTTATGCTCTCTTCGTTGGACCCAATATGTGTGAGCGGCGAATTCGATATCGTGAGAGCGCTTGTTAGCCTCTCCAGAGAGGACTATGCGTAGCCAGCTGATTTGTTGTTGGGTACATTCGGCGACTATTAACTTTGATTTAACAATGTAATTATTAATTTTAAGCTAATACAAGGTGCCAATCCTGTAATTTCATATACAGGAAAAATAATCTAAAACTCTATTGAACGCTTCACAAAAATAAATGAAATAAGAAAAAAAAACCCATGGGCATTTGACATTTTCATTGGAATTTCTATCACTCCATTTCCACACCAACGCGTTGCAACCACGGTTGCCATAATTAGCGTTTTTGCGCCAAAAGTGGCTATTTTTTTCCTGTTGGCGCAATGACACTTTTTTTGGAATTGGCTCTTTTTTCAGTTCAGAATCAGTATTTTTGGATTGAAGTACATACACTGCCGAACATATTTATTGGCACAGCAAACATTTTGAGATTTGGGGGCTTAATTGTTCCCTGATCGTTAACATGTTGGTATCAATGGAAAGGTCATATAAATTCCTTTTGAATGATATAAAACATTTCTTAACCCATTAAGTACCCTTCGAAAATTTCGAGTTTATGTAAAAGTCATTTTTCGAAACTTTTTTCCTCGATTTTTTACAAAAAATATTTTGATGCAAAAAAATTATTCAAACAATTTAAGGAGTAACTGCAAAAAAAATTTTTCAAAAATATTTTTGCTAGTATTTTTTATAATTTTTTGAAAATTGCTAAAAAGGCACTTTTTGTGTAAAAAGTAGGAAAAAGGGGTTAAAATGGTCATTTTTAGGATTTTCAAAAAATTATAAAAAATACTAGCAAAAATATTTTTGAAAAATTTTTTTTGCAGTTACTCCTTAAATTGTTTGAATAATTTTTTTGCATCAAAATATTTTTTGTAAAAAATCGAGGAAAAAAGTTTCGAAAAATGACTTTTACATAAACTCGAAATTTTCGAAGGGTACTTAATGGGTTAAGAAATGTTTTATATCATTCAAAAGGAATTTATATGACCTTTCCATTGATACCAACATGTTAACGATCAGGGAACAATTAAGCCCCCAAATCTCAAAATGTTTGCTGTGCCAATAAATATGTTCGGCAGTGTATGTACATATTTATTTTTATTTAATTACATAATCACTAGATTAAGGCCCATTTTTTCAATGTCAAAAAAAAGGTGTTTGATAACTACTGAAAAACCATTTTGACGTAAAATTATATAATTTTTTTAAAACTGCAAAAAAGGGATCTTTCGCATGAAATTAGGAAAATGTGCCTTTTATGCAGTTTTCAAAATATTGTAAAAATAACATGAGCTAAAAAAAAAATTCGTCAAAAAACTGATTTAATTCTGGTAAATTGCAACTCACGTTTTATTTAATTTTTTTAAGTAAAATTCATTTTTTTTATAATAAAATATTGAGTTTTGGAGCTCTCAATTTTAATCAATTTTCAGATTTAATAATTATAATAAAATCCAATTTTGTATTATTATTTTGCAATTTTTAAGTGTAAATTAAAAATTATTTATGTTGTGAAAATTTTTAATTATATATACAATAAATAAAAAAATCTTTGGTGTAATCCATCTAAATGCAATATATCTTAATTTTGTTAAGTTTTTATACCATGTATTTGTGATTTGTGGGCCCTGATTTACTGCCAAGAGATAAGATCCATCAAGATGAACTCAGTAAAAGGTAATTTAAATAAGCCAAGAGTTGAAGTACTAAGTCTAAGTGACAGTCATTAAATTTAATATAAATGCGGGCTAAATGACTTTCAGTTAGACAGAGCGACTTGGAAGATGAGTGCTTACATTAGGCAGATGTTTCTTTTGCTGCTGCTTGGATTTGTTCTCGCAATGGCAGCGGATGCAGAGGATGCTCAGGTGGAAGGAGTTGATCGTGTGCCCCGCCAGGTGACACAGGTGCAGAACACTAATATTAATATAAACGGAGGTGGAGGTGGACAGGGATGCACTGGAAGAAATTGTCCTGGTCAGGGATGCACTGGAAGAAATTGTCCAGACAATGGATGCAATGGAAGACACTGTCCTGGAAATGGATGCATCGGCAGAAACTGTCCATTTAACGGATGCACTGGAAGAAACTGTCCATTTAACGGGTGCACTGGCAGAAACTGTCCATTTAACGGATGCATTGGCAGAAACTGTCCATTTAACGGATGCACTGGACGAAATTGCCCAGGAGAATGCCGAGGAAGGGATTGCCAAAACTTCGGCGGAAATCGGCCTGGATTTGGCATCTTTGGAGGACTTGCTGTTGGAGCTGGCATCACAGGTTGAATTCTCGTCAAAATGATGTCAAAGTTCAACTAAAGACAGAGACAACAAACGACATAAAATAGAAAAAAAAGAAATATTAAAAAAACATGTAAAATTAACTGAAGCAAAAGCGGGTTAATATTAGGGTTAGCAATTGGGATTTGGGGTTCAGGATGCAGGATGCAGGATTCGGGACTAGGAATTCAAGTTGAGCTGCGGGCGCTGATAAAAAATGTTTATTTCAAATCACGTTGAGTGACACAGGACAAGAAACTTAATCAGCGTTGTTAACGATGTGAAACGACGGAATGACAGGATGCCAGGGTTGGATAACAGTACAGGGTCTTGGCCTGACCCCATAAAATGAAACCGGTTTTCTGTTCCGGGTCGCGTTGCCCTATTTCTTTTTTCTAATTCATATGCGTTTCAAGTTTTAATTACGTGGTACACAAAAAAAAAAATACAAGAATAACAAAAGGAAAAACAAGAGAAAAAGCAGCGAAAAATGGACGAGAACGAGATGGAAGGACGTCTGCTTCAATTGGAGCTGGAGCTTGAGTTGAAGTTGAGTTGACTGACAGCCAGGCGGCGTTGCACCAACATGAAAATAACAAAATACGCCCAATCAGCGCAGCAGCAACAGCGGAAGCAACACACAGATACGTGTATAGGGACAGAGATACAGATACAGCTACAGATACAGCTACAGCTACAGATACAGCTACAGATACAGATACAAGACACAGATGGCAGGCAGCAAAAAAGGCGAAAAAATTAAGTAGCGAAATCAGCGGGCGAAATACAAAAAAAAAACCAAACACACAGCACAGCATAAAGACAGTGTGATCGACAAACATCTACCCTGTAATCGAATCAATTTTAAACTGTAAACAAATAGACACTTATTTCCACTTCTGGTGATGGAAAGTTGCTGTTGTCAGTGATAGAAAATACCCTAGAAAGAGAATTAACCATGAGATATCCTGTAGCTTGCGACACAGTTGCTTCTCTCCAATATAAGATCCTTGACAAAAAAAAAAAGCAATTTTGAAACTGACTGACCGATGACTGTTACATAAATTAGAGCTAGTTTAGCATACACTTTTCAGGCCGTTTAATGATTACAGGATATAAAAAAGTTACGAGTAGCATGAACTGGGAACCAAGAACTGAGAAATAAAAAAAAAATAAAGAGCAGAAGAGAGCACAAGTATAACAGGATAAAGGCGTTGCATGCCAAGGATTATCTGCGGCACAGGGAAACTGGAAAAGGAAGAGAATGGGAGGAGAGAAAAAGAAGAAAAATGGTAGCACGCAAAAATTGTGAACTCACTTGACGTGGCTCATTCTGGTTGAGCTGCCTGCCCATCCCCACCCCCCCCCCCCCCCTTCGTCGTGCCCTCTTCACCCTTCAGTCCCTGCGAACATCTCGCTGCCATCCAGAGAGAAAACCCAATGCCAACCGGCATGACAACGTCGTTTGGCGTTGACGGCAACGCTTCGCTATAAGGAACAAATCAGCGAACCAACAACAATAATAACAACTCGAAGTACTCGACCGCCACATGCCCAGTACCCAAATCTTTACCCTCAATTAAATAAATCAACAAAAAATCAATCTGCAAAATTTTAAATCACCAAAAATCTTTTAGTCTTTAAGATTTAGATGTTCATGCAGACAGACATTGTAAAAAGTTTGTAAGCTTGCAGCCTTTGGGCTACTGGGCCAACAATAACAGCACAGGATTTGAGCTAACAGCATAAATATTCACCAGGCACAAGGCAGTTGGCAGTTGTCAGTTGGCAGCAGCTGGCCAAAAGCGTTGCTCCCACAGCTGCGATCAGTTAGCTGGATTTGACTGTGCGTGCGTGTTGCCAGTTGCCACAAGGTGTGGAAGGAGCGAGTTGTGGCATACAAATTTCTTAGTAAGTAATTAACAATTACAATGATGCGATGGCAGCTTATTTGCTTGGTCAGAACAACATGCTTGAATGGTTAACGCAGCACTTGATTGACCGTCAGCTGCTAACAGAATGAAAGCTCTGTCTGTCTGTCTGTCTGCCTGTCTGTTGTTCAGTCCATCTGCCTGCGGCTTCCTTGTGTAATATGCGAATAGACTCGTCAAATTATTTTCCTTTTTTATGCCCGAATAAATACACATTTTGAGCGTTACTTTAACAACAATTTACAGTGTTGTTGCAACTATTATGCCAATAATGGGACTATCGATGCAAGTTTCATTATTTATTTAAATATTTTATCGATTGCCTAGGGTATTTTCACATTTACACACGATGTACATGTAAAGGCTTGAAGCTTAAGTATGAATTTAATTCACTTGCATTTAATTCACTTGCAAATAATACGAAAAATTTAAAAACATTTATAACACGTAGTTTCATTCTTCACCAAAATTTTAACATTTATTACTCGTAATTTTATTCTTCATAGAAATTTAAATTTAGTTTAGTTGCCTTTGAAATTACTTTATTTTATTATGATAATTTTTATAATATTTAATACTACCATTATAAAAATCACTAAAAAAAAAATTTTCGAAATATGTATTAAATTTTTTAAAATAAGCATAATAAACATATCATTAGTGTTAGAACTTTTGCAATTTTTTACATTGCACATTGGGCGATTTGACGATTATTCTGGCGAAAATCCAAAAAATTGATGGAAGTATTTTTAAAATGTGACTTTATTTGTTGAATGTAAGCACTTCAGTTAGATTAAAAAATATTCTTCTTTGGACTGGGAGGCAACTCTTCCAAACCAACCAAATATGGCCAGTTATAAATTAAAGCCTCTATCACATAGTGCTATTAATTTGTTTTGCGTATTTTGGCTCATTTTCAAATGAATATATGCTAAAAAAGGGTACAAAAATTCAAATTTTTTCCCGGAGTCAGATGGGATAAGGGGTGAACACACGGTCAAATTATAGTACAAAAAAATTGTGAATTGTATTTTAGTCTTATTAGCACACATGTTAATAAAAAAAAATTTTACTTTTCCACTGAGTCAGTGAAAATGAGGGATAGAAAACAAGGTCCAATTTAAAAACAAAAAAATACAAAAATTCGAATTTTGTCTATTTAAGATTCATGCCAAATTTCAAGTTTCTAGCTTTATATTTGGATTTCTTAAAAATATTTTACATATTTTGCTCATAGTCGGATAAGAAAGAGGAAGTTAAGGGATGGTCCAAATAAAAAACAAAATTTTAATTAGTTCAGCTAAGGTTCGTGCCATATTTAAAAGGTCTAGCTTTAAAGTTGTAGTTTATGCCAGAAAAATCGTCAAATCGCCCAATGTGCATTGTAAAGGGTACCTTGTAGTCTAATACTCTCAACTTAACTTGATTATTTATGATATTCTCAAGAATTTAATATTTTTTAAATGGCTTTATCTTGCACACAATCAAAATAACATAAAGACACATTTCTATTGTTAATTTGCTGAGTGTGTTGTTATATTTAATTATATTTGCGGGCAGACACAAAAAGAGGGCGAGGCGCTAAAGCAGCGGAGGAGGGAAGGAAATGAAACCCACGTAGCTCATGCAAAAAAGTTTGCCATTGAAAAATCTTAAGAAAAAAATCCCCTAATTAAACAGTTTGTCAGTTATGCAAATAAACTTTGTTAAACTTTTGCGTACCGCCAACTTATCGCTCTTTTTGGCTCGGGCACAGTATAAAAACATTCCCTCCTGCCATTGCCCCGCTGGCTGCTTATTATTTTCACTTTTTGGTCAAACACACAAAAATGTAATTATTAAAAAATTATGCTAAACACGCAATAAAAAAGTTGCTAAGTAAAAATTAAGAAAAAAATAAAATAAAAAAAAACGCATGAAAAGCAAGAAAAAATGTATTTTTAAAAGGCAAACGGTCAGGTTATTCTTTTTGCATTTGTGCATTAAAGAAACGAAAACAGCAAAGCAACAAGAGAAGAGCACAAAAAAGAATACAAAAATTAACAATTGTTAATTTGAAAATTGCACACAAATGCGTAATGTGAAAGTTTTTTTTGCGTTCTGTTCTCCGGACTTGGCTCGCAGTTGGACTTGGACTTGGCTGCTTCCTACTCGACTGGGCCACTTGTTAAGTGTTAATGAAATAATGATGCCAACTTTTGCCAGCCACCATTTTCCAACGCACATAAATATATATGTAGCTACGTATTTATAAAAATATATGCATTAAAAGAAAATGTTTTGTTTCTCAATGCAATTTAAAAAAAAAACAAATTAAACCTTTTAAAAGGGTTTAAAATTTTCATATTTTATTTTTAAACTTAATTTATTAAAAAATATATATATTTAAGTCGCTAAGGTTGTTTTATAAAAGAAAATTTTTAATACAAATATTTTCATATTAAAAATCGTCCTTTTTTGTCAGTGTATGCATGTATAAAAGTCCTAAGGAAGCATGCCTCAAACCACTTCATTTTTATTGCGTTGCCTCGAAGTGTGAGTTTTGGGCCCCGCTTTGAGACTTGCTGCCACTTGCGTACAGTTTTTCTTGCTCCCACCCTCCCTCGCACTCGCCCTCTCTCTCTCTCTCACTGTTTTTTTTATAATTCGATAAACTGCCCTCTAAAGACGTCGACGCTAAGGACAACAATGAGTTCGACCTTGTGCTGAGACTGCGCCTAAAAGCAGGCAACGATTTTGTTTCTGACGAGGCCTTTGGAGGCCTTCTAAGCCGCTTAATTACAATGAGTTGGGCCCAAGAGGGCGGTGCGGGGCGGTGCTGGCAGTATTTACTTAAGACGCGAAAATGTGATTAACAAGTGTGAAAAGCCGCTCCTCACTTATTTTAATTTTATTTAATTTTCCTGTGTCTTGTTTGGCAAGTTTTCGTACCGGAAGTTTCACTTTTGCTCGAATAACTTTAATTGATTTAGTTGAGTGAGTGTGTGTGTGTGTGTGTGTGTGTATTCAATTACTTAAAAATGGCTTTGCCAAAGTGTCGAGCAGTTTGACTTAAAAATTAGCGCAAGTTTGGCTCCTCAGCCATGGACAAAGTTGGCTGACAGCTAAAGTTTTTTGGTTTGGTGGCGTGGCCCGAACACCACATGCATCATTATCAAAGCCAAATGACAGGTGTGCGCATGCCAATTTCAGCAGCTCTAATTGAATTTAGTAAACTATATATATATATATATAGTTTATATATATACGTTTGTCTGCACTCGATTGTCTCGACTCTCGACTGCTCTGGGTTTTTTTGGCCAAAAAACTTTTACGCTGTCATTGTAATACACACCTTATCAGACCAACTGTTTTTGTTGTCCTTGTTATTGTTGTTGTTGTCGCTGCAGGCTGCGTGTCGTGCAAATCCCAGGCAAGTTGCTGCCTCTCCTCTGTCTCTCTCTTGCCTCTCTTTCCCACTGGCAAGCAGCCTTGCCGCCAAACAATTAACGTTAATGGATCATGGTAACTTTTTCGCCTTTTTCCAGCGTTGCAATCCCAGCGGTGCGTGTAAACTGGCAAAAGTAGCAAAAGCAACAAACTGGGCCAACCATCAAACAGACTATTGCTGCTCCAGCTCTTTGCTCTTGTCATATGAGAGGCGATGCTGACGCCCCCCACCCTCCTCCTTCTCCTGCCCCTCTCTCACTCCCCTTGGCCGTCTGCTATCTCTTTCTGCTTTGAGCGTCTTTCAACACCGTCGCACAGTGACTCTTTTTGTTTAGTTATTAAATATTGTTTTTAGGTATAATTTGGTTTAATTTTTTGCATTTTATAGACGGGCTATTGAAACAATTTATAAAAATTTATAAGTCTGCTGCACTTGTGGCATTAGGAAGATTCAAATTAAGTTTTAATAGAAAAATGTTAAAGCTATTAAAATATTTGTTTTCTTTGAGTCAACACAAAATTTTAGTTCAAAGGAAATAATGGGAGTTTTTTAAATAAAATCGGCAAAATGAAATTTGTATATTTTGAATGATTATTTTTGAATAAATATTCTAAAATTGTATATTATAAATAAAAAAAATAATAGCAGATTTTCACCATATATAAAGTAGTTTTTGAGAGACACGCAACCCATCAAAGCAATTTTGTTTTATTTGTAAGACCCTAAAATGTTTGAGTTTGTTCAACATTAACAAACTAAAACTTCCAAATTATATTGCCTTAAAGATTTTGGGTCTTCACAAATTGCAAATTAAAAAATTAATTTTCGCCAATCGTTTTTGGACGTTGTGACACTGTGCGTCTTTGGCAATTCGCTTGGCAAGTTTTCTGCTGTCTTTTGCTGTTTTGCGTGCGCCCTCTACAAGTTTCTGAGCACTTTTCGCTTTTCGGAATTTCTTTGCTTTTCTTTTACTTTTCGATTGGCGCAAGGGATCGTGCATAGGAAGAGGAAGGAAGGAAAGCGTGGGGAAGGGGGAGCGAGGAAAAACGCGCTCAACTTTTAACACACTCAAGTGTCGTAATTTTGGCTGCTTTTTCGCACACAAAACAATATTAATGCTGGTAGTTGCTGCTGACGCCCCACACTCCCTCATATATGTATGTATATGTGGATGGGGTGGTTTTAGCCTGGCCAAAATACCACCCCACCCCACCCCATCCCAAATGGAAGTTAAATGAAAAGTTTTGCTTGCGCTGCAAACACGTCGCTTCCTGTCGCCTGCCGCTTTTGCTATGCGTCGCTGATTTTGCTGACTGACTTTTAGGCTTTGAGTCAAGTTATATACACACAAACACACAAACACACACACACACATACACACAGATATAGACGACAGTGCGTGTGTCTCTCACATGTAGGCAATAGAAGAATGTCTATGTGAGTGTTTGTATCTCAACTATTGAGCAGGTTTTCAAGAGGTTTCTTTGGTTCACCAAAACTCCCACAACCCAGCGAAATTAAGCTAAAACAAGAAAATATGCTTATCTTTAACTAATCGAAGATTTAATACCCTAAGTAATTAGGGTTTTGAGAAATTACGTGCTAAAGATTTTAAATTTATTAAATCGTAAATTATCAAAATTCAACTTGCCAAACAATTAAACAATTTTTGAACTTTGTAATAGTGGCAAACATTTAAAATATATGTCCGACTTAAAGAATATTTGATTGGAATGAATCCATCATAATTGGAGTAGAGTTTGATTAACATATGCTTGAAACCTTAAATGATTTCTATAAAAAGACACAAATTTTGTTTGATTGCTAATTTTACTCTGGTTTGTATGAAATGTACTTGGGATATGTCAAACATAAACCTTCTTAATTTTACTGCCTTTATCAGCCACAAGTTCATAGAATAGTAGGAGGAGAAACAAATCGACAGACAGTATAACTTGACTTTAAGGACTCAGCTGTTGACCTTGAGCAGGACACGCCTACTGCATTTCATTTCACATTTCGTGACATAACTATAATACCCGGTGCAAGGGTATAATGAATGGCAATGGGGACTAAAGCGGAAGTTGCGTCGTCAGGCACGAAGGAGCCGCACCAAAAGGTAGTAGGCAGATGGGGCATGCGGCTTGTGGCATGTGGCAGGCAGCAACAGCAGCAGCAACAGCAGCAAAAAACTTTTTCGGGCGCAGCTTAAAAGTTATTAGCGTGGGATCTACTTTCCCGCTCGCTCTTTCTCTATCTCCTTCTTGGTAACCCATTACCTTAAACGTACTCAGGCCTATGGATTTGCGACAGTGTCTGTCAGGAAATTTGAAACTACAGCCTTCAGATTTGACTCTAGAAATGTGTGCTAAAAATGTTACTTCGATCGGTTGATGAACAGAAAATGATAAGCAGATTTTTTTTTTATTTAATTTTTTATACCCGTCACTCATTAAAAATAAGTAAAAGGGGATATTGTATTCGTTGCAATGTATGTAACAGGGAGAAGGAAGCATCTCTGACCCTATAAAGTGTATATATTCTTGATCAGCATCAACTGCCGAGTCGATATAGCCATGTCCGTCTGTCCGTCTGTCCGTCCGTCCGTCTGTCCGTCCGTGTGAGCGCCTAGATCTCAGAGACTATAAGAGCTAGAGCAACCAAATTTGGCACACAGATTTCTATAAACCCCACGCAGGTCAAGTTTGTTTCAAAATTTTGCCACGCCCCTTTTCGCCTCCGTAAATCGCGAAAAACCACCACACGCACAGTTTTCAAGATATTATGTTTTTTAAACGGTGTACGTTAGCTACTGTTATTACCTATCATCATACTAAATCCCAACAAGATCGGACAAATAGAAAGGTGGTACTGGCTGATTAAAGCTTTTAAGCAATTAAAATGCCTAAAAGCATGCAATAAAAAAATTTTAATTTGTTTATGTAAGTAATGTATGTATTTTTGCTTATTACCTTTTATGTTATTTTTATTTTTATTTAACAGAAAATGTTTGCCAAATTTAGAAGAGAAATTGCAAATTTTATAACCTTTTTTTTATAATCTGTCAATGTTTTTCTTATTCATTTCATTTTTATTTACTTAATATTTTACTTAAAATATTGCCAATATTGGAAGAAATTAAATGAAAAATGTTGTAACTCCAAAATCTTTTCTACAAGTACTGGGCATCTGAAAGTCAAGCATCTCAACTATAGTATTCCTACTTGGTTTTCCGTCTCTGTTTGTCTGTCTGTCTGTCTCTTTCTGGCTGAGGTGAGACCAAAAATGGCAAATGCTGCCAAGCGAGGAATTTCCCGGCAAGTTGCTTGCTATTCATATTTGTGTGTTTGAGGCTTAGTACGTTATTAAGTTGTTACGTTTTGGCCTGTTACAAACACAGCAGCAACAGCAACAACAACTACCAATAGCAATGGCAACAACAACAACCACATCGCGTGGGGCCCAAGAACTGCTCTCAAAGGTATTGCGTGATATTTCAATTTGTTTTTAGTTGTAAGTGGCTTAAAATGATTTAATAACTCATCAAGGGATTTCTACTTCTTGTTGTTGGATATTTGCTTTAGTTTCTCTTCCATTTGCCCATTCCCATTGCCAATCCCATTTAACTATTTGCTATGCTTAAGCAGGCAAATAGACTGTGGAGAGAGGCAAGGGAAGGGAAGGCAAGGGAAGAGGTAAATTTACCTTAGCCACATTTAAGCATGACAAACTTTTTAAGTAGTTTTGATGTTGCCATATTAAAGAAGTTTTCTATTAGTTTTTTGCGCATTTTCGGCATCATTAATACAAATAGAAAACTTAACTATGCATATAATTATGCATATATTTACTTAGACACACACACACACACACACACAGATAAGCACACATTTTCCTCACTTAAGTGTTTAACATTCATAATGAGCAATATTCATAGGGCGCATACTTTTTGCGTGTGCTGTGCAAATATTTAAAATGCCGTTTTAAGGGCAACTAAATGGCGCCCCAGGGATGCGCTGTTAGCTGCCAAAACTATTTGTCTGTTAACACACATACATATTCACATATACACACATAAACCACACACCGACATTCCAATGTTTGTTTAGTCGATTTAAAATTTGCGCAAATTAAGCCAAATCAATTTTTGGGGGGCAACAAAATTGCACATTTTGCGTTGCGATTTCGATTTCGATTTAGTTTTAGTTTTTGTTATGGGGCCACAACACGCATAACCCCGAAGGGATAACTGAAACCAAGCCACGCCCCCACCCCATTGCGCCCCCTTACAGTGTGACCAGTCACGTAGCACAAATGTATCGAGTGGGCTGTAAATGTGGCAACTAAACTGCTGACCAGCTGCCTTAGCCCAACAAAAAACCCGACAAACTGTGGCAGCTTGTGGTATATACATAACAGGAAAGACGGAAAAGGGGAGGGTGAAGCGGGAAAGGGGCAAGGAGGAGGTGGCAAGTTGCAATGTTAACTTTGACAACTTGGAGAAATTCTCTGACAGTCAGAGAGCTAAGCGCAGCAAACAAACTTGTATTTTGGGGCATTTTCTTTTGTGTATTTCTATGGCCAAAAGCATTCAATATGGCTAATTACACAACATTGTGAAGGGTCATTGTACAATGGGTGACAAGCACCTTAATTGCTGACAAAACCTCAGTTAAACATTTATTGTTTAATTGATACATTGACCTTGGAGCTTTATGCTTGATTGATTTTCTTTTTAAATTCAATTCAAGTCTTCTTAATTTTCACTATAAATATTTATTAATTTAATATGTTTGCAGAATTTATGGAAATACTTATAATACTTTTTACTTTTTTATTAACCAGCAAATGCAGTATTAACAATTAAATCAAATAGTAGTAGAAAAATAGAGCAAATCATTTAAATTGATTAATTTATTTTAAATATTTTTTTTAATGGATATTCTTCAATTCACTCTAAATATTATTATTCAGTGCTTTATAAACTGTCAAAATGTATTTAAATTAAATAAAAACACAAAATTTAAATGTCAATAAAACAAGTAACAATTTATATGCATAAATTCTGCAGTTTACCTGAACATCTTAACTGTAATTGGTATGTTGATGAATTTAAAAATCTTAGTGTAAAATATGTGAAAATTAAATTTAAATTTATAAGCCATTGTTATCCTAATTCTCATATCGTTATAGCTGTTTCAAGCTAATGGCTTTCGCTTTGGCTCCCATTGTTTTAAATTTGTCTGGACTTTTCTGGCAATGTGTGTGTGTGTGTTTTTGTGTATGTGTGCGGTGCAAGTTTCTGTCGTCGTCTTCATTGTAGTCGTCACAAAAGTTTCAACGCCATGTGCCTGCTGGCGGCATGTGTTCAAGAGTTAAGTTGCCCCAACTGTGCGGGTTTTCTCTCCACATAGAAGACCCAATACACATACATATATGTACACAGTTATATATACATGTGTGCTGAGTGCACAAATTTAAAGCTGCCACACGTTGCCAAGCATTCTTTCATTTTTGTTGACTTTTTTGCAGCAAGCTGATTACTTTGTCATTTGTTTTCGATGGCACGAATCGACTTCAGGACTTCGGCACAGGAGGTTAAGACCCAACAAAAAAAACAATGCACGCGGCTTTTGCCAACAGAAATTTTGTGCTTTATTGCCATAAAAAAATCATAAAAATGTATCATTATTGGGAAAGTCCCAGCAACAACAAAAGTCGTCACATTAGTTGCCGAGTCCTTGGCAGTGACAGTGACAATGACAACGTAAAGTGCCTTGTCATAACAACAACAACTGTAATAATAATTAAGCGATATCAAATTGAAAAAAAAAGTAACTTTTTCTTACACAAACTGCGACATTTCTGTATAGGCGGAAAAGGGGATTCCCCCTTTGGCTTATTTACGCGCTAATAATGACTTGGCAAAACGCATTAAAGATTGTAGATAATGAATATATAAAGTATGTAAATAATTATATATATCATAAACAAAATGCCTTTGCACTTTGCTGCGTTTTAAGCGCAAATTAACGTTAATTAAATAAAAATTTGCTGTCACGCTGCACGGGCGTAGCTTCCAAAAGGGGAGGGGAACTGTTTGTCAACTTTGGCATAAATAATAACTGTTACACTCCCCTTAATAAAATACATTTTTCTCTCATTAAATGTCAAAGTTGGTATATTGTATACAAAAAGTTTTGTCATTATTCGCTCAGTTTGTTGTTTGTTGTTTCCATTCATTTATATAATTATTATTATTATTATTATTGCTATTATTTTCTGTCATCAGCACAAATAATGCGATTTTAATAAAGCGCACAAATATGCAACGCTTGACAATTGTGTTATTATGTGATGCGCTTAATAGGTAAACAAAAATTAATTAAATTTATAAGTAAAGGAGACAGTTATTTAAAATTTAAAAATAAGTAATTTATTTATATAAATATACTTTATGCCTTTAAAAATAATATATTTTAAGCACAATTTTATTTAAGAAGGCAATAATCTTTTTACATTTGTGAGACTTCCAAAAATAGAATTTAAATAATTTGTTGGCTAAACAAATGAATTTTTGGTAATTTGGTAACCTGACTGTGCCATGATTCTTTGGGCAACCACAGATATAGACAATATAGTTTATGTTTGAGTTGGCATAACATTTAATTAACTGAACTCAACTCTCGACTCTCGACTGAAGTTAACTCAAACTTGCTTGAAATGAATACATTTGTCTTGTTTACTTTGGCTTATTGGCCTCTCTTCCTCTTAACCCTGAGTTGGTTTTTTTTTTTTTTGGTAAGTTGAGAGACCGCAACTATGCCAAGATGGGCCATATCTTTGTTTTGGCCATCAGTGAGAGAGTTGGTCGAGTTGAACCCTTATCAACTTGCGCCACTGCACTTTTGGTTAACTTTACTTATAAATTTCATTCGAGCCATTTGTTGACACACAGACAAAAGTCGCCAAAGTTTTGTAATGTTCGCAGTTTCTTGTTGTTATCGAAAAGAAATGAAAGGAAATTCGCGAATAGAATTAAAACGCAAATGTACTAACCCAATTTAGCGCCTCGACTGGTTGTCTTTGGGTTTCTTTTTATATCCCTGTTCCACTTGCTAATGGGCAAAAAGGAACTCGACGCGACAATGTCGACATCATAACTTTGCTTTACGAGTATGACAAATATATTCATTTCATGCTTGTTCAATCCAGTAAATCGCGTGACGCGTTGACAGCGCAAATTGTTGTTGTTGTTGTTGGTGTTTTTGTTGCCACTGTTGCTTGCAACATTGACATGGCGTCGAGTGTCAAGTGTAAAAATGCTCGACTATTGTCTTCATTTTTCTTGCAAATCATGCAACGCAATCAAAACCGTTGACACATCGGCACACATTGTCGCCAATGTCGCCCTGTCGCTTTGTCGCCAAAGTCGCAGCTGCCACTTGACACTGTCTTTCAAGTTCAAGGTTCAGTCTTCCCATTTTTGCCTTTTGCGACTCTTTGTCTCGCTCACAAAAAGAAATTACCATAATTGTTATTTACGCATATTTGAACATCAAATGTGTCAATTGGCAACCGACGAGCAACGAACGACGAACGAACGATACCACGTTGCGTATGCGTAATGTGGAAAATGTTTCATCATGTGCATTTATGTGTGTAGACAACAAACATGTTGGCCATGACTTAGTTATTTTTTTTTAATATGTATACCATTTTTTAACATTATTAATATTTACACGAAACAAACAAAAAAAAAAAAGCTAAAATTATCATGAATTATTGTTAAAGTTCAGTTTAAATCATTTATAGCCCATTATTGATATGAAAATAGATCAAAACTATTATTTGTCTAATAATGAGTCTATTGACTGTATGTCTACCATATACATATATAATAGTAAATTAATCTATACTATTCAGTTACTTTAAATATATTTAAAGCAATTTAAAAAATAATTTTAAATATTGTTCTCTTTTAATTATGTTTTAAATTTTAAAAAAAATTATTATTTACTTATTATATTATTTAAATATATTCCCATATTTTCTATTTAAATTCAAACCCTTTAATTAAATTATTTTAGACAAATCATTTGTTTTTTTTTTAACATTATTTTCTAAAATATACATTAATTATTCTATTTATTTTCTTGAATATTTTGTTAGTTAGAGCATCAAAACTTCGCTTTGGTAGCCAACAATTCTATTTATTTCGACCGCTTTTGATTGCTCTCAATACCAGTTAACACAAAATTGTGGTTCTGTGATGTTTTTTTATTATTTTTGATTAAAACAATTTGCACTGACTACTCGTAAAATTAGCAGAGTTCACATCGAGTGAGTTCTACCCCATATAAATATGATATATTTGTGGCCCTTTGTCCGACAGTCGACGGCGCGTTAAGCAGTGAGTTGTTCGCGGTCTGCAATTGAAATAAATTGAAAAATCATACCTTCCAACCGGGGAAAAAGTCTGTTATTATTTAAAAATGCAGGGAATGTTCATGCCACTGGCAACAATGTTGCCTCTGATGCTGTTGCCACTGATGTTGTTGTTGCCTCTTTTGCTGGGCACGCACTTGACTGAAGCGTCTGAGGCGTCGGCTGTCATCGGTGGCGACGTTGCCGCAGCTGTTGACAAGGATGTGGCACCAGTTGGCGTTGCTCAAACGGATCTGCTGTCATTGGAGCAGGAAATTGGCGGCAATCCGGCAACGGCAACGGCGACGGCGACGAAGACGGAGAGAGAAGCGAAAGTTGTTCGCAGTGCGCGTTCTTTGGTATTTGGAGTTGGAGCTGGTCCTGCTTGGATTGGCGGAGGATATGGCTGGGGCTATCCCGGATATGGTTACTACAGTTCACCGTACTACAACTACGGCAACATTGGCTACTATCCAGGCTATTTTGGTTATAAGAAGATTATCATAGGCTAAACGATTGCTGACAAATCTAAGAATAAAATATAAAAACAAAATAAGTATGATATATACAAAAGAGAAGGCATATTACGGTAATTCAACTAACTTTTAATTTTAATTTAATTTAATTTATTCATTTAACAACAACATTTGACTTTTAATTTCTGATTTCTGTAAATTGTGCAAAGATTTGTAATCCAAATTTGAGTAATCTTAGCTAAGAAAATCGACTGAAAATCACTTTCATCACCAGCCCAAGTTCAATGTGAGATTATAAATAATGCTTGTTGTTGTTATTATAAGACAGTTTTAAATTAATTTGCTGGACATAAAAAGTTGAGCAACAATAAAGAAAAAAGCAAAAAACGAAAGAAAGAAAAAACATGAAATTGCACAATTTATATTCTTTTTTTTTTTTTGGTGCTGCTGCTGTTGTTGTTTTTGATGTTGTTGTTGTTGGTTAGGGCACAGATTTTGCATAAATCATTTCACAGCCACCAAAATGAAACGCGTAACATAATTTTTAACCCTTGATAAATTTTTATGACAAGCATTTTTGTTATTTTCCCCACTCGCTGTTGTTTTTGTGGCCGTTTCCATTTTCTGTTTGTGTTTGCGCCACAGTGAAATGCAAATAAAGCGGATCAAAAGTTTGCTGTTAAAAGAAGATTAATTGCAATTTGGTGGCAGGTCCGCGACCCCCCTCCCTACACCCTTCCTCACTCACCCCTTTCCAACCATTAACCCCCATGTTGTACACGCTGTTCGACCCATTTCCAAAACTCCACTCATTTTTTGGGGTGTGGTCAAAGGCTGGTAATTAAATATTTTTAAGCTGTTAATGGTTTCCATTTGCTTATTGTTGTTTTAAGTAGTTGTTTCAATTATTTATTTATTTTTTTCGAATTATTTTCTCTGCTTTTTTATTTATTGTTGTTTTTTTTTTGATTTGTTTTAATCAATTAATACAATAGCTGCATGAACAACAAGCACAACAACTGCAACAATGCGCCAGGTAGCTACAGTTTCAATTTTTTTTCATTTTCACAATTTTCAATTGCATTTTCAAGTTTGTTGTTATTGTCGCTTTTGTTTCTATTATTTTGGAGTGAATACTTATTGTTCTTATGCCATTTTATTGCTTTTTTCTGTTTTATTCATATTAAATTGCACTCGTATATATAATTTAATATTTATTTCAGTGTATGGCGTATTGATTTTATTTATTATTTATAGATTTGTTTTAAATTATTAAAGGCTTGCACTTTTAATTTAATTTAAAGTATCTAAAACTGATGGTTGCTTATTTCTAAATTAAATGGGGCATATAAGTTCAAACATACGACCTTATCGGTCACAATTGAATGACAACCTGTAAACACTCAGTGACAATCTTGTTGTTTGTAATTTCAGCAAGGTCAACACAGTTGGAAGCTCATTATAAGTTGAATTATTTAATTTTCATTTGATTTAATTAAGTTATTTGTTGGTCAATTAACCCTTTTTTGTGGTTTGATATTTCATTTGTATGAATATGTATTTTTTAATTCCCCTGGCTGCGCTTTATTTGTTTGTTCTGCATTTTATAATGTAATTGTTCCTGTCGCTGATGTTGTTGTTGTTGCTGTTGTTGCTGCTGTTGTTGAAAGCCAGTTTAAAAAAAAAAATAATAACAATTTAATGCCTACTTGCAATTATGTGGGGTCAAGTGTTGACATTTTATTAATTAAAAATAGTTTTCAATTAAAGTTAATGCGCTCAACTTGCATGTAATTCTATTATGCGACTCCAATTAAATAATTGTACAAATATTCATATAATAATGTAATAACATTAAAAATGTAATAACAAACACTCAGCATTATGTCAAGTCCTTAAAGAGTAGTTTTACAAATTTTCTAAAAAAAACTCTTAATTAATGTTATGATCAAATTTTGTAGGGTGAAATAAATCTAGAGAGAAACATTTTTTATTAAGTGAGTTTTAGTTTATTGCTAAATTTAAAAAATTTATTTATAACTTAAAAAAAAAAAGCTTAGCTGACAATATATTTATCCAATCTTGATGCGATTAAGCACATTAATTGATAATAACAAACTAGAACATTTCCCTAAGAATCTGTAAAAAATATAGCACTGAAAATCAAATTTTTGTTGATATAAAACTAAATAGTTGAAGTAATAATTAAACATGGTAGATCTGTTCATGATGCCAGTAATACATTTTAAAATGTGTTTATCGCTTGGTACACAATTTTCAGAGTGGTGTCATTTGACCAATTTTAAACAAAAAGTAAATGTAAATTTTTCTTTTTATTTTAAAACTTTTAACAATTACAGTCGTTGCATTAATTTAAAATCCTTTAGCCTAAAAATCCAAAGGGTTGCCTGAATAAGCCAGGGTTGACCAAACGTTGCCTGCCAAAAAATTGTCGAATACCATCAAGGGCTCTTCCGAAGACACCTCCACCGCCTGCTCCACCGCTCCTTCCACTGTCTCCGCCACTGCTCCCTCCACTGCTGCCTACACTGCTCCCTCCACTGCTGCCTCCACTGCTCCCTCCACTGCTGCCTCCACTGCTCCCTCCACTGCTCCCTCCACTGCCTCCTCCAAAGCCAAGTGCTCTGCCGAGTCCTCCACCAAATCCTCCGCCTAGTCCTCCTCCAAGTGCTCTACCCAAAATTTCTGCGCCTGGGCCAAATCTTCCTGCACCAAAGTGCCTGGCGAAACCCAAATCTCTGACCAAGCGCACAGCCGGTTTCTCCTGCTCCTGATTTACATCCGCCATTCGAGTCAGTTGCTTCATTTCCGCTCTCGGACGGCTGCGGGTTCCAAACGCTGTTGCCATCGTTGCCAGCATGGACAGCAGAGCACTTAGCACTATTAGATTCACGTAGCAAACAACGCGCATTGCCCTTGACTAGGTTTAAACCAACTCTGGCCATAACGAGACGCACAAGTCTTTATATAACTTGAAAGAGCGAACTAGAGAGGGAGTGGGTGGGTGAGGGAGAGGGAGAGGGAGAACCTGCGGAATGTCAGTTAATTCTTAACGAGCTACTGACCCTTTCGAGCAATTAAATTTCCTGAGCATAATCAAATGGCCAAGAGAAATCCCATGCACCAAATGCCCCAAGCTAATTCTGGTTTTTTTCACCACCCACAACCCTACACTGAGAAAAAAGCATGCGTAAAAGAATTAAATATTGGCGTAGTAAAGCTAAGGTATTAATAAATATTTATAGTAATTTTAGTATTCAAAAATACATATTTAAAATATTTAAATTAAATGTTTTTCATGTCGATGGAATTTGAATTTTTCTTTGCTTATTAGTTTAATAACTAAAGCAACATAATATAATCAAAGATTTATGTGTGTACACTTAAATAATAGTTAAATCAAAGTGTCAACCGTGTTTTTTTTCTCTCAGTGCACCCCAACTCCAACTTCCGACAACAACAAAAAAAACGTTTGCCGCATGACAAAACTAACCTGTTCGTTGGATTCTGAGTCAGACTCAGAGTCGTTGCTAATTATGTCAAGCTTGGAACAAGAGCAAAGTTGCAAAAGGCACAGAGACCGCTAATCCTATTATATGCTCGTAATCATACGTAGCGTATACGTAATTTCATTGTCAGCATTATGCCAATTCTAATGCTCATTAAGAGATTGCCACATATGAGTTGTTATTGTTGTTGTTAGCAAAGACGCAAATTATACAATGCTCGCAAGTCTTACTCGTATTTATAAGCCATAAATAACGTGTAAACAAAAAGCTGCCACAACAAGCATACGCCCTGTGGGTGGAAGCCCCTTGGCCACATTACCACACACTCCCATTCTCTCTCTCTCTCGCACTCTCTCCATCTCTCTGTTGTCGCTACAACAGCATCGCGGCCAAATTATAAGCCTATAAAAGGCAATAAAAAACTTTGCGATATCAAATTACAACGCCCTCATAAAGTTATAAAAGTTTCAAGCGTATCCAAAAGCACGTATCTGCCACGCCCCCATCTCGAGTTTCAGTTTGAGGCCTAATATTTTCAATAACAAATCAATCAGCTGCTGCTGTCGTTGCGCCTTCTTGGCAAAAGCATTTTGGTCAAACAAGGATTATCCGTTGGAGCATCCCAGCCAGGGATGGGCATTAATAGCGATAAAAGGGAAACGATATTTAAGCAAAAAATAAATTGGCAATATTTTTATCTTGTACGTCATTTGATAAACTGCAGAAATTTTGGCTAAATATTTCACTTTTGTTAATGAACAAATTTTAGGATTTTATTTAATTATGTTCACTTTATTTTCATTTAACATCAGTCGAACAAATCGAAAAAATCTAAAATATTTGTCGATATTAAATAAAGAAATTTATTTTTAATTTTAAGTAAGAAACTTTAAGTTATAAAATTTTTTTTCTTATCAGAAATATTTGTTTAAATTAAGTGAATAAAGCCAATATGCTTGATACTTAGTATTATAAATATGACAATTATTGTGATGTTTTCCTGATGTCAATTTCAATACTTTTTTCTGGCGGATAACCATCTCTAATCCCAACAGCTGGCTTTATGCCTGGGCGTTGCCAGGACACAAGCACGGAAGGAGGTGCTCTCGATTTATTGGGACACGCATTCGATAAGAAATAACAAGACTAAATAAAGTAAGGCGAGAGAAAGATAGGTAAAGGAAATGAAACGAAACGAAAGGCAACGAAGGCCACGCTCCAACACCCTTTTTGGCCCGGCTATTTATGGCTTTGTTATCAACTTTTTAATGTCGCTCAAGAATTTTTTTTGAACGGTATTTCAAATATTTTTAGCCAAAAAGTATGAAAGCTTATAAATGTGTGAGACTGTCTGTCTGGAAAGAAAACTTATTTCATTTTATTTATCTGCAAATAATAAATTTCTTGAAAACCAAAATAAATTTTAAAAAAAATTAAATAAAAATTGCAAATAAAAAAATGGAAAAACCATCTATTTAGATATTTCTATTTTCATTTCAATCATTTTTGCTTTATTTTTATTCAAAATCAAATCTAACGTCTGCACAGATTCTTGTACTGGGCATCTAACAGGCGAGCACCTCGACTTCACTCGACTTCTTTCTTCGGCGAGAAACTTGCTGAAAATGTTACTTCCATGTCAGCTGCCTGCAAGTGTATTCAAAGGGATGCCAGGCCTCTCTCTTTGGCTTTGGCCTTCTCCTCGCTTTTTTTTTTTACTTTTTTTCTTAACTTTTTGTTCCTTAAAGAGAACTGAAAACTTTGGCCAATTGTGGGCGTGCCCGGGTTATGGGTTGATGGGTCAAGGGATAACACAAAAGGCGTAAATTTAAAGCCAAGTTAATTTTTTAACACTGCTATCGGCTTGTCAAAAAGAGAAATTTTATAGCTGGCGTTTAATCTTTATCGACATACGGCTACTTGAAGCTATTAACTCTGACTCCGAGGCTGGCAATTCATTTCTTTTGTTATGCTCGTAAATAGCAGCATTTATTAAATTGTTCTGTTTGGCTACTTGAAATGGGCCAAAAGTAAGTGTCTCAAAATCCAACTGAGTTTTAACTTGAGTTAAATATATATACGTAAGTATTCTAAATAAAATAAAGTACATTTAGAAAATGTTCACCTTGCCGCAATCAATCGATAACAGCAGCTTCAGTTGCTTTTTGGCCAAGTTCTAATGGCCACAAAAGTTTGAGCAGCTTTCGTTGAGCAGCCAATTTATATGAATTCGCCAAACACTCTGTCTAAGCGCTGACAAGCCATAAAACTAGAAGTGCCCTGGTTAGGGCTGGATAAAATTTCGGCTCTCGACTCCCAAAATGAAATTGATACCCAGTGTCGAGTTGGCGGGAAAGAGTTTTGTATTAACTGTCTAACTAAGCGCAAACAACAATTGCATGGTCCATAATAATAACAGAAACTTATTGGCCAACAAGACAGCTACCCCGCCCCCCAGCTGTCCCAGGACAACAACTAACAAGGCCAACAGCAACATCAGCTGGTCAAGTGGCTGTCCGTAAAATATTTTATTTAACCGGAGCGTATAATTCCAAGCTGAATGCATTTGCTCGCAATACAATTAAAATAATTAAAAATGTACATTTTAAAATTTAATTTAAAATATTTTGTAGGAATTTTAAAGCTGCAAATACAATGAGGGGAAACCGGTTTCCAATTCCAAGGTTCGACAACCCCGGCAAATGCAGACAAAGCATTTCTCAGTTGTTCACTAGCTCTAATTGCTGTCGAGTTTGTGTTTGCTTTTTTACGCTTAAAATGTTTAAAAGCAATGCTGTCAATGCCTTCACTTATGGTTTTAGACGCAAAGCATAAATGTTATTTAATGGACAACTCAGCGTATGAGTAATATATTAGTTTAATTGCAGTTATTTATTGATAAGTACACATTAATTTTTAAGCTATTTATTACATTTTATTTGACAGTCAACTCATTTTAATTATGTATTTATTTCAGGGACCGTAATTTGATAAGTTTTAAAATAAAAATTGTAAATTAACAATTATTTTCAAATTTTTATTTTGAATTAACGAAATAACAATTATTCTAAATTTAAAAAAAAAAGAGCAAAACTAATCGTTAAAATTTATTTTTTTTAATAAGAGTTATTTTTCCTTATTCCTTAACTTTTATTTTAAAAATTAGTTAAAATTAGCATTCTTAACACTTATTTGCAGTCCCTGATTTATTTATATATTTTTATGGACTTTAATCTAAATATGCAGCTATACGCTAAGTATAAGTAATCAGGCCTTTTCCGAATTTCGAAAACGAGTCGATTTGTTACAAAACAAATTTATTGCTGTTCCGAATTCCGAAAATCGACAATAATTGTCGTTTTCAAAACGTGTGCTTTAGAGTCACCGGTTTTAATAGTAAATGCCATGTAAGGCATTAAAATAAATACCTAATATTATAAACTGAAAATTTTAATAATGTTGAACATTTTTAGAATCATTTAACATTACTACTTCAACTTTAAATAGTTGCAGTATATTTTTGAAAAACAAATCCGAGCATCAATGACTAAACCGAGCTGTTCTGAATTCCTCCTCATTGACAGCTGATACGGTCGATGACTTACTGATGTCGAAACGTTTTCGAAACCGGAGTTCGAAACATCAAATAGTACACTGAAAAAAAGACCACTTTCTAAAATCAAGAACATTCATCTTAAATATTTTGTTCGTGAAATAAGAATATTTTAAGACCAAATTACTGAAACTAAGAATATTAATCTTGAAAATCGTAAGTTCTTAATGTAAGAATAAAATTCTCAAATTTAAATATTTTGTTCTTAATATAAGACCATTTTAAGACCAAATTACTAAAACTGGGAATATTATTCTAAAAAATTTTAAGTTCTTAATATAAGAATAATAATCTTAGATCTTAGATCTTTTTCTCTAAAAATAAGAACAAATATCTTAAAATTTTGTCACTTCTTGAGACTTATAATTCACAACTAGTTCTGGGTTCTCAAAGATGACATTAGGCTTCGATCGCTGGTCGAGTCAGCACAACACTACTGATGATGGAGATTGGCATCTTTTGTATACCGAGCCATGCTCCTTGCTTTCTGCAAGTGTTTTTTGCGTTTGTTGTATAGTCATATCGACATTACTAGAACTCAAGTTAACTAAAACTTACTTCATTCTTCTTAAAATGTTAAGAAGCTTAATCTTAATTTGAGATTTTTTGTCTTAAGTATTCAAAACTTTTTGGTCTTAAAATAAGAACATATAATCTTAAAAAAATAATAAGTTTTATTCTTAAAATAAGATTTGTGGTCTTCGAAATATAAGAATTTATGGTCTTAAAAATAAGAACTTGGTCTTAATTAAAATGTTCTTAGAATCAAGATGTGTTTTCTTACTTCAAGATTTTCATGTTCTCGACGCATTTTTTAGACCAATGTTCTTAATTCTGAGACCAAAATCTTGATTTTAGATTCTTTTTTTTATCAGTGTAAAACGTTCGTTTTCGTTTCGTTTTTACTTTTCGAAACGTTCGGAATTCGGAACAGGTCTAAATATTTTTAATAAACTAATTAATTTTAACGATTATTTTTGCTTTTTTTTTTAAATTTAGAATAATTCATATTTTTAAATATTTTTATTTTCAAACAAGACTTTAAACATAAATGTTTTTAACAGCCAACTTGTGGTAAGTACAATATTTTAGACAAATCTACATACATTAAAACAATTAATCCACAGAGATTAGAAAAAATTTTTAAGATTTAACTGAATATTTATATTGATATTGACGCCAGAAAATGTACATTTATAATTACAATTAATAATATTTTTTCTGTTTGTTTTTAGCATATTAATTTATGCCGAATTTTGTATTGTTCTTTTCATTGAACAGGCGTTAATTTATTCAGTGTCCGCTAGAGACGCAAACTGGACTGTATTTTGGCCTGGTGTGTGGCCCACATTGGAAAGTCAGGCATTTGATGTTGACGGCATTAATTGACCCACTTTTTGTGAACTGGCTTAAGCGTTTAAATTTGACTAAGCGACATTCGCAACGACATTTGATCATTTTGCATAAATGAATATTTATCATGTGGTTTAACTTTGACTTGAGCTTTAGAATTTTTCAGACGACAAAATGCGGCAAATGCCACACGCCACATGCGACTTGCCACAAAATGCAAAAGCGGACATTAAGCCATCGAGCATTGTTAATGTCCAGGTCGCGCATAAAACAAACAGCTAAAACAGCCAGCAAACCAAGACAAACAAACAAACAAACAAAGCTGGCAAATAGACAAACAACAACAACAACAACAACTAGGAACAACAATAAACAGCAAACAGCAATTCACACTTACGCACCCCAAGTTGATGCTTATGACGTGTGCATTGTGGCCTGGCGCTTGGCCTGAGGCGTCTCGGCGTGGTCAATAGCATAACTAACCTTCAAATGAAATTAGCACATTTACAGAGCTTACCTGACCGCAGCTCCTCCATTCCGCACTCTCTCCTCCCCCACAGCTCGGAGATGCCACCTGGCGCAAAGTGAAATGTTTCAGCTCTTTAAACAACAAGCAGGAGCACTACAGTCAAGTGTGCTAGATTGTTAAAGACCCAGTAACCATATATTTTCAATTGTAAAAAAGTTAACAACTGAAATATGTAAAAAGAGCAAGTGGGCTCGACTGCAGTCGAGTTTGCTCGACTGTAAGATACCCTGTGCCAGTCTCCATAAAATAGAATATTGGTTATAATAGAATTAGTAATGTGTGTGAAGCAAATAAAACATAAATACTTAACGCCGCTCTAATTTGCAGTAGTCGGAACTTAACCAAATTTGGTCAAAATGTATGAACCCATCCCATATGCATATTCTGTCAGTTTGGTTGAGATATCCCAAACAACAAACAAGTTTGTCATACTAAGACTTGATTTTCGACTGATCGTTCCTATGGCAGCTATATGATATAGTGGCCCGATTCCAACCAAATTGGGTCAGGATGTATGGGGTTATCCCATATGCATAATATTTTAGTTTGGTTCAGATATCCCTAACAACAAAAAAGTTGTTCATATTAAGACTTGATTTTCGACTGATCGTTCCTATGGCAGCTATATGATATAGTGCTCTGATCCAAAATTAAAAACAAACTTGATCTGCGTTTGGCATCCAGCAACCTACATACCAAGTTTGAGTTCTCTGCCTTCTGTAGTCTCTGAGATCGGTTGACTCAAACAGACGGACAGAAGGAAGGAACATAGCTAAATCGACTTAGCTGTTGATGCCGATCAAGAATATATATACTTCTGCCTGTTACATACATCACACAAATTTAGTATTCCCTTTTTAACCATTTTCATTGGGTACAGGGTATAAAAATATCTATTAAATGATGCATGTAAAATTGTACAATATTGTCGAATACTATAAAGTTAAAGCTTGTAAAGATTAATTTAATAATTTTAAAAAAACTGTATAAATGCATACTAGTAAAATGGACTTTTAATTAATTACTCTTCAAGAAATAACAAAATTTATTTTATTCGTAAGACTTTTTTGTTGACTAAAAATGTCCTTTGCGACTTATATTTATCAATCAAATTTCCCAATTAATTTATGCCACTTTTAATAAAAGTCTTCTTCAATATCTATCTTCTATAAATATATGTATATTGCCCAAATTTTTAAGTTTTGGTTGTTACAAACATTACCACAAACTTATAAGCCCCTTGTTCCCTTTTGGTTACTAAGTCTAACAAGTCAAACTCATCCCGTTCATTCCCCTCACCTCTTCTGAGCGAGTCCCATTCGATTTCATGAACTTGGCCACTTAGCGTGCGGCCTAATGGCATTGGCTGCCAACTGTAAAGCTGTTGGCCAGTTTTTGGCTGATATGAATTGGCCTTTTTGTTCCATTTCTCGCATATATTTAAATAGTTTGTTTTATGACGTTTACATTAGCGTCTCATTTTCGCTAACAAGCAAAACGAAGGTAAAAGAAACAAAAGTTTCTATTTAATGCGCAAAGTTCTAAGGCTATAAATGGCCTAAAGATTGCCTGGCCAGGTCACAGTTGGCTGAGCGTTGGCAACACCGAAGCAACCACAAAATAACAGCAGAAACTATTCAATCTGTAGGTAAACAGCTTAAGGAGTCTCAACATAATGCGGAACTGCGAGTTGTTTGGATTATATGCGCTGCTAATTTTTGCCGCCTGCTGCTTGAACGCAACAGTTGGACAACCGTTGAAGGATCAGGAACAGAAACAGAACCAGGAGCAGGAGCAAAAGGATGACAGTGGAGCACGCGTAACGCGACAAGCTGGCTATGGTGGCTATCCGTTATATGGCAGTGGCTATGGTGGCTACGGTGGTTACTCTGGCTACGGAACTGGCTTAGGAGGCATTGGAGGTTTAGGAGGCATTGGAGGCATCGGAGGCATTGGAGGCATCGGAGGCATCGGAGGCATTGGAGGCATTGGAGGCTATGGTGGCTATGGTGGCTATGGCGGATACAGTGGTTATGGAGGCATCGGAGGATATGGAGGTTATGGTGGCATCGGTGGATATGGCGGCTATGGTGGTTATGGTGGCATCGGAGGATACGGCGGCTATGGCTATGGGTCTGGCATGCGTTATCCTTACTATCCATATGGCAACTTGTACGGCGCCAGTGGATATTATGGCTGATTTACAGGTTATTCGCTCATTTAAAGACCAACTGTCTAAACGAAATATAGACATCTTTTTATAAGTACGACAAAGGTGTTTCACTTTAATAGCAAACAAATTTTTATAAGGGAGGGTTTAATAAAGGACCGTGGCACTGAATCCAGCATCACTTGCGCCCTCGGGGTGCACACGTGATTCGAAGATTGTCTTAATTAGTATTCTCCAATAGCCTGTGCAATAGTTTCTATAGTTTGTGTTGACAAATGTTCTACAGTAAACATAACAAAAAATCCAAACAAAATCAAAAAAATTGTAATATTTATTTAGATCAGATGGAATTGAAATGAAAACAAGTGGGAAAGGCTATAGTCGAGCTCCCGACTATAGGATACCCGTTACTTACATAAACAAATTAAAATTTTTTTATTGCATGCTTTTAGGCATTTTAATTGCTTAAAAGCTTTAATCAGCCAGTACCACCTTTCTGTTTGTCCGATCTTTTTGGGATTTAATAGGATGATAGGTAATAACAGTAGCTAACGTTCACCGTTTAAAAAAACAAAATATCTTGAAAACTGTGCGTGTGGTGGATATTCACGATTTACGGAGGCGGAAAGGGGCGTGGCAAAATTTTGAAACAAACTTGACCTGCGTGGGGTTTATAGAAATCTGTGTGCCAAATTTGGTTGCTCTAACTCTTATAGTCTCTGAGATCTAGGCGCTCACACAGACGGACAGACGGACAGACGGACGGACGGACAGACGGACATGGCTATATCAACTCGGCTGTTGATGCTGATCAAGAATATATATACTTTATAGGGTCGGAGATGCTTCCTTCTCCCTGTTACATACATTGCAACGAATACAATATCCCCTTTTACTTATTTTTAATAAGTAACGGGTATAACAAGCAATCCCAAAAAAAAACAAGTGGGCGCTGTTACAGTTGAGTTTCCATAAAATAGAATAATGGTTGGAACCATCTCATATGCATATTCTGTCAGTTTGGCTTAGATATCTCAAACAACAAAAAAGTTGTTCATACTAAGACTTGATTTTCGACTGATGGTTGCTATGGCAGCTATATGATATAGAGGTCCGATCCAAATTTAAAAACAAACTTGATCTGCGTCCGGTATCCAGCAACCTACATACCAAATTTGAAGTCTCTAGTTATTATAATTTCTGAGATTGGCTGTCTCAAACAGACGGACGGGCAGACGGACATGGCTCAATCGTCTCGGCTATTGATGCTGATATATGCCAGAATATATATACTTTATGCTTCCTTCTCCCTGTTACAAACATCACACAAATCTAATATACTATTTTTGACCATTTTCAATGGGCACAGGGTATAACAACATAATCAATTCCAGCTTCAGCCAGAAATTCATATTGAATCGGCTGGATCTAAAGATCTGATACAATAGAAAAGTTAAATTTATCGACTCCAGTTTTGTTGTGATATCCAATAAACAAAGTTTTACATTTTGAAGGTTGATTTTGAATTGATAATTTCCATTAATCACAAATATTGTGTCAAAATACATTATATTGCATATCTTTAAATACTTCGCTTTTATATTATCTTAAGTTAGACTCTTCACAAAGCTAGAAAACTCCTTATAAAATAATTTAATCAGCTTAAAAATAGAAGAAAATACTGAAATACTTAGGAACCGAATTTCTTTTGCAACATTTGAGAGGTGTGTTGCCTTGATTACAATGCACTCTTCACGGAACACATTAAATATTCAATGGGTACTATTTATTTTTATTTTATTTTCAATATGATATTTATTATATGTTTTTTTTACAAGCTTTAACATTTCGATTTAGTGAAAATCCTGTTCCTTTGACACGCTTAATTGAAGTGCAATTCACAGCGATTATCACTTTCGTTCATTAAAAGCTCCAGTGGCGCACCTCATTATTTGCTTACCTCAACGTTAACAAGTGCACTCAGTTGTGCAACACACACACATAAACAGACAAACACACACACACACACACACACACAGATGTAGCACACATCTATAGCGATAACTACAGCTTAAGCAAATACCAAAGAGGTAAGTATAAAGCGGTTGGTTGAGTGAAACGATTACAACAAACAGACAAACAGACAGACAGCCGGAGAGGCAGACAGCTGGACAGGTGGGACAGACAGAATGAGCTGGATTCTTTTTAGATTTTAATTACCGATACAGTTGCGACACAGTCTGCACAGTTGTCAGCAAAGTTCCAAGTCCGAGTTGTAGTTACCATTTAATTAGTATGACTTTAAACAAGCTGCATTGCTCATACGCACTGTTGAACCACTTCGCTTTTATGCTCCTTCTGCATCGTGTTGGCAAATAAAGAGTTGGTCAAAGGCGACAGACCGTTTCAATAAAGAACTCGGACTCTGATAAGCAAAGAGAGATATGTGAGAGCATTAGCAATGCTTTGATGCCTCCACTCAATGGAAGAAAGAGTAGAGATACTAGAGAAGTGGAGAAAGTAGATACATGTAGAGAAAATGGAAAAATTTAGGCTTAGGTAGGGAAAGATATAGAGATGAAAAAATGATGGGGATAGAAATAGAAGAAGATAAAAAAAACATATTTTAGAGAAAATCAAAATTTAAAAAGAATGAATTTAAAGTCTAGACATTGCTCACAACTTTTATGAGATTTGAATAAGCTATGAATCTTTAAAGTCTTACATTAAGAATAATATTTAAACAAGCTTTAAGAACTACAATACAAATTCATAAAATAATTATGCTGATCATACAATTGAAATGGTCGCTACATTCAAAGTAAACCAACATACGTATTTGAAATTCTCTCACTCATTGCCACTTCAATTGCATTTTTTTATGCACTACTTAGAACTTATTTTCCCTCTCTCTCTCTCTCTCTCTCTCTCTGTCTCTTTCACTCGTTTCTCGGTTGACCAGTGAATAGCCCCATTCATGTGCTTAAACTTTTTATATATGTGCAGGTATTTGTTTTTCACAGCTTTGAAATGCCCTCTGTGTAAAATAGCAATCAGATAACACCTTCATTTTTCCTATTCAAAACCAACCGAGTCTCCTTCTTCCTCTTTTTCCACTATGAGTTGTGATTTCATTGAAAATGTATCTCGGCTCTTTATTGCATTTCTGAACGAAAAGCTGAATGGAAAGTAAAAAACTAAGCTGCCATTGCGTGACTCACTGGACTGACTGACGGACTGACTGAATTACTGAATGAAAAGGGGAAAACTGCTAGGCAACATAAGCTTTATGCATTTTTACGCTTTGTGGCCTTCGAGTAACGCCCGCTTCTGTTCCTGTTCCTGATCCCGTTCCTGTTCCTGCACCTGTTTACATATAAATTTGCTCAAAGCAGCGTTAAATTAAAAGCAAGCCATCGATAACTAAAGCTTTCAGTGTGGACTGACTATTAACAATTGTTTGAAAAACTATATGATAATATATTTAAAGAAAAAATTAAAAATAAATATTTTTTTTAAATAAATAAAAATATTTTGAATTAATATTACAATTTTAATTTTTTTAAATCATCCCTTTATAAAAATTTAAAATTTACTGATCAACTCAATAATAAAAATGAAGAAAATAATTAAATCAATATAGAAAAATTACTAACAAATACATTTTAATACCTATTATTTACTATACGTATTTTGTATGTGATTTAATTTTCATCTAAAATTATGAAAATTTCTTATTACTTCAAATTATAAACTATAACTTTTATTATACAAATTGCAAACAATAACTTTAATTAACTTTAAGTTTATAATATTTTATGTATCATACTAGGGGGCTACGCCCCCTGCTCGCTTCGCTCGCCAACCCCCAGCTCGCTTCGCTCGCAACATTGTATTTAGTTGCCCGTTTTAACAAATTTATATTAAATAGCATTTTTTCTAAAAAAAACCGGAAATATTTAGCTTCCGCTGTCCGCTGCGTTAATTTTTTTTCCTTGCAATTGAACTTTGGCTAAAAAGTCGGATTTTGTGATTTGGCGGGAAAAAGCTAAATTTGGCGGGAAAAAGCTAAATTTAGCGGGAAAAGCTAAATTAAGAGAATTAGTCAAATTTGGCACGAAGAGTTAATCTGGGAGTTTTGTTAGGATATCTCCGATTGCATCCGATTGTTCCTATGGCAGCTATAAGATATAGTCATCCGACTTTGACCAAATTTGGTCAGTATGTTAGAGACAGTATCAAACAAACAATCTGCGAGTCTGGTTGAGATATCTTAAGAAACAAAAAAGTTTTTCATACTAAATGTTATTTTGCATCCGATTGTTCCTATGGCAGCTGTATGATATAGTAACCCGACTTTGACCAAATTTGGTCAGAATGTAAGAGACAGTACCAAACATATAATCTGTGAGTTTGGTTGAGATATCGTAAGAAACAAAAAAGTTGTTCATACTAAAGGTGTTTTTCATCGGATTGTTCCTATGGCAGCTTTATGATATAGTCATCCGACTTTGACCAAATTTGGTCAGAATGTAAAGGACAGTCCCAAACATACAATCTGTGAGTTTGGTTGAGATATCTTAAGAAACAAAAAAGTTTTTCATACTAAGCAATTCCGTGACCTTTGACCCCGGTTTGACCCACTTAGAGGTCGAATTTCGCAAAACGCCGTCTTATTGCACGATGAAATTATCTCATCTATGTTGTGTAAAAATTCCAGCTCTCTATCTCTTACCGTTTGAGCTGCACGTTGATTCTCAGTCAGTCAGTCAGTCAGTGAGTCAGTCAGGACAAAGAGTTTTATATATATAGATTAACAATATTTCTTAAAATAATTTTGCCAATTGCTAGTTGACAAAGTGCCTATAAATAAATCAAGAAATTTAAAAAAATGACTAAAAGTCCCCCTTTGGAAACTTCCTTTGCAAAGTACTTAAACAGATTGGCAGTTAACTGATGAACCAGGTTAAGATGAGAAAAGAAAGCAGCTGCCCGAATCCTTTGAGTCACAAAGTGTGCAAGCAACAGTTGTGTTTAGTTTTCAAAAGGTTCCCGGCCAAGTTGAAGATGGCCAGGGTGCTTTCATACAAAGACCAGCCGCAAGCTCTGGCCAAACACCAAACAGTTTAAAGCGCATTAAATTTATCTGATTGTACTTGTGTGTGTACTTGGGTGTGTGTGTGTTTGTGAGGATAAGCGTGTTAAGAAATACAGCTCAGCTCGATTTAGCTAGGAAATTGCGGAACTGAGGCCACTTGGCTTATCAATGCATTTTAAACGAGCTGCTTGTAAGCTGCTGTCGTTCAAATTAATGACAAATTAATATTAACAAAGCAATCTGCCGAAGCAAACCAAATAAACAAACACAACAGCAAATTTGGCCAGAACAACAACAACAACACTAACTGGGCTTCAATGCTACTTAATTGGAACTTAATGTGCATGGAATTGTTTACAAGAGACCCCTCTCTGGAAAAAACACTAAACGATAAGCTCCGTGACGACAGCTTTGAGTAACACTTCAAATGGACACAAAGAAAAATGCGTTTTAAAGTGACAGTTGATGTAGGTAACAAGCCCCAGCAATTGGAATATGCGGTACTGTAAAAGAAAATGAAATTAAATAGTCAAGAGGTGGGCAAGTAGTCAACAATTGAGCGACTAGACTATGCCCTGTTTTCCATTGCACACGCTTTTAAAGCATTGTTAAAATTATACTTTTAACCTTAAGCTATTTAATTTCTCCAGTTGTGTCTAACAGCTGATATGCCCGGCATTTTAGCGCATTAATGGCGCATTGTTGTGTGCCTTAAATTTTATTTTAATACCCTGTAATTTTATTTAATAAGTAGTATAATTTAAATCTAATAAAAATGGCAACTTAAAAATACATAACGTTAATGTGAAGATTAAAAATGTGAAATTAAAAGAAAAAGAAAAAAAAATGTAATATTAAAAAATAAATGCAATAATATAAAAGTCACAAATGATGTAGCACTAAAAATATGTGAAACAACTAAATTGAATGCAGTGAAATAAACTTTTAAATTAAAACTTAAAATATAAAAAAGATAAAAACGAAATTTACTATTAAAATTTATACAAAATTAAATTCAAAATTAAGTGGTAAGCAAATATTATTAAATGCTAAGAATATGTGAAACAACTAAATTAGAGTAGTGAAATAAACTTTAAAATTAAAACTTAAAATAAAATAAAAGACAAAAAGGAATTTTATTATTAAAATTCATTCAAAATTTAATTGAAAATTAAATGGTAAGAAAATATTATTAAAAAAATATCTGCAATGCATGAAACAAGCAATTAAGGAGTATCTGTGCGCCTAGCAAGCTTAATTACATTCTCGTCTGCCACACCCCAAATTACAGGCGAGGACTTTAATTTGCGCGAAATGCTCAGACTCATCAGCTGGGCAGAGAATGCGAATGCGAATGCGAATGCGAGAAGATACATTATCTTAAGAGCCGCTTCTCCTCGTTTGCTACTCTTACAATAAGTCCTGCGCTGCGTCGCAGTCGACGTCGACGTTGGCGTTGCTGTCCAGCGCTGACAGCTGTTACAGCTGCAGAAATATGCAAATTGGAAGGCGTTTTAATAGATAAAGAGCAGCGTGCCGCTGCAGCCTTCACGCCAAGCATAAGACGAAAAAAGGACACCAATGCACAATGGTGGAAATTGTGGAAAATTTGCGGCAAAAAAACGAACGTCGAGCACTAAAAGCAAATGAAAAGAAGTGCGAGTATTTACTAAGAAAAGAAAAAAATTTGGTGAATTCAGCAGAGTAGCCATAATAATGTCTTTGTTGCACATTGTGAAGTGAAGTGTTGAAAGCTCATAATCCCATTTGGCCCAAATGGTTGAACGCTCAACCAAACGCGCCACAAATTACTCGTTGGCATTAAAGACTTGCTGAACCAATTCATAAATATTCATAAAAAAATAAAATATATTTTTCATGAATTAAAATCAATCAGAAGTAAAGTAAAGATTTTCAATCAATACTATATGTATTTAAATATAACTTTAATTCTTTAATTTAATTTTTATATTAATTAACTTATACTTTAATTTTTACTTAATCGGTCAACTGACATTAGTTGACATTAAATAAATAAATAAAAATAAAATTGTGTATACGTTTTCGTTTAAGTTTAAATTATATTTAATCTCGGAATCGTTAATTAATTATTTATGAAGTGACAAAGAAATGAAAAATTTACTGTAATCTCTTAAAAGTTCAGCATTGCGTGAAATGCAAAAACAAAAAATTTTAGACTTTTTCATACACTGTTAAATATAACTTCAGTAAATAAGATAAAATGTTTAAAAGTACAATAGAGTTCGTATTTCAATTAAAAACGATTTAAGTTAGAAAAAATAATTGGAATTATATAAAATAAGCACATGCTTATAAAATCTTGAATAAAAATTATTACTAATTTTTAACAATTAACAATTTTTTAACAATTTTATATCATATACTTTCCACAGTATCCCCTTTCTGCCCGTTCCCCAGTCCGGACAGTATGTAATCGTGTGGGTGTGTTTGTTGCTGTATTTTTTTTTTTTTTTTTTTTTTTTTTGAGCGATGAACGTCTGCTGCGTCGTCGTCCGGTTTTTGGGTCTCCGGACTGAGTGCCGTTGACACTCCGCTCAGCACGCAGCACGCAGGCGGCAAATCAACTTAAAATGCAAAATAAAAATGCTAACTTTCGGTCGTTTGTTATTTACGCCGAGCACAAACTGTAGTTAGTTCTGCGTTGTCATGGCCCCAAAACAGACCGAACCAAACCGGTACGAGGCGAACCGAACCGAACCGTGCTGTCCCTTGTCCAGGTTCACGCCTGAAAAACCCGTGGCCGTGTCCAATCCTGTTGCGCTCTTTACGCTCTACAGCTCCTTTTTTAGGGCTTCACTTTTTTTTCGCTTTTCGCAGACGTTTTTTTTTTTCTTTTTGTATTCTACGTGTTCGTTGTTTTTTTAGTGTGTTTCTGTGCCTTAACACTAAATTGACTTTTAATGCAAAATAAACCAAAATAATGTATTGCGTAATTTTCTTTAAAGAATTTTTACATTAGCATTTCAAAAGAGATTTGCCTGCGTTGCTTTTAACCTCTCTGCAGTCTCCTTGCCTTCTATTTCCTGCCCCTTTCACTGCTCTTCTGCCTGTCACAGCCCTTGCTTGCTCTTTTCGCTTCCAATTTCTGTTGTCCATTTTGTGCGCAACGCAAAACAGAAAGCTGAAAGAAGAACTGAAAGAGCAAAGGCAAATGCAAAAAAGGCACCTTTCCTGTTACCTTTTCCAGTCTATGTCTCTGCTGGCTCTAAACGCGACATTTAATGTTGCGTGAGGATAATCCAATCTGCTTGACATGAATTTTAATTTGCATTGAGTAATTAGCCGGAGTTCGTTTTGCCTGGACACCATACCTGGCACAAACTAGACGAACTCGTACCTAAGGAAAAGGAATATTTAAAATAAAAGTCATCGTCATCGTCATCCTCTTTGCCGTTGTCGTTCTGCAAAATGCTAAATAGAATTAGTGCCAATTAGAGATGGAAACGTGTACAGCATTTTCCACACTTTATACTATAAATTGAATAAGAAGTTTAAGAAAATAAGATTCACATGTTTTTTACAGCACATAATATACATATTGAAAATACGTGTATTTATTTATTTAAAGGTGACTAAAACAATTCGGCAAACTTTTTTATAAATTCGATATTAAAAGCGATGTAAGATATTCAATTAAAAACTGAAGGGATACAAGAAAATTATTTTAAATTATTATGAAAAGTAAGATTTAATTGAAGATAAACTTTTTGTGCTTATTAAAAAGCAAATATTATTAAAATTTAATTGTAGTCTCTTGTTGTAATAATTTCTTATTATTTTTTAAATTTGTTTTATTATTGATAATAATTTTATGACTACAATTTTGTTTTTTGTTTTTTTTTTATATATAAAAAAAAAACTTTGACATAAGTAAATTAAAAAAAAAAATATATATTTTTTTTATAATGAAACATAAAATACACATTATTATAATTATAATACAGTTAAACTTCCATAACTTGAACTTCTATAACTCGAATTTCTCTCTAACTCGAGCTAAGTGAGTGGCAGTAAAATTAATAAACTTAAGAAAAAGAACTCTATAAGTCGAATATCTCCATAACTCGATCCTTTTCCTTGGATAATGGTGATTCGAGTTAGGGAAGCTCGACTGTATAATAAAATGTACATAAATAGATTTAACGACTCAAATACTTTCTGGAGGGTTTTCCCTCTTCGTGTCACGACTTGAGTTCATCTCCAGTCTTAAGTCGATGCTTTCGCTCTCTACTGTCTGATACATACGGACATGGGACATACGAACATACGTACAGACAAACTGACAAACATCTGCTTGATTTCGTACAAATTGAAATAATTTCGCTTTTTGAGGCCAAAACCTGAAATTTGGTCGTCGTCGACAGCGATGTTTTTGTTGTTGTTTTCGTTGTTTTTGTTGGTTGGCACATTTGCTGATTACGCTCATCCTGCTGCTGCTGTCTGGGCGTTTGTCCTGCTCGTCAGCTCGTCGAGGCAATTGAAACAAACAATAAAACGTGCGCTTTCCTTAATTCAAAACAGCCCGAGAACGAAAATAAAAGGGACTTTTTGAATTGACTAAAAACAAAAAAGTAGAGAAATCGAAAATAAAAAGTAACAATCACCAAATAAGAGATTGAATTTCTGCTTGCCTGAACTTTAATTTGCGTGTTGCAATGCAAAAAATGCTAAAAACACACGCGTTCAGCAAAACGAATTGGAAATCACGCATACGCCGCGTTATATTTACGACACACGCACACATACAAGCTCGTAAACAAACGCAATCAACGCGAAAATATTTCGCCACGCAAAATAATAAATAAATTCATAATGGTTTGCAAATGACAAAATATTGCAGCGTCAATCGGCAAAATATTAACACACCCATACACACGCACATGCTCACATATACTCTCTTTCACACACACACACACACATATACACAATCTGAAGTGACACAAACGCGTCAACTGCCACATTTCATCAGTTTTGCCATCGGCACAAGAGAATCGCCAAAAACTCCACACGCATTTGTTGCTTCCCTCAGGGGACAGTATGCAACACATGGACGGGGTGTGAGAGGGGGCTAGAGGGTGTGGGGGGGCTAGGCCATAACAAATCATTGCATTTGCAGCCGCAAAATTTCATAAAACGGAAACGCAATCAAGCCTTGCTTTATGCAACCAACCGCATTGTTTACCACTCCCAAACCCTTTTTTTACACTCAGAAAAATATGACATTCTTAAATTAAGTATGTTCTTACTTTCTTAAGAATGCTTTAAATTAGAGTTGGAGAACTATCGATAGCACTATCGACACTATCGATGGTTTGTCGCTATCGAGCTACCATCGATAGCAGCCACCCACTCTCGATAGTTCCCGAAGTACTATCGATAGTTTAAAAAATGCTAAAAATGACTATTTTAACCCCCTTTTCCTCATTTTCATACAAAAAGTGACTTGTTATCATTTTTCCAAAATCATAAAAAATACTAGCGAAGATATTTTTAAAAATTTCAAGATCCTATGCAACCTTCAACGAATCCCAAAAGGTACTTCAAGTATCCCAGAAATATCCTTTTTTAAGATTTCCGAAATTACGAAATGCAGACTTGAAATAAGATTTCAGTTCTCAGTTTTGGAAATTCCGAACTCAGTCAGTAAGGAAATCTTGATTTTGTTTTTCTCAGTGTACAATCCACACTTCAGCACTCACTGTGACAAAAATGCATTTGGCAAATTTGTGCGTGTGTTAGATAAAATGAAAAAGCCGCAATATCATGCGTTTATGCGTTGACGATGTGCAATGAACTGTGAGCGGCGAGAAATTAACTCAATTTGGTTGCGATTTGATGATGATTTGATTGCGCAACTTGCCACACACTTGCCATGCCACATTGCATGCCACATGCAGCAATGTCGAGCATAAGGATGCATCCATTTTGCTCGCTCGAGAAGAAATTTGTAGCATACATTTGTGCGCTGCCTGGACAAACAGGCGGATACTTAACGCCGACTAATACAATCAAGCTACAGACTGCCGACTGCCGACTGCTTTACCGCTAACTACATTTATGTGTACGTGTATATTCATATATATGTATGAATATATATTCAAGTTCTATGTGTTTGTAGCTTGCGTGGAATGCGAGAATTGCGTGGCAAATTTCATGCTAATGGGAAATTGTAATGAACGTTTTACAACTGCAACTACAAGTGCTGCACATAAATGAATAAACGGCTAAACGACGAGTGTGCCGTATTAAACAACCTGTCACTGACAATAACAACAAGCCCACGAGCGAGTCTCGGGTGTAAACGACTGCAAGATACCCTGAAACACGTAAACACGAAATAAATTAATAAAAAAGAACACAAACGAGTCTGAACAGTTGCAAAAGATTATTAATTATTCAGCTTAATGTTTAAACATTTGATGAATTTTCTGGACTTAAAAAACTACATTTACAGCTTAAAAGTTAAACTAAAATAGTTGCTCTAAATTTGTAAATGTTGCTAATTTTATTTGTTTATACTTAAGATTCTCAGAGACGACATCTTTTATTTGTAAACATAATTTCCTTAAATCAATTAAACCACCCTTTTCACATAACATAATAGTTACAGGGTAAAATCCATGTAGGGAAGAACTTTGCAGCTTCTAAAGGTTTTGCAATTGTGCAATTATAATTTGCACAGAATTCAATTGTGCTTTTTATTTACTCGAACATTTACGATGCTCTAACTACAGTACAGTAATTGAAGCATATCTAGTTGCATCATAATCCGACTCTAATCATTATTGTATAACAAACAAGTATTTGAGCATCAATTGAAATAAAAATTGTGTTTATTAATTCAAAGCAATTGTGTTAGCTCTTAAATGTAACTATTAGTTGTAGTTTTCAGGTTTTTTATTATATTCTAAATTCAATTAAAAGCGATCAAAAGGAAAAGCATTGGCATGGGCTATGAAATACCCTGGGATAATAAAAAATCCGGAAGAATGGATTTTCTCACTTTATTATTTATTTTATTTTCTAATTAACAGCTAATTTATAAATAATTAATTGAACAAATATTAACACAAAAAAAGGAAATACAAGAATAATTAAATACTTATTTTTTGCTTCTATGGAATACCTTAATCTCATGATTTGCAGCGTATATGTCGGTTTCATAACAAAACAACAGTTGTTGTTGTTGCAATTGTTGTTTTTGTTGCCAATCTCATTGTTATTGGCACCGCATTTACAGTATCCATGGGCATTTTGTTACCGCAATTCCAAATAAATCAATTAAAAAATAACTGCGTATACGCAATTTGAGAAATATTCAAAGCAAATGCCACACAATTGAATTTAATCGCCAATTTAAACAAATCAAAAAAATAATTTTACACACATATTTTATATTGTTTCCATTTTAAACAAGATAACATTAAGGCTATAATTTACATATTTAAAAATAAATCACTTTACTTTGATCAATAAAATAAAGTATATATTACATTTTTGTATATTGATTCACTCGAAACTTAAAAAAAAAGAAAAAAAAATAGTTCATAGTGCTTATAATTTTAATATTTTTTTAAAAATTTGTTTAATTAATTCCACTTTAATCCACACTCCAAAAATAAAAAATCCATTTTAAACTAGTTAACCGTTTAATTAAATAATTAAAATTGATTTGCTTTTAGATTTTTACAGCACAAAGTTAAGCTGAAAGTGTTAAATTCCTAACGCATTTGCAGTTCATTTAGACGGAATGTCATTTGCCTTTGTATAGCATGCAATTTGTTAATTAAATTTTAAGCAAATATGAAATGAGAAAACTCAAACTGCGGGTGCGGGTCTTTGGCGCAAATTGAACAGTCGTCAGTCGAGGCAAAAGCAACGGCAACGGCAACGGCAACTGGCAACAAAATCGTTGTTGATGACACTAAATAAAAGATTTTACACTGTTGATTTTTGCGCTTTTTTTGGGGAACTTTGCACGTTGCATTGCACTTGATCTGTGTGCCAAACGTTACAACGACACTTCAACGCCACGAAGACGAAGCCAAAAGGACCCAGAAGTCAGAGCTACAAAATGGAGCTTGCAACTCGAATCTCTTGGCAACAGCTGCACTTGTTTGTAGCACACAATCAGCTCGTTTCATTTTATTGCCAACGTCGTCATAGTCAAGATACAAAGTGTAGAGAAGAGAAAAGACAAGAGAAGAGAAGAGCCGCCTGGTTGGGCTCCTACACAGAGAAAAAGAGGAGTACTAAAATTAAGTTCAAATAAATTAGAATTTAGTATTTCCGATACTTAATATTAACATTTGATCTAAGTCCGAATTACTAAAAATGAGCATACAACAATTTTTAACAAAGTACTAACAATCTTAATATAATAAGTAAAGCTATTAAATTACTAGAAATAAGTTCCAAAATTCTTAATACTCAGGTCTTGAAACAAGTAAGTCTAAGTTAGAAAATACTTCTTTTTTTTTAATTTGACAAAAATAAAAGTTAATGCTTTTTTTTCTTATGAATTTAAAAATACATTAACAGTGCCTGAAAATACTAAAATACTTAAATTTCGTACTTAAAATATAGTACTCAAAATAAGATCGAAATGCTTGAATTTATTAATTCTAATCCAAGTGTGAAATCAAATTCGAAATGTGGCGCTTTAAGTACGAAATACTTGATATTTTCTCACTGTGTAAAGCTGCTACAACGACATCGTCGACTAGACACAAGACTTGACAGCAAAGCAAAATTGTATTTACATTCAATTAGTGCCAACAAAATTGTCTTTGGCTGCTGCTTGTCGTCGACTGTGCCTAGTACCTAGAGCCAAGCCAAGCCAAGAACAAGCCAAGTCTCAGTCTCAGTCTCAGTCTCTGTACCATTCTCATTCTCAGTTTCAGTTTCTCTTCCAGTCGAAACGCTTTTGGTAAGTTTTTTGTAAGCGTAAATTACTTTTAATGTGGGTGGTTGTCTTGTTTGTTGTCTTGAATGTATGACCCATGTTGCCGCCTTTAGTTGAAGCTAAGTAATCTAAAATTTATTTTAAATAAACTCCAAATATGTTTTGGGACCCATGCTTATTTCTTGCCTGAGCATTTTATTTATGCATAACAAAGCACCACTTAAATCTGCTCAGCTTTTTATACCCTACACACATCAAATGTGGGCTAAGCAGGAATTATAACTGAAAATATTGTACAAAGTATGAAACAAACAGGTAAAGACTTGAAACTTACACATTGTTGTACAAAGACAACAAGCAGGTAAGTAACTCGACCCTAGAATTTGAGAGAGCTAGATGTATGCGAATATCTTATTTTAAATATCAACCAAAGAAATTTGAAAGAGCTAGATGTATGAAAATTTCAAACTGCATAGGCAATTTAAATTGAAGATGCAATATTTTACTAACCTATAATCATTACTGAAGTTTAAAAAAATATTAAATTTCAACCACAAAATTTTAAAGAGCTAGCTGTATGATAATTTCAAACTGCATGGGTAATTTTGATTGATATCTAATATTTTAATAAACTTTAATCGTAACTGAACCTTAAAAAAATTTTAAGTTGCAATCGCAGAATTAAAAAGAGCTAGATGTATGAAAATTTCAAACTGCATGGGCAATTTAAATTGAAGATCCAATATTTTACTAACCTATAATCATTACGGAAGCTTATAAAAAATTTTAAATATTAATCACAGAACTTGAAAGAGCTAGATGTATGATAATGTCAAACTGCATGGGTAATTTTAATTGATATCCAATATTATAATAAACTTTAATCAATACTGAACCTTAAAAAAATATTCAGTTGCAATCACATAACTTGAAAGAGCTAGATGTATTGAAATCTCAAAAAGCAGGAGTGACTTTAATTGAAGATCCAATATTTTACTAACCTATAATCATAGCTGAACCTTAAAAAAAATATTTAATTTTAATCACAGATCTTGAAAGAGCTAGATGTATGAAAATCTCAAAAAGCAGGAGTTATTTTAATAGAACATTCGATTTTTTACTCAATTATAATCAAAACTGAACTTAATACAAAATATTAAGCTTAAACTACAGAAAATTAATGAGCTTGATGTATGAAAATTTGTATTATACACAGTAAACATTTTTCAAGTACGTTTTAAATTGGCATAAAAATTAAATTAAATTAGCATAAAAAAAAGATATTAAATACTTTTTATTAAGGGAGTTGCCTACAGGGTATCTGTTAGTAGATATCGACCGTAGATATTTTACTTGTTGGTTTCTGCTGCTGCTGCAGATGCTGAGGCTGATGCCAATGCTGCTTTTGAGAAACTTTGCAATCTGCATGCCAAGTTGTCGACATTTTCACACACAAACCATTGGAGAAAGTGAGAGATAGCAAGAGTGGGAAAGAGAAGGGGCTATAAACGACTGAGGTGTAGCCCATGGGACAAAAAGGGATAAAGGGGAAATTGGGGTGAATTTCTGTATTGGTGCGTCGAGTGCAAGTGCCTCCGCGTTTATAACTTTTCAACTGTTGTATGAAATTTTACAAATTAGATTCATTTCTATGCATTGAAATACATTTGCAAACTTTTGCACCAGAAAGTTGCTCCAATATTTGCACACACACACACACAAAGAATGACAGACACATACACATACATACTTGGCTGGGAAAATCTGGAAACGTTGTAAAATTCAGGTTACACAGAGAACCAGTCAGACTGACTAACTGACTAACTGACAAAACTCAGTCTATTAGTTTTGCAGTTTATAAAGAAACATGCACGAAACTTTTACATACTACAACTCGTATTTGCAATTTCATTAATACAAAACTTGCTTAAAGAACCAGCGTCTTTTTTGGCACCATTTTTGTTAATTTTAACTTTGACATACACTCACACATCTACACACACACACATTCACTCAGACCAAAAAGTTATATAGACTCCAAAATACCAGAAATTGAAATGTGAAAACTCAAACATTTCAATGATAAAGTAGAAATGAAATGAAAAAAAAAAATGAAATAAAACTCAACTGAACTTAACTCGCACATCATTTGCAGCATCAAAAGAAGCCAAAAACTCGGCAAATCCAAATGGATTGCCAGGGGAGCAGGAGGTGGGACAAGGCGAAGATAATGTTCATACTGCGCACTACGACATCATCATAATTAATTAAAAAAGTTTTTTTTAAATCAATTTTCAAATGCCCCAATGCCTGGCTGTTTGATGGACCATGCAGCTAAGCCAAAATTGTGGAAAATTCGGCATGATAACAACAACTACTGAATGCTCTATAAAATATATACTACACAAAATTTCTAGCAACCCAAAAGCAAACTTCAGTATTTCTGACACCAAGAAATTAATGCTATCAAATGTTAAAATATTTAAAAAACATTTTAAGCAGGGATTAAAACCCTAACCGAAACCGTAACCTTAAACCGGTAAATACCGATTGAAATTTAAAACCGTAACCGAAAAGAAAAATTTGCATTTGACCGAAACCTTAAAACCGAAACTCTGTAAACCGAAATAACCGTTTAGTAACCGTTTCATTTATAAGTGTTAATTTCGGTTTTTTATACATAAAAAAAAAATGATTTTTCATTTTTAATTTTGATTTTTGATTCTAATTTTTTTGTGTTTAGTTTTGAATTTTTTTTTTGTGATATTCATGATCGAATTTGCATTTCACTGAATGAGCACAAATAAATAAATTTGTTAAATAAAATATTTAAAATTGTTAAAATGTAAGTAAACTACATCAAACTGAAGAAGATGTGAAGTTAGTGTGTGAATGAAACATTAAGAAAGTAATGCCTTTTTATTATTACTATAATATTATTAATATAATTTTATTTTTGCAAAAAAAAAATTTTGTAGTGAACCGAAACCATACCGGTATTTCAAAGCCGAAACCTACAAAACCGGTTCACCGTTACGAAACCTTTATTCAAAGATTTTGCGTAACCGATAACCGAAAACCTAAATTCGAACATAACCGAAACCGTAACTGAAACCGATATTCGTTTCGGTTTTAGTCCCTGATTTTAACAAATTAATAACAAATTTTATATAATTTAAAATATATTTAGTCAATTTAAATAGGTTTTTAAACGTAATGATGAAGCAATAAATACCTTCTAAATGAATTTAATTTTTATATCTAATGTTTAAAAATTAAATTTTGACAATTTTGTGAAAAACAAATTAAAGAAATAAATTCAATTTACAAATTATTTTTAATATCAAAAATCGTATCATAGAGTATTCTGAATTCGTGGTTATTATTAGACACTTGCAGAGATAAATTGTGATTTTGTAAGCATTCATAAATGTGCGTTCGACAATTTTCAGGCCACTTTCAGTTTTTCAATTTAGATGCCAGATCCCTTTTCAATCTTTAATAGAAAATGCCAATGTCAACAATTGATTTTTAATTAGTTAAGCAGCTTTTTTGCCACTCAAAAGTTGTGATAATGCCGCCGTCAAGTCGTTGATGACTGCGAAGGTGACTGTCACGGCAATTTATGTTTTTGTCATTACGCGACATGAATTGAAAATTGAATCACAAAACGCTGGAAAATGCAAATTAAATGATGAAAATTGCACAATATTGCGAATTTTATGATGCCCTGGATGCTGTCATGGCAACAAACTCGGACTCAGACTTCGACTCACTGTGGAAGCTGCAGAGCCAATGTCAATGTATTTGGATATACACTTCTTATATAACATATATATTCAAAATATAATGGCAAACTGTGTAATAAACTTGAGCACTGAATCTGCTCGTAAAATGGCAAAAACTGCAGCAGCTGCGATGCCATTATAAAAATTGAAAATGCATCCTTTATGCAGCATGCTCTTATTAACGGTATTTCAATATACCCTATACACTGTGCTTATACTTAAATGGGGTATTTGGCAGTTCGGATAAGACATATTAAATGGTAATTGCAACTGGGAATTTTCAAAGATGACAACTATCTGTTTAGGCAAACATGTTAAATAATTTTTGAAAAATTTCTGATACCCAGCAATTTGATATATTGTAAGTATTAATTTTAGATGAACTAAATAATTTGAGTTTAGAGAAAAGATTTTCTTGGGGCACTTCAAGTCTCAGCACAGGGTATATTCCACTCGAGCATACCCATCAAAAGCACGCTTCTATGTTATTGTTGGAGCTGTTGGTGTTGTGAAGTGCTTGTGGCACAAGTACAAGTGAGTATAGTTGTGAGTGTGTGTGTGTGTGAGTGTGTGTTTGTTTGTGTGTGTGTGTGTGTGGTTGCATCAAATCAAAAACTCAGCCATAGGGGCAATGCATTTTAATTTAACCCGCGCAAAAAAATGAGTTCAACAAAACATTACCAAGTATGCCGAACATGCAAAGGAATTACAGGAAGATACCTCTTAAATTTGGAACTATGTTATAGGGAATTTTGCTTATAAGTAATATTATTTTACAATTGTTTTAGTTCTATTTCATTTATAATTAATATAAGTTAGAGATTAAGTTAGAAAACAATTTAAGAAAAATTCGGGAAAAGTTAGATGGATGTTGATGAGAAATTAGAGACTAGATAGAGGTAAGTTAGAAGGAAAATGTAGAGTAGATAATGCGAAAATAGCAAGAAGAAAAAGAGAAGTTAGCGAGAAATGTAGGGGGAGATACAGAGTAGTTTTGAATTAAAAAAAAAGAGAGTTTTTAATTTTAACTTTTATTTATTTTGTAATATAAAGACATATGTATATTTTTTAATTTTAACGTTAAATTATTAAATTAGTTGTTGTGTCGGCTGCTTTTAGCCTGGCAATAAATAAATAGAAAATAAAAAAAAATAAATATAAAAGTTATGGTGAAGATAGAAGGAATTAGAAATTTCTGGCATTCTTTATAATTTTCTTTAAAGCTGCACTATCTTATTTGAAATAGTTTAACCTGTTCAAGTAATATTTAAGCCAACCTTATATTATCTAAAATTAACAAAATAAATTTTTGAATTATCAAGAAAGTTAATTAGAAGATAAACGATTTTTTTCTATTTATAAACAAGTACTACTAATATACCCTATAGTTGCGGCATTTGAGAATCTAGACCATAAACACACACTGACACACGCTCAAAGAGCGAGCGAGTGAGCATATAAATAAATACTTGAATAAATATTTACAACTCCGGCGTAGAATTATAAGCAGCAACCGAATCTATGCACAACAAGAATGCACAGTGGTGTAAAAGAGAGAGTGAGAAAGTGGAAGTACAGCTCACACCTGTTTGCATCTGTGAGTGTGTGTGCGTGTGTGTGTGTGTGTGTGTATATATTTATGTGTGTATGTTCAAGTGTGCATAAAACGCGCCGCTGCAGAAGTGAACAGCGTATTTTCTTTATTTTTTATTTATTTTCTGCGGTGTAGTTTTGCCTTTTATATTACTTTTCTTTTCCTTTTTTTTTCATTGCTTGCCACCAAATATGTGCATACATATATATATTTTTGAAAATCCCATTCCACGATTGCAACTGCAACGAGGTGGGCGTGGCAGGACAGGGCGTAGATAAGGTGGCATTGCCTCGTTTGTAGCTTTTGCCGGTGCGAGTTTGTTTGGCAAAGCGCCTGTTTAACACTTAAGATATCGTATTTCTTCAACACACACATTCACACTCACACTCACACACACACGCACACCTGCAGAAAAGAGGTCTAACTGTAGTTCTGGCTCTGACTAAAAGATAAATATGCATGCGGTTGGTATTATAAGGCAAAGGCAAAGGCAAAACGGTGCATTACGTATACGTATTACGTGTACGTATATTGCTTATACGTCAGCCGTTTCAACAAAGCTAGAGAGAGGGAGGGGAGGATAAGGCTGCTCCGTTTGCACCGCCTTTCGCACATTTGCATGCAATAAAGATGGCGGGCGATAACTGAGCTCCCATTGCCATTGTTTGTCTTTTTCTTCTCCATATTTAGCCCAGTAGTCAATAAAGACAAAGGCTGCTCAAATTGTGACTCTTAGGAATAAGTTAATTTTCCGAGACTTACAGCAAACAAATTTAATTAAAATATTCGAATATTGTGCACGCAGATCAAGATTCACTCATTTAATAGAAATTAATTACAAGAAGCTATATCCCAGAGATTGTGCAAACGGAATGTGTGTTAATTGGCAATTAAAAATAACAGTACAATTTAAATCCCACTTCTATACCTCGAATTTTCTCTAACTCGAAATAAATAGGGTGGCGATTTCGTTTACTTGGCAAATTTATTAATTATTAAAATGTTTGTCGCTTAAAGAAATATTCAAACTTATTAGTTAAGGAATTCGAATAATATGGTATATCAACGAAAGCAGTTTTCAGTATATAAAAAAAAAAATAATTATGATGTCATTTGAATCGGGAACTTCTTCTGGATACAGCAAAAGAACGAAAAACCCAATCGTTGAGAATATCGACAAGCTGGAATCTGTTTTTGGTGAAAAAACAAGAAAAACTTGCAATTTGAAATTTATCAAATGTATTAAGAAAATAATTCCATAAGTCGAAGTCTCCATAAGTCGAACTTTTTATTCGACTTAGGGAAGTTCGACTGTATTATAACTTCTATTAATAAATAATTAATTTTTTAATTCATTAAATTTCCATTTTTATCTTGAACAAAATTGTAAACATTTTAGCAAAAAATTATAAACAAAATTCTAAAATTACGATTGTAGAAGACAAATGGTTTTTGGTATATCTGCTTTATTCGACCACTCGATCAAGACTGACCCGTGGCTGTTTCTTACAAGCTAGTGTATGTACATCTTAATGCAAGGATGAGAGGGAATGAAGGAATATCTAATATCAAGAGAGCAGCCGTGAGAGCAACCGAGAGAGCGTAATGTCTGTGTATATATGTATTGACTCTGTCCTGCTACACGATCAAAAATGTATTCTCAAATCCAAAAAGCCCAATCCTTTTATATATTTTCTTTATATTTCTTTTTGTATTTTTAAATTCACTTAAATTTATGATGGTTGAATCGAACAGTCGTGGAGTTAAGCGTACTAGGCAGCTAACAGTCGAGCATCTTGTCTGTTGCATTTTTATTGGTTCTATATGTGTGTGTGTATTTGTTTGTGTATGTATGTGAGTGTGAAACTTGCCGCCCAAAAAGCAGTCTAGTGGCAGACAACCAGGCACTAAAATAAAATAAAAGGCAATGTACGCCAAGTGCCGTCACCTGACGCTGCCGGCTGCCATCTATTATGCAGATGTACAGCAGGTTCATGAATATATGCCAGCATTTGTCTACGTATGCGTGTGTGTGTATGTGTGTGTGTGTGTGTATGTAAGGAAAATATGCTGCAAAGTCGCACTGACAAAACGCCATATGTTTGTGCACGATAAGCGCAGGCGGCTTTACCTACATTTGTCTTCTATTCTCTTTGTTTTTTTTTTCTTCCTGCCCTTAAAATTGAAGAACTCAAAACTATAATTTAAAATTAGCCTTGCCGCAGATTTTGAGCCAGAGCAAAGAAAATAATGTGCATAAAAATTGCAGCAAAGCTGGCCAACACGATTTTCTATTTGGCCCAGAAGTTGAGCTTCTAAGCCAACGATAATGATTGCAATACAATTATATTTTTGTTGGTTTTTGAGCATATCGATTTTGAAATGTAATTTGGCACGCATCAATGGAGTTGGATTAGCAACAGTTTACATTATATCCACAAGATACATTCTCATGCCATGCAGTCATAAAGTTTTCGTAGTTCCTTTTTGGGGTATCACCTGAACAGGTGACCGGCCAATCAGTTGAATCTGGTCGCTGGGCAATCCCAGCTTTAGATTCCACTACGACTTTGCTGCTTAGTTGCCCAGTGATTTTTCAATAAACTGAAATTGCATTTGATGATGCCAGGATATGTGTTTTTTACCCATTGAACTCGCTTCATTTTCCTTTTTAGTTTCTTTACGTTTTCCTGCGTCATTTATAGAAAATTGAATAAGAGTGCTGCTGGCATTTGCGACAAACTGGACGATGAATGAGCTCGTTATTGCAATGGAAACAAGTCGGAATGATAGAGTCACGTTACCGTCTTTAATATACCCGCTATTAAATTTTACAGCATAAAAGCATCGAAAGTAAAATTATCAATTTAAAAAAATATATGCATGTATGAATAACTAAAAATCTAAATATATAAGAAAAAATATTTTTTTTTAAATTTGTTTAAAACTATGTACATTTTTATTCCTTCTTTCGATCTAAATATAAAAAAACTTTGAAATAATTAATAAATTTAAGTTTCTTAAAAAAACTCTTACGTTTTGATGATTTTCAGTGGCGATGTGGAAGGTGAAAAAAAAACTACGTCAATTCTAGAGCCTCTAGTTCTCAATTTGTAATTGCTCTAGCTCTTATAGTCTCTGAATATCCCACTAATTCTTCTGGCAACGAATTCTATATACCTTTATATTATGCGATAGCTGGGTATAAAAAAAATAGTAGTTCAACTGTGACCCGGACTCCTGACGCTGCGAAGGATGTGATTAGTCTCGGACGCTTGTGTACTCACTTCAATATGAAACAAGGGCAAACAGAACACAGGGCACACAATGTCAATTTTGTAAGTTAACCCGTTTAAGGGACGAGAATGCCTTGATATTGTTGTTGTGTTTCCTGTGTATTACACTCACACACACACACACTTTGCAGATACTTTTATTTTCAAATTTGTTATAAATTTTATAGACAAAAAAAAAATAAAATAAAAAATATAAAGAGTTCATAAATTGAATTGCAGAATGCACAATACCAAGATTAAGGAGGGCGATGAGCGGGTAACAGCTGACGCTCGCATTTTATAACGACCAACTAATACACCTTTCCTACTTTCTACTGCTGTTTCCCCCCTCTTATCACAACAGGAGGAGATGGAGCTCAATCAAATCTGGCGTGCCTGTCGTAAAATTCAAGGCGCCATCTTTCGCCATAACTTCGACATCTGCGCGGATATAAAAGTCCATGATCCGGACTGCACCGGCTTCGTTTCGGGTAAGCTACAATCTATCCATGGTGTTGACAATCTTTTACGTGGCACACATTAAAAATGGGCAGCAGAGTGTAGTATAACTTTGTGCATGGGTATTTCCAGGATCGGGAACTCAACGCTTGTACGTCTTTAAATGAAAGAAAAATTTTTCAAAACTCTTTTCTCACATGTTTAATGCATTTTATCCTACACTATTTTTATTATAAAAGACAAGTTTTAAAGACTTGTCGTTTTTGAATAATTTATTGAAAACAATAAATCACGAACGCGACGAAAAATGAAAGTCATGTTTGACCTCAACTTGACGAATGCGAAAGTCTGCAAAATTTGGAAGAAAATGCATAATAAAATAATGTAGTTTTCAATTTTAGAAATAATTTTGATATGTTACTATCATTTTTTTAATTTTACAAGCGTTACTAGTAATTTGTAACGCGAAATCGCAAACGTGACAAGATTTCCACCTAGTTTGTGCCAAGAATTTGTGCATCAAATTTGTAACGAATAACGATCGCTTTTGTTGAGAGCGGGTGGGTTGTGTAATCCAGGAACGGAGTATGCGCTTGCTTCCACAGCTATTGCTCAACGACATGAGAGTGGGTTATTGTTTTAACCGTCGGATACATTGCTCCAATTCATCATATTATACTTTATTAAAAAGATCGCATACTATTTTTACAAAACTGGGGAAATAGGAGGGAAACTAGGAAAAGTACAGGAGACAATAAGATAGTGAAGGAAGTGAAGATTAAGGACAAAAGAAAATTGGGCTACTTCTTATCGGTGCATTGGTGTTAGAAGCACCTGCCCTCCCTGCCATGATCCTGTATTTAGCCAATAAAAAAAAATGTAAGGCAGGATCCCAATAATAGCCTTGGATTGGCTACCTCCCCTCCTCTCGGAAATGCATGGCTCCAGAAAAATAATGCAGAATTTAAGCGAACATATCTATATTTATGACCTTAATAATGCAACACATATCGATGGAAAACAAAAGACAGGAAAACTTAGTAACAATACATTTGCAAGTTTTTATGAGCTGCAGTAAATGAGGGCTAGTAATGTAATTGTAAATATATAATTATAGTATAAAAATTAAATTAAATATGATCCTGCATACAATTATTTTATATATAATATTAATAAGTTGGGTATATATATATACTATGGGTGGTAATATACAAAAAGATAATAATTACGAAAATTAATTTTTTTTTATCCCGCGAAAAGTGATTTTGAAAAATGAAACATTTATAAGCAGCTGTTAAGCCTTTAATTAGCGCATTAGTGTATTTGATTTTAATTGCCAAAACAGCTGATCGCTTGCATTGCTTGTGCTTGCCGAAATATAGGTCAAGGCACTTGACTTAAGAGAGTAAAAGTGAAGCTTTTACTCTTCTCTCTTTGCTTATTGCTCGCGATGTACAAGAACGACCGTCGCTCAACTCAGAATAGCACAGGCAAAAGAGAAGCTTTTACTCGGCGTAGGCTTTGACTTACATGAGTGACAGAGACAGCTTGCATTATACTCCCACGCAGAAAGATCTTTCGTTGTGTTGGTGGCTGTGGCTGTGAGAAAAGAAAAAGATATACGACCCACGTGCAAAAGCTCTATGGGCTCATGGTCAAAGGCTCACGGCTATGGCACGCAAAAGCAAAACGCAAAAGAAAAAGCAGAAAAAGCAAAAACAAACACAATGACAATCAAATGCACAGTAAATAAATAAATAGAAACTAATTTGTTTCTTTCACTTCACTTGACGAATTTTCTTTTCTTTCAGGAAGAGGGAATTAATTTTCAAACTATTAATTTTTCATATCGCGGTTGGGCTATGTAATTTAAAATTCTCTTTGCATATTGCCACAACCTCTCGCGACTTCAATAAATACTTGAAACACTTAACATTAATATTAATTAACCAATGAAACGAATAAATAAATTTAGAATTAATTAAGCTAACAACATTAATCCCTACTTAGATAATTTTTGAAAAACTCTGCCAATTAGAGATTTCTTTCACTTTTTTTTTCCGGCTGGCCAAAGGAAAAGGTTATACATCGCCTTTGCGAGGGAAAAGCACAAAAAGAACACAGCACACACTGATCGGAAAACTGTCCAGTTTTTTTGGGTTCCGATTGTATTAAATTTTCCGTTCCGCAATAGGTTAAAAATCACAATTGCACTTCCGAATCGCCGATTTGATATTCTTCCGTCCGTCCGTATTCTAAGCTCGACTAAGACTGGTATACCGAGGCCTTCGCTGCATGGGTGTGTGTGTGTGTGTGTGCTTATAGCTTAATAAAGCTTTTTGTTGTTGGCCGTTTTATATGTGCATTTTTGGGTAATTCAAATGCAAAGAAAATCGCTGCGTTGTTTATAATTTTAGCCAAGCATAATTTCCGGCTCTTATTAAATTAGGGAAAATTTAATTAAATTAACACTAAGTGCCGATTCTGATGAAAAAAGAAAAAAAACGAAAGAAAATAAATTTTAAATAATTGTCTTTTCATCAGATCGTTGCTCAAAAATTAAAGATAAAAAAAATACTAATAGATGTAAGTACCTATATTTTAGAAACGGCACCATAGGTCGAGTATTTTCTTTCTCCGATTTGAAAGGGCGTATCTAAGTATCGGCTTCTAACCAAAAAAAAAATAAAATTATAATTTCACTTGGAATTTAATGAAAGTGAGTTGAAAACTCACCCTTTTTTTTCTGGTTGTCAAAAAAAATTCAATTTTATTATAATATTCACTGCACTGACTTTACTGATTGCCAACTTGCAACAATTTTATATATAAAAATTTTTCACCGATTAGAGCGCGCACACAACTTGTTGCCTTGAGATTCAAGAGGAGAAAGAAAGACTGTCTTCCCTAGTTTTTGGGTTAGGGGCATAATTTTGCGGAAATCCCTTTCCTCATATTCGCCCACTTCCAACGAATGTCCGCTTTGAGCCTAAGCAGCTGACTGCACCCTCGCCTTTGTTGCCAATTCAGCTAAGGAATTCTCACCAATAGGTGGCGTAATTTAGGAGTTTTGGCTAAAACCTGACAAACAAGATACAGCAACCGAGACCATTTTGGCAACTTACACAGTTCTGTTCTTAGTAATATTTTCTAATTTCAATGAATGTTTGCTAATTCTACTAGCCAGAAAATTACAATTACAATTATAGAAATAAGCCAATTCGGCTGAGTTGCGCTTTCTCCTTTTTTTGTTGCATACTCTAGGGGTCAGCTGTTTTACAAAATGGTGGTGCATATTTTCCGGCGGCGCCAATAAAAGCTACAAGCGGTCCGTTACACACCCCCCTGCCAAAATCACACTTAGTCGGTGAAAACGACAAAGTGGGATACCCGCTTGGAGCATTGTATAGGATATTCACTGTTTAATGTCTTTTGCGTGAAACTTTCCTACTAACCTGCCTTGCAAATCTTCTAACTCATAATAGCTACTGCCAAATTTCTTTCTAACTCTGGCTTTGACAAATACGGGAGCTAACTTTGCGCTGAACCCTTTGACAAAATTACTCTGTTGAAAGTTTCGCCGATACACCTCTTGTCCCGGCTTATAGTCAACATCGCGACTTCGCAAATTATAGGTTTTCTCGTTGCGTTGATGCTGCTGTTGTATAGATTTCTGAGCCGTTTTTCTTATGAGATCAAACGAGTCTTCTCTGTTAAAGTTTACGGTTCGGTCTTCTAACTGCTGTAGTTTTCGCAGCAAAGTATACGTTTTCCCATCTGTAATCATGTGTTGTCCAAAAGTGACCCGATACGGACTGTCATTTATGGCCGAATGGGTACAGGACCTCAACGCACAACATATGTGGCTAAGATGTGCATCCCAGTTGGTCTGATCTGGATTTATATATGCCTTTATTGCAGCGATCACCGAGCGGTTAACACGTTCAGACGCATTTGCTTGGGGTGCATATACTGCAGTATAAGCGTGCTGCACATTATATTTTTGTAACAGAGCATTAAACTGATGTGACTTAAACTGGACTCCATTGTCCGATACTACCACTTCTGGCACCCCGAAAGTATGAAAAATGTCCTGTTCTAGAAAGCTGATGATTGCGTCGGTTGTAAATTTTTTCACTGCCTTTAGAAAAGGGAATTTTGATAAGTGGTCTAATACTATAAATATTCCTATGTTTCCTGCTTTGCTTCGTGGATATGGGCCTAGAAAATCTACATACAATTTCTGAAAAGCTCTACTTGTTTCTGATGTCGCTTTCAATGGGGGTCGAAGCACACGATTTGGGTGCTTACTACACTTACAAATACCACAATTATTAATATAAGACTTAACATCGCTAACTAAATTCGGCCAGTAATAATACCGACGAATTTTTTCTAAGGTTTTGTTTATACCACTATGTGCTGCCAAAGGATCTTCATGAGCCAGTTTTAAAATTTCTGGAACAAGATCTTTTGGTATCCATAATTTCCAACATGAGTCATCTGCGATTTGTTCACTTGGCGAGTGCTCAGCGCGACGATAAATGTAATTGTCAATCACTTTTATATCAGGCGTCTGCGTTTGATTCGCACTGATTGCATCTTTAAGTTTCTGATACTCGATGGAATTAAATTGTTCAGCATTTAAGTCAATTATACTGTTTTTGCTAAGAGCTGATAAGTCTTCAGAATGTACTCGGGACAACGCATCAGGAACAACGTTCTGACTACCTTTGCGATGGAATATTTTAAAGGAGAATCCTTGAAGTTTTAGGGCCCATCTTGCCAATCTGGAGTTTAAATCTGTCTGTGACATTAGCCATTTTAGCGAAGCATGGTCGGTATGAATTGAAAATTCATGGCCCTCTACATACGCTCGGAATTTCTTTACACACATTATGGCCGCCAAGCATTCTTTCTCAGTTACCGAATAGTTTCTTTGGCAACTATTTAGTTTGCGAGACATAAATGCTATGGGCACATCATTGCCCTCGCTGTCAGTTTGCATCAGCACGCCTCCAACACCAGTGTGGCTTGCATCGCAATGAATTGCAAAGGGAATGGAAAAGTTGGGACTGTGTAGCACGGGAGCATTACATAATTGGTCCTTTAAGTTTTCGAAGGCCTTTTGCGCTTCTTCGGTCCACACGAATTTTTTTCTCTTCTTCAGTGTATCCGATATAGCTGCAGCAATGCCAGCATAGTTTTTTATGAACTTGTGGTACCACCCTGTCGTCCCTAAAAACCTGCGTACTTGCTTTATTGACTGAGGCACTGGAAAATCACGAATAGCTGCTACTTTTTCTGGATCTGTTTGTATAGTTCCATATCCTATTACATGACCAAGATATTTAACTTCCTTTAAACAGAATTTACTCTTCTGGACATTGATGGTTAATCCAGCTTGGGAAAGTCTTTCGGCTAAAGCTTTTAGAACTATCATATGTTTTTCAAATGACTCAGAGATCACCAACAAATCGTCGAGATATATAAATACCTCATTTCGGAGCGATGGCGGTATAACCTTGTCCATAAGTTTGGACATTGTCTGAGGTGCATTTGAAAGACCAAACGGCATCACCGTAAATTGATACAGAGGCCGGCCAGGAACAGTGAAAGCCGTTTTCTCCTTAGCTGTTTCTGTTAGAGGGATTTGCCAATATGCATCTTTCAAATCGATGCTCGTAATGAACTCCGCTTTTGGCAATCTACTCAGAATCCCATCTATCAGAGGCATTGGATAGGCGTTTTTCACAGTAACATTATTTACTTTCCTGCAATCTATGCACAATCGAACCTTTCCAGGTTTCTGCACCAGCACAACAGGGGAGCTCCATGGGCTATTCGATTCCTCAATTACGCCGAGAGCTAACATGCGGTCTAACTCCTGATACATTAGCTTTTCTACTGCAGGCGACACTGCATAATGGCGTTGTTTAATCGGACTGCATTCTGTAACTTCAATATCATGATATATTAAACCTGTCTTCCCCAATCCTTTTTCGGCAAAAGACGGAAACTTCGATACTGTTCCAATTAATTCCTTTTTTTGCTGTTCGTCTATAGGAATTTGTAAAGGATCCGTAAAGTCTATGCTGGATATTAAACAAGAATGTTCTTTGTTCAGAAGAAATAAAGGTAAAAGATCAAAACTTCTCCAAAAATCTATGCCTAAATACAACGATTGTGCTAAGCTGGGAACTAAATAAAAGGATAAGCTTTTGGACGCACCTCTAAAATTGACATTAGTTTTAATTACACCTATTATATTCTGACATTGGCCGTCTGCTGTGCGTATATTGGCCTTTAATGGTTTATAATCCGTCTTATTTTCAATCAGTTCGTGAGCAAATTTTCCCCCAATACAACTTATGGAAGCGCCAGTGTCCATGAGTCCACTGATTACTTTTCCAAGTAGTGTTATCTTGGCATAAGGTCGAAGATCACCATAGTTGCTAATAACGGAGGATAAAACTGCTTTTTTCAATTCTTTTTGTTGTTGCCAATGAGCTGTTTGGCGTTTCTGATCTCTACTCTTTTCTATAATCAGGTGCTGCGCACGCTCTGGCAATGGTAAGGCTGAGTTTTGGGAACTGTCAGGGGGAGTAAGGAGTTGATTTGCTTCATGCTCAATTACTCTGTGTTCGTCGCTCTGGTAATCAGTTTGCGTGCACTGTGTAACGGTGCACGCTGACGATCGTTTTTTGAGCCACATTTTGGGCAAGATGGCCTGTATGTGTCACGCTTGCCACACCCATAGCAAAATATGGTTCTTTCAGCTACACAGTCTTGGTAACGATGACCGTTTTTGCCACAATTCCAGCAGGACAAAGTCAGCGCTTCAATATCTAGATCGACGGACTCTTCTTCCTCCGAATCACAGTCGTTGCCGGTTTGCACAGTGACTTCGCTAATATGGCGTCTAGCCACAACACGGGGAGTTGAAGAGCTGTTCGGAGTTATGGTTTTAATAAAACGTTCGCGAGTACGAACTACATGCCGCAGCTGAACAATGTTATCGATTGGTACATGGAGAATTTCATGTTGTATATCAGGCAACAGATTTGCTCTTAGTACCTCGAGCAAGGCATGTTCACTCATTGGGTGTACTAGCCTATCTGCTATAGCTACTATCGCCTCATAAAACTGGTCAAAAGGTTCATGGACTTTTTGCTTTCGCTGAGTAATAGCGGTGCGTATTTCATGGTCCGTTCGACCGTCTTTGAATTGCGCTTTTAATGCTTTCCGTAAATCTGACCAACCTACTACTGGGACGCTCTTATGATATCGCCAGTACCATTCGCTACCACTACCTTCGAATAAATTGCTAGCATAGCGAGATAACAACTCAAAGTTGCCGTCTAGCGTCTGCATCGTGAGAGCTTCTACTCGATAGAGAAAGTCATCTATGGAAACTTTGGATTGTCCTGAGAAACGCAGTTTCCAGTTAAATATTATTTGACTGATTCTGTCGGGCCGCAACTGATTGTTCTGCTGGGAACCAAAAGGAGAACTAACTATTGGTGGTGCATCTTGATTCGGTTCAAAGTTTGGCCGGTTGTTAACGCCAAATAACTGCTCGAAACTTTGATGCTGCTGCTCTGGTGGAGACGATCTATCCACAGGTCGAGAGGCTTCAGAATGGGCAGCAGAAGCTAACGTCATTCGTTGGAAGCCAGTTTCTATTGTTTGGGCCAGCAATTGCGTTTGTTGAGCTAATGCTGAAGACAATGCATTACTAATGGCTTGTTGTAAGACACTGGCTAGCGCGTTTTGATCTACAGGTGATCTGGTATCCATATTACTACCTTGCTCTGTTTGATTCGGCATTTCTGGATTTGATTGCATTTCTGGTACTGATTGAGTTAATTGTCCTTGTTGCTCTCTCTCTGATTGCGAACGTGCCCCTTGCCCCTGCATAGCAACAGCTTGAGCGCTCGTGCTTGCTGCAACACTTGATGCAGGTCCCTTTGACTGCGCTCTGGTTGTGATTGGTGGCATTTTTAAAGCTTTTGAACTTGGTTGGGCAGCTTCTAGTTCCTCTGCCAAGTTAACGTCAGTTCGACTAAGGGACGTTCGACACACTGGACAAAAATTTTTGTTACTCGTGCGTGTATTAAAGCACGCGTGATGAAAGAAGTGATTACACCTAGTCGTCAGCAGTTGAGCCGGGTACTCGACTTCTTTCGTACACACGCAACAAATAGTGTCTGGATTGTTTCTCTGCACTGGATTTGTTCTTGGACTTCTAGTAACTGACATGATAGTTTGAATACTTCTTTTTCCTAAAAAGGTACTCTATTTCGACCTATGCTTTTATAAGAATTAAATAACGTTGCAATGTTGAAATGAAATAAATTCAATGCTAACAAAAATACCACAAAACAATAGTTCAAAAATAATCATTTTCTGGAAACCATGCAAAACCTTAAAGAGAGTGAAATAGCCAATAATCTATTTCTTTCGACCTCAAAGAAAATGAAGAGTAACAAAAAAAAACTGTAGGGAATGCGTCAGCTTACGATTGACCGGCATGAACGTAGCTCTGGGCCACGAACATGTTCCAGGAACGACCTGAAGTTGCCTGATTCGAAAAAATTAATTAATGAAGGGAAGAGAAGAGAAGATATGAAAAGAGAAGAAATGGGAAAGTTAAACTTTAATTGTCTTTAGCACCAATATTTGTCTGTAGCTATTATTCCTGACCAAGATTTGGCAGCTTAGCGCCTGACTTAGTTGGTAATAGACCACAATATCAGAGTTAGTACAATCAAATCTTTTCCAAAAATCAAAATAACCAAATCTGTAAATGTTGACCTGCGCATTATGCTTTTTGCAGCGCCAACAACCCCAAATCTAGCCTTTTGATGAACATTATTTCCTGTACAAAATTAACGCCTATGTGTAAGTAGATTCCGGTTATACAGCTATGTAGAAGCTAGTATAATTCCTGGAAATCTCACAGTAGCGTGTTAACTAAAACCTTTTCTAGCTTGGTTCTCACAGATATTTTGAATCTGTGAGTTCTCAACAAACTACTAGTTTTTAGCTAAGGACAAGTGGGCTTGGGAGTAGGAATTGGGTTAGGATATAAGTCACTGGATGATATTGACTCGATGAGAAAAATGTATACATCAGCGGAAAACGAGTTCAGTTCAAATAACTAACATATTCAAATCTAAATCTCGATTCGGCCTCACGTTCGGGCGCCAAATAAAATATAATAATAATATAAGTACTGTAACGAATAACGATCGCTTTTGTTGAGAGCGGGTGGGTTGTGTAATCCAGGAACGGAGTATGCGCTTGCTTCCACAGCTATTGCTCAACGACATGAGAGTGGGTTATTGTTTTAACCGTCGGATACATTGCTCCAATTCATCATATTATACTTTATTAAAAAGATCGCATACTATTTTTACAAAACTGGGGAAATAGGAGGGAAACTAGGAAAAGTACAGGAGACAATAAGATAGTGAAGGAAGTGAAGATTAAGGACAAAAGAAAATTGGGCTACTTCTTATCGGTGCATTGGTGTTAGAAGCACCTGCCCTCCCTGCCATGATCCTGTATTTAGCCAATAAAAAAAAATGTAAGGCAGGATCCCAATAATAGCCTTGGATTGGCTACCTCCCCTCCTCTCGGAAATGCATGGCTCCAGAAAAATAATGCAGAATTTAAGCGAACATATCTATATTTATGACCTTAATAATGCAACACATATCGATGGAAAACAAAAGACAGGAAAACTTAGTAACAATACATTTGCAAGTTTTTATGAGCTGCAGTAAATGAGGGCTAGTAATGTAATTGTAAATATATAATTATAGTATAAAAATTAAATTAAATATGATCCTGCATACAATTATTTTATATATAATATTAATAAGTTGGGTATATATATATACTATGGGTGGTAATATACAAAAAGATAATAATTACGAAAATTAATTTTTTTTTATCCCGCGAAAAGTGATTTTGAAAAATGAAACATTTATAAGCAGCTGTTAAGCCTTTAATTAGCGCATTAGTGTATTTGATTTTAATTGCCAAAACAGCTGATCGCTTGCATTGCTTGTGCTTGCCGAAATATAGGTCAAGGCACTTGACTTAAGAGAGTAAAAGTGAAGCTTTTACTCTTCTCTCTTTGCTTATTGCTCGCGATGTACAAGAACGACCGTCGCTCAACTCAGAATAGCACAGGCAAAAGAGAAGCTTTTACTCGGCGTAGGCTTTGACTTACATGAGTGACAGAGACAGCTTGCATTATACTCCCACGCAGAAAGATCTTTCGTTGTGTTGGTGGCTGTGGCTGTGAGAAAAGAAAAAGATATACGACCCACGTGCAAAAGCTCTATGGGCTCATGGTCAAAGGCTCACGGCTATGGCACGCAAAAGCAAAACGCAAAAGAAAAAGCAGAAAAAGCAAAAACAAACACAATGACAATCAAATGCACAGTAAATAAATAAATAGAAACTAATTTGTTTCTTTCACTTCACTTGACGAATTTTCTTTTCTTTCAGGAAGAGGGAATTAATTTTCAAACTATTAATTTTTCATATCGCGGTTGGGCTATGTAATTTAAAATTCTCTTTGCATATTGCCACAACCTCTCGCGACTTCAATAAATACTTGAAACACTTAACATTAATATTAATTAACCAATGAAACGAATAAATAAATTTAGAATTAATTAAGCTAACAACATTAATCCCTACTTAGATAATTTTTGAAAAACTCTGCCAATTAGAGATTTCTTTCACTTTTTTTTTCCGGCTGGCCAAAGGAAAAGGTTATACATCGCCTTTGCGAGGGAAAAGCACAAAAAGAACACAGCACACACTGATCGGAAAACTGTCCAGTTTTTTTGGGTTCCGATTGTATTAAATTTTCCGTTCCGCAATAGGTTAAAAATCACAATTGCACTTCCGAATCGCCGATTTGATATTCTTCCGTCCGTCCGTATTCTAAGCTCGACTAAGACTGGTATACCGAGGCCTTCGCTGCATGGGTGTGTGTGTGTGTGTGTGCTTATAGCTTAATAAAGCTTTTTGTTGTTGGCCGTTTTATATGTGCATTTTTGGGTAATTCAAATGCAAAGAAAATCGCTGCGTTGTTTATAATTTTAGCCAAGCATAATTTCCGGCTCTTATTAAATTAGGGAAAATTTAATTAAATTAACACTAAGTGCCGATTCTGATGAAAAAAGAAAAAAAACGAAAGAAAATAAATTTTAAATAATTGTCTTTTCATCAGATCGTTGCTCAAAAATTAAAGATAAAAAAAATACTAATAGATGTAAGTACCTATATTTTAGAAACGGCACCATAGGTCGAGTATTTTCTTTCTCCGATTTGAAAGGGCGTATCTAAGTATCGGCTTCTAACCAAAAAAAAAATAAAATTATAATTTCACTTGGAATTTAATGAAAGTGAGTTGAAAACTCACCCTTTTTTTTCTGGTTGTCAAAAAAAATTCAATTTTATTATAATATTCACTGCACTGACTTTACTGATTGCCAACTTGCAACAATTTTATATATAAAAATTTTTCACCGATTAGAGCGCGCACACAACTTGTTGCCTTGAGATTCAAGAGGAGAAAGAAAGACTGTCTTCCCTAGTTTTTGGGTTAGGGGCATAATTTTGCGGAAATCCCTTTCCTCATATTCGCCCACTTCCAACGAATGTCCGCTTTGAGCCTAAGCAGCTGACTGCACCCTCGCCTTTGTTGCCAATTCAGCTAAGGAATTCTCACCAATAGGTGGCGTAATTTAGGAGTTTTGGCTAAAACCTGACAAACAAGATACAGCAACCGAGACCATTTTGGCAACTTACACAGTTCTGTTCTTAGTAATATTTTCTAATTTCAATGAATGTTTGCTAATTCTACTAGCCAGAAAATTACAATTACAATTATAGAAATAAGCCAATTCGGCTGAGTTGCGCTTTCTCCTTTTTTTGTTGCATACTCTAGGGGTCAGCTGTTTTACAAAATGGTGGTGCATATTTTCCGGCGGCGCCAATAAAAGCTACAAGCGGTCCGTTACAAATTTTATGTTACAGAGAGCTAAAATTAGGTTTTCCATTTGGCTAGTCGAGTATCAACCTTCATATCAAATACCTTCTCAAAAAAAAATATTGTTTTAAAAGTAATGTTTAAATTTTGAATACATTTAGAGATCAAGTACTGATCAAAAAGACAATCTGCAATAAACTCGATAAATTTTTGATATTGAAGTTTTTTTTTGCTTAAGTCTTTCAACATCTACAAGTCAAAATTATTCTTCCATTTTGGGATGATATTCTTACTTTTATTTATAAGGATCAAAATTGAATAAAAATTAAGAAATTGAGTAAAAAATTAAAATTGTGAAAGCTAAAATTTTGTCGAAAAATCTTAAAAAAAAAACTTTTTTTTTTGACAATTTTTCTAAAATTATTTTAAACTTTAAATTTGGAATTTTGTTTTTAAACTAAAACTATTTAAAGTTTAGGGTTTGTTTTAATTTTGTGTTTAAATTTATTATTTAGTTGGGCCGAATCCCGGCGGTACTGCAATACCGGGCCAACCCGTGACAGAGGTGGAGCAAGCCCCTAGCACTCCGTCTATTTCCAAAAATCAGTTTAACATTTGTTGTTCCCCAATGGGGAAACTATCAGATGTTAAGCTGATAAGAACAGATACTACACTTTGATCTTAGCCATAAGGCCGAGAAGCGATAACTTCGAAGAGAAAACAAGCAACACTCCATTAGTAAACAACAAGAACTAGTTGAGAATTGGAGGGTGACAACATGACAAATAAAACAGTGCTGCGATACACGCCATGTCATACGCAGTGTTGATAAACGAGTACTGCAATCTATCGCAACATATCGATGTTTTGCAAAACGTTTCTTAAAACATAAAATTAAACAAACAACTGAAATAATTATTTGCAAATGGTAATAATAAAAAATAATAATATCTACAGGCGTTGGCAGTGGGGGAAGGGGGCAGGTCGGCTGCGTAGACGCAAAAATCCGTTGCTATAGAATCACTTCAAATGCTAAAAATGCTTCTTGTTATAGGTGTTTCATACAAAAACTAAATGCACTTAAAATGTATTCTATATGGAATTGTACATTTAAAAATGATGATAAAGGGGGGAGTAGGGCAGTTTGTGGAGGGGGCCGGTCGGTGGGGGTGTGCGCATGGTTGCCACAATTGGCGTTTTTGCGCCAAAACTAGCTCTTTTTTTCCTGTTGGCGCAATTGTACTTTTTTTCGATTTGGCTCTTTTTTTCATTAGTTCGAATCATTTATTTTGTAGAGTTTTAAGAAGAAGTACGTATTTATTTTTATTTAATAACATAATTGCTAGAATAAGATGAAAATGTGAAATAATTTGGAAATATGTGTTATTGCTTTAAGTGTTTGTGAACGAAATATTTTTTATTTATCTAAATGTAAAAATAACATGATTTGAGAAAAAAAAGTTTTGGCTCTTTTTAAGACAATTTGGCTAATTTTTTATTTGTTTTTGGCTCAATTAGATATTAACACAATAATCGGTTGCTTTAAAATCATTTGAAAAATTAAAAATATTATTAATTATTGCACTTAAAATGTATTCCATGCAATTCAATTTAAAAATTAACTAAATTTCATTCAATAATTTTTTTTATGAATGTAAAATGAAGTCGGATTTAGTGATTTGGCGGGAAAAGGCTAAATTAAGCAAATAAGTCGAAATTAAGAAGAGTTAATCTGGGAGTTTTGTTAGGATATCTTCGATTGATCACTTTGGTCAACTTTGGTCAGAATGTTAGAGACAGTATTAAACTTACAATCTGTGAGTTTGGTTGAGATATCTTAAGAAACAAAAAAGTTTTTCATACTAAGCAATTCCGTGACCTTTAACCCCGATTTGACCCACTTAGAGGTCGAATTTCGCAAAACGCCGTCTTATTGCACGATGAAATTATCTCATCTATGTTGTGTAAAAATTTCAGTTCTCTATCTCTTACCGTTTGGGCTGCACGTTGATTCTCAGTCAGTCAGTCAGTCAGTCAGTCAGTCAGTCAGTGAGTCAGTCAGTCAGGACAAGGAGTTTTATATATATAGATTAATCTGCATAGTATATCATAGTCGATTAATCTTTTAATTTATTTTTTCTTTGTTTTTGCACCTTATTTTATTACTTAACTTTACCTATTTTATGACCTCCTCCAGAGGCAATATTCACATCGGTGCTGGGCAAATATCGCAAGGTGAGCGGATTGTCGGAGTTCGAGCTGAGGGACGTCAGCGACTATTTCCAGATACGAGATGGACGCATTGCCTATCGCCAATTCTGCAAGGTGGTTTGCGGCGAAAGTGAGTTTACTAAACTGGGTTTATTTCAGTGAGTAAACACTGTAGGAGAGTCCTTTATTAGATCTACAAAAGAGCTCCGACAAGGAGCTGGCCAGTGGACTGGAATGGAATGATCCCTGGCATTTGAATGTGATACCTCAGACGGAGGAACGTCGCAAGATTTGTTTAATTCTCCTCAAGATTGCCAGAGAGAATCACTTGCCTCTGATGCCTTATTTTCAGGATTATGAGCTCGTAAGTGAATGGAGAACCGCTTATGCTTCTGCTCTAATATGATAATAAATAAAAATAAAATAAATTATAAAAATTTCCTATTTTTAGGTCGCTCAAAATGTGGGCGTGGTCACAGTATCGCATTTCTCACGCGTCCTACACTTTATGAAGATTCCATTGTCCGAATCGGACTTTTTGCTGCTGCTCAAGCGTTATATGAAGGACGGCTATCTGGTCAACTATGTGGCCTTCCTCAAGCACATTGACAACATCATGGCTTATCTAAAAAGCCACAATCTACTGGATAACTCGGGAGTAAGCAGAACATTTTTATATATTTTGTTTCAATTTTAAATTTTTTTGCTTTTTCAGGACGTTATTTCAGACTTTCCTGGTCGGCTCGTGGATCTGGAACTATCGCAATTGCCTGCTGTTAATGGCTGTCAAATGATACAACCAGTCTTCCCAGATGCCTGCAATCATCCGAATCTAAATCGAGGACAATGCGAGATTGTCCATTGCATACAGAATTATATTTTTAAGAATCGTGTGCGCACTTGCGAATTCCTCGAGAAGTTCGATCCGTTGCAGGTGGGCAGCATTACCAAGAATCAGTTCGAGCGCGGATTATCCAATATGGGGGTGGGCAAGTATATCTCTCAGCGGGAATTCGCTCTATTAACGGATCGCTATCTGGATCCGCTGGACACTAATCGCATACGTTGGCGCAACTTTGTGGATGAAATCGATACGGGTAAGTTTAAAATCCACTTATTTTTAATTTTGAATAAAGCTACAATATATGTTTTTGTATCATTGTGGATTTTGATAAAAAAAAACACATTTTAATATTTTTTTATAATTTTTTGAAAATGGCGAAAAATGCACTTTTTGTATGAAAATGAGGAAGTGCCTTTTTCGCCATTTTCAAAACATTTTTAAAAATACTAGCGAAGAGATATTTTTAAAAAAATTTTTTGGCTGTCACTATTTAAATTGTTTAAAGAAACTTTCTGCATCAAAACATTTTTTTTTTAAAGCGAGATAAAGTTGAAAAAGTAGACTTTTGCAAAAATTCGAAAATTTCAATGGGTTAAGGAAAGTATTGTATCATTTAAAAGGAATTCAAAGGACCTTTCCATTGATGACAAACATTACATGACGTAAGTTCACAATTTGACTAGAACTGACTTTAAAGGGTGCCAATATACTTTTGGCCACCGCTGTAAATGTTTCTCCAATTTTTAAAAACTATTTTTTTACTATTTCTTAAAAATGAGAGCTATATCTGTTTGTATGTTTATTATTACGATGATTTTCGTTTGAAATACATTTTTTTGCTCAGTGTTTACAATCAAAAATCTGGACAAGATGCCGCAGTGCGTGGTGGAGTCGCCGCTCGTCCACATCAAGGAGCTGCCTCGACCCGGCACACTCGACTGGCAGGCAGCGCCACAGGACATACGTGATCTTTGCGAGGACGCCATGTCCAAGATACGATTGCGCATTCGCAATCGACGCCTTTACTTGCATCCATTCTTCCGCAACTACGACAGGTAAGTGACTAGTAAAAAATCCATTACTAAAATTAAAAAAAAAGTACTCTTTTTTGAAAATTTTGAATCCTGTCTAATATCGAAAATTCTCTTTTTTTGCAGACTGCACAGCGGACATGTCAACTGTCACCAGGCCAATCAAATCTTTCGCATTAACGGCATACTGCTCTCGAGTCCTGAGCTGGATGCTGTGCTGCATCGTTATGGCAACGAGCTGGGCTTCTACTACACCAAGTTCCTGGATGACGTGGATCCGGCCGAGTACGCTATGCCCACCATGTCCGGGAAACAGGCACTGCAGGAATGCCCGCAATTCGCTCGCGAAAAGGTCGAGAAAGAGTTGAACAGCGAGGAGGAGATCACACGCATCCTCACCAGCGCCAAGCGACAGGCTGTTACCAAGGGCGTCACCTGCATGGAATTCCTCGCCGACTACGATCGTCATCGTGAGGGCGAGATTCTGGAGAGCGACTTTAAGCGGGCTCTGGACAATTCCATGATCATACTCAGCGAGGAGGATGCCAGTACATTGGCTAATGTGTAAGTATCATTAAAAAAATTAATTATATTAAAATCAGATTTGCCTAGACTGAAAATAGTTCTGTTAATGAAATGACGTTCCATCAACTTTGAAAATATGATACTTAAATTAAAAATTCATAAACAAAAAAATTAATTATAATTACTTTTTTAACTATAATTACAAAAGGAAATCATTTTTTAAATGATACTGAAATATCATATATTTTTTTAATGTCAATGAAATCGGGTTTTAATATGGGCATTTCCAGAAAAAGGTCCACCACGACGAAAAACGTAAAATTGATTAAAAACTCACATCTTGTGAAATTTTCTTCCAAAAATGTATTCAAGATATTTATTTTATCAATATACGCTAGAAAAAATTCAATAGGATGAACATATAGATTCTACATTGGAATAAATTCACTTTTTCCATATTTTTGCCTATTTTCTTAAAAATTGATTTTCAAAATGGACCGTTTGTATTTTAACGTTTACACAAAGTCAGGGAGTAAGATTGTAACATAATCCAATTTAATATATAGAAAAATATTGAAAGTTTAATTTAAAACAAGTTCTAAGAGCTATATATCGGAATATAGAATAAAATTTGATGAACAAACTCTTGGAAAACCTAGGTGGAAATCTTGTCACGTTCGCGATGTCACGTTACAAATTACTAAGAAAACTTGTAAAATATATAAAACGGTAGTTACATATCAAAATTATTTCTAAAATGGAAAGCTGCATTATTTTATTATGGTTTAAGAGTATTTTCTTCCAAATTACTTGCCACATTTCGCAGACTTTCGCATTTGTCAAGATGAAGTCAAAGATGACTTCCATTTTTGGTCGCGTTCGCGATGCATTGTTTTCTATAAATAATTAAAAAACGACAGGTCTTCAAAGATTGTCTTTTATCATAAAAATAGAGTTGATAAAATGCATTAAACACGTGAGAAAACATTTTTGAAAATGTGAATTTTTGCCATTTTTTTTTCATTTAAAGTCGTGCGAATGTCGAGTTCGCGATCCTGGAAATACCCATATGTATTTTAATTACAATTTGTTTTTTTTTAAGCTAGTGCAATCGGATTTCATTTTCATTAATTTTTTTAAAGCTAATGAATTGAGAATTTCACGCACTAATTTTTTCAATGTCAATGAAAAGACAAACATATTAAAATAGAATATTGGGCCCAAAACTGAGTTCCACCCACTGCAATTACTCCACTCCACTTAAATGATTCAATGAATTCAATAATTAATTTTTCAGCTTCCGTTCGCCGAATCGCGTTGCCTGCGTGCGCTATCGTGACTTTTGCAAGGCCCTCGACGAGATCTTCATACAATTCGATACGAATATGGGCGACAATGTGGTCACTGCGGTGCCGTTGCTGCATCTGCCCAATCTGGACTGTGTTGATTGCTTCCTCAACTTTGATGAGCGCACACTCTGCTCGCAGGCTCTAATGAAGCTCGCCCGTCGCCCCGACGAGATCTCCAATCTCAGCCAGATATTCAAGGACTTTGATCGCCAAAATTGTGGATCTGTTACACAAAATCAATTCCTTCGTGCCATCACACTCCGGGAAATGCACAATATGTTAAGCAGTCGTGAACTGGATGCAGTTGCCAAATGTTTTGGCGTAAAGCGTGGACTCTGCCTGGAGATCAACTATCGTGAGTTTCTCAACATTCTCGATGTGCTCTTCGCCACGGGGCAGATGAAACGCAACTATTAGTAACCTAATAACGTGGAAGTCAAAATGTGCTCAAATTTGCTGTAAACGTAAACATTCTTTTGGAAACCATTCAGAATTATAATTAATTCATATTCATACAAAACATTTGTTGGCTTTATCATTTTAATTGAATCTTGTTGCATTTTTCTTTTTGTCAATTGAAGAATGTTTTTATTTAAATAACTATTAAGTCTGAAAAAATTAAACATTTAAGAGACTGACTCGAGCTGACTCTAAATGGAGCTGGGGAAAATGGCAAATAGAAAACTGAAATTCGGTTTCTCATTTAATATGCTTCAATCATTGAAGTCCGGACGTCAATTTCAATTTGTTCAATCTCCATTTGAATAGTTATATGTTATATATATATATGTTACTATTTTTTTTTTTCATTTAACAAATAGTCTCTTTTAAAAACTATACATCATTGTAGTTGGAGTTGAGTTTTTTTTTTTTTTAAATTTGTTTATTATTATTTATATTGTTTAAGAACTTGACATCATTTGTTTACATTGCATTTTCTTTTTATCTTTCTTTTTCCCTCATTCTCTTTGTTCTTTTTGCCATATGCTGCATTAGATTTTTATTAAAATATAAAATTCTTTTTCAATTTGTATATATGTATTTATATATAGATATATATCAATATATATATATGTATATATGTCTGTACTATATTTAGATCTATTTAATGAGCGCAAATACATACACAAAAAAAAGGTTTATTGGAAAAATCATTTCTTGTTTTGTTTGCATTTTGGTGGATTTGTTGTTGCTGTTTGTTTATTTGTTGTAGTTTCGAGCGGACTTGGACATTGCGAGGCGTTCTGCCCCGCCCCCCTTCTCAACCGCCGCCGTCCGCAGCGCTGGAGGCGTTTTCAGCTGTCGTAGCATTCATATATGTTAATTATGTATTACATATTACATTTATTAAATTAATTAAGTTTAAACAAATACTTAAAGACTATTGTATTTTTTTTTGTTTTGTTTTTTTGCTTTCTTGTAATATATATCTGTATGCATATGCTTTCTTTGAAACATGTTTTTATTGTAAAACTATTTTTAGTTTATTTTGTATGTTGATGTACGGTGTAATTTTGGGTGTGTTTACATATACATATGTACTTATGTGTATATAAGTATATATATTTAGATATCTGTGTGTTTATGTCTGACCCTGCTTACAAGTTAAACAATTAGCTCGCATAATGTATGAGGACTACATTCGGTGAAAAAAAAACAAACAAATTAGTTGTCACACAACAAACACACGCACACACACAAACAGTGAAGTTGTTGCCGTGTGTGAGTGTGTGTGTGCTGTGTTGTGACTTGGCCTAATGTGGTGGGGGCTGGCTGGCGTGTGGCTATGAAAAATTAGCCACTTTCCAAGCCTAAACTCTCTCTGCTATGTGATATAAATTATATGTTGTTGGTTGCTGCTGTTTCTAGTTGCCGCCGTTGTAGTTGTTGCTGTTGATACTCGATTGTTGTTGTCGTTGTTGTTGGAATGGTGCTACACAACAAGTGTGTGTGTGTGTGTGTGTGTGTGTACTTGGAGAGACTGCTTTTTTGTTGCCATGAGAAATATGAGCTCTGTCTGCAGCCGCTTTATAGACTATGTATTTTTTTTTTAGTTTTATTATATATGTCTGGATGCGATGCGAGTGTATGCGTGTAAATACGTGTATGTTTCTTGTATTGTTGTATGCTGTGAAGATAAATGAAAATGAGTTTTGTGCACAATAAAATAAATGCAAGCAACAATTCTCTTACCATAACAAACTAAACTAAGTAAAATTCAAATAGTTTGCAGTTGTTGTTTTTTTTTTTCTTGTTTTGTTTTTATAAGTAGGGGGAATCCCGATTAATAGGGCTGATGTCGGGGCTGGCGTCCTGTGCCACGTTGCTTGCCACCGCCGTTGAAGCCACCACCGCCACCGCCGCCGCCGCCGCCACCACCTGTTGCAATAGAGATGAACGAGATTTAAAATTATAATTAACAAGAGTTGTTATTACAAAATGTTTGTGTTGTGAAAAGCATGCATAGCTGCTAGGGGAAAAACAATTTGATTTTCATTTGCTTATTTTTTACTTTTGTAGTTTTCGAGAGAGGATTTTCTACAACGCCAAACGATTTTTGAAGCGACTGATGGAAATTTTGACCAAATCTAAGGACAAAAAAAACGAATGTCTAGTTACAGAATTTGGGCTCCCAAATTGTAGAAAGGGTAGGAGATGCACAAAATTAAGGACAAGAAAAGATTAGTTCAAATCAGAGCTGGAAATAGTGATAACATAAAATATATTCATTACATCAGTGGAGATAAAAATCCAAATTAAAAATATTGTAGTGAAAATCTCAATTAAAAATTTAAATCACAAGGTAATATTTTGTGAAGACAAAAATTCCTAGTATATAAAAAAAACTTAGTTAAGAGTTTGAGATGATTGTATAAAATATTTGATCACTATTCCGAACTCTAATTCAAATTACAACAAAACACAAATGCTCTGCTCAAAATTTAGTTACAAAGACTGCGGATAGATAAATACACAATATTTGTATATAATTATTATATGGATGGGAGAACGGCCATTGTGTTGTTGTTGTTGTGGTTGAGCTTGTTGTTGGTTGTTGTGTGTATACCTTTAGGACCACCGCGGGGACCTCCGGCACCGCGACCGCCGCCACCGCCGCCGTTGCCGTAGCCATTACCACCGCCAAAGCCACCATCAAAGCCTCCGCCATAACCATAGTCTTTGTTTGTATTCGTATTCGTATATACATTCATATTATTCGTATAAAGGAGGTTTAAACACAAAAAAATTGGTTGAAGTTCAAAGAGCGCAAATTGAATTGAAATTTCAATAATTAATTGACCATATAACAGGGACCGTAATGATTATAATTTTTAAAACAAAAATTAAATATTAACTCTTATTAATCTGATCAATAAAGTTATGAAGTAATAGATTTCAATTTTTATTTAAACATCATAAAATAGTAGAATAAACGCACTTGCCAAAATACCAAATAGTTTAAAAATAAAATTTATTTTGTTTTCAGTATTTTTTTGTTTTTTTTTTTGCTAATTTTTTGACCTTTTGGCAATAGGAATTGATAATACGAGTTATTCTGTGATAAATAAATTTTAAAATAATATTATTTCATAACATATTTTATTTAGACCAACAATAAAAGTTTACTTTAATTTATATGATTAAAATTGAAAAAATTGATCCTGCTTTCAGGATTTTCAACTTAAAAATAGTATATCTAGGATTTTCCCAATCATCCAGATAATTTTTTTAAACTCATAACTCTAATTTGCGATCCCTGATATATATCTCTTTATATTTATAGACTGTCTTTTACTTGGTTTTGGTCAAAATTTACTCGAACTTGTGGGTAATTATGGGGTAAGAGGGTAAAAGGTAAAGGGGGTGGGGGAACGGCCGAGGGGAGACAATTCAAAATACACACCAGAGAGCTGGAAAAGGAATTCCACTTTAAAAACACACAAAATCATATTTGGTTTTGTTTTTTTTTTTCTTTTTTTTCTTTTATTTGCTCATTTCTCGTTTTTGCGATGTTTTTTTGATTATAAGTTTTGACTTGGCTATTGCTGGATCTTGTTGTTGTTGTTGTTGTTTCTGCGGCTGCTGCTGTGGTTGTTGTTGTTGTTGCGGCTGCTGCGGTTGTTGAAGTTGTGGTTGCTCATGTTGCTGTTGTTGTTGTTGTTGTTGTTTACTTTTGCACAGGCAATACAAAAAATTCTTGTCGCTGGTACACAATAAAAATTAATAAACACATTTCTCTCACTCACTCTCTCTCTCTCTCTATCTCTCTCTGGCGCAAAGCGGCGCTCACACACATAAACACATACATGCGCGTCGGTTGTTGTTGTTGTTCTAGTTGTAAATTTCAATTGTTTTCTCAGTTGTTGTCGTTGCTTCTTATTTTTTTTTTTTTTTTTTTTTGGTTAGTTGAAATTGTCACTTTCGACTTATTAACATGTTTCACAATGTATTGCAATTTTCATTCATTTCTCAATCTTTGTTTGACGCACTCTTTATGCATTATTATTAGTTAATTTTATTTAATTTTTACCTCATTTTCCACACAACAATTTCAGCATTTCATTTTGTTTATTGAAAAGTTTCGTTATTGATTTTGATGTTTAATTTTTCGAAAATACCAAATAATTTAAGTTGGCCAAAAAATATTTGAATAAACGTGCTGCTCTTGTGTGTGTTTTTTTTTTTTTTTTTGAATGTCTCACCTCAGCAAAAAGTATTTTAAAATCTATTAATCATTATTATTATTATCATCATTTTCCTTAAGGGGACAAGGGGGGTTCGGGTGGCGGGAGGGGGGTAAGTTCGTGTGGTCGCAAAATTTTAGTGTTGTATAAAAACGTCTTGCGAAAAACAAAAACAAATGCAAATTGTCAGCAAATTTAACTTTATACGAGTTAAAATATATATTCAATATTATTATAATTTACTCTTGATGTTGTATTATTTGTTTATTGGTTGTATATCTTTTTTTTTTTTTTGCTGTTGTTGTTAAAAACAAGAAAACTGTTTATTATTATCATTTCAAGTTCAATTCATTTCAGAAAACTTTTTTTTTAAAATTACTTTAAATATATATAAGTTTACTATTATTTTTTTTTTAGATTTTTCAATGAAGTTTTACTAAAAACAGATATATAATTATTACGCTAAGTTACTTGTAAAATAGTATAAGCTTTAAGTTTAATAAAAAAAGGAGTAAAAATCAAAAGAAAAATACGTTACATTAAA